>JAHSPW020000009.1:25796035-26176035 GCA_019985065.2 Arctostaphylos glauca | reverse complement strand
ATCCTTCCCAGTTAGGAGGTTTAGTATTTATCTGGAAGCAGTAAATTAGTTATGCTCATGGCCTGATATTCAGTTGCGTGGTTGATACAGACTATTTTTATCTGTGTTTCCATTGGAATGCTCTTGTGGGATATGACGTTATTACCTTGGTGATAATTACCATAAACTTTATAAACTCATGTACTTTTCTCTTTTCCTTCAGATTGTTGCAATAGGGGACCTCAAACCTGAGCCTACTCTGTGGCATGAGGATTTTGGGAGGAAGCCATGGGAAAACAGAAGGTAAATTGTTTTTTCGTTCCAGAGCCTGCTTTCAGTAAATTGATTGCATTCTAGGCCAGATTTTTTCGACTGGACTAATAGTGAATGGATATAAGTTATTCTATCAGATAAGTAGTGAGGGGGATTCCTACAAGGAGATTCGCCAAACACGAGAGATGTGGTCCCTCTGATATATAGTTCAACCTGTTCTGATCCGGACTAATAAACGGGGCCTTAATGGACACTCAATTGTTTTTATGATGCTTCCATATTTTTTTGATTACTTTGAAATGATTTGTTGTTTTGGGATTCTTGTTTTCAGGCAAGATAACCCTGGATCAGTTTCTGGCCGGCATCTCGGTGATGCTGCTCATAGACTTGTGGCTAATAGCTTACAGAAAAGGGCAGGTCCAAATGTGTACAACGATCAGATGCATCGTGCACCCCCACCCTCCGTCGCCACATATGGCGCACACTCCCTTCCCCACCAATATAATAGATACCACGATCAGGAACGGGGAAATACGCGTTTTTCTAATGTCGCAACAGCACAAAGTCAATTTGATCCCAGTCACGCTCAACCTTACGCTTCAGCAGCTGTCCATGATCCCTACAGTAGGTCCCATCATGAAAGGGATCCGTACAACAGATCATACCAGCGGCACGAAAGGAACCACCCATCTACTACACAAAGTAGAGAGCATAATCCAAATCATGGATACTATCCACTGGGAGTCCAACAATATGGCGGAAACAGGTACCCTACACATGGCCCACCACCTCCCGGAGTTCAAACTCCCATCCCGGGTGGGGCATATCTTCATCAACAGGGTGGATACAGCAGCTACCAATCTTATGGAGCTGGCAGCTATCATCATCCAGAAATCGGGGTAGGGAGAGGGTATAGTCGTCCGCAACAAATAGGTAACCAGTTCTCAACATTAAGTAGGGGAGCAAGTAGACAGCCGCCACCGCCAGCCTATCGTCGCTAGAGGTACTGTTTCCTGCTTCCTTGACTTTAGTGCAGTAATTTGTGTCAAGTGGTAGTTTGTTTTACAAATTTTCTGTGTTATTGTTTAGTCCATTATTTAGACATAGGTTGTCATTTTGTTTGGTTATAGTCAGATTCACACTTTTGCCTTCGGGTTGAGCAGAGAAGAAAATGTTGTATCCTCTTCGTCATTGAACATTGCATGTGGCAATACTAGCAAAATAAGACCCCCTTGTATGTTAATTCATGTATTAGGTGCAGTTATTGTCCAGTTCTAAATATTTCGATAATTTTGACTCTCCCTCTCCCTCTCCCCCTATCTCTCTGTGCGCGCATGCGTGCGTGATTGCTCGTGGATAAAAAGAGTGTTTGATAGCCCGAACTCTAGGTTCTTTCTGTCTACGTATGCACAGACAGAGACAGAGCAGCATATCCAGTGTGTTGACTGAACCAACGTCACTGCACTTTGTCACCTAGTCACAATGAGGAAAAGCATGTCTCGTGCTGACGTGCTAAGTGCGTCATCAGAATGCTACATTGCAGCCACATATCTGACTACCACACCCACGCAGCGTGGGTGTGGGAGTCCTTGGTGCGAAGCACCGGCTTTGGCGGTTATGGTAGCATTTCAAGCGTAGATTGGTATGCGCAGTAAGTGGCTTCGGTCCAAATGATCGTGTGAATGTGGTGGAGAAAGGATTGAGTAAATGTGTGTTGCTTTCTTATTGTTTGTTCTTTTCTTACTCCCTCACTGTATGTTTTTTAGAACTTTTACCTACGCCTCCTGTACTTGACCAGTTTTGACGTGCAACCCTTTAACAGTCGGTATGGAGCCATCAGCGATCAAAAGGGAATGCTAATGAACTCTAGTTTCTGTAGCCTAGCTCCTTCTCTCTTCTTGTGGTCTTCTATATTGTTTGTGTTATGTTGCAGGAGTTGGTTATTTACCTCTTGAACTTCGAACCAAAGTTAAAATGTTAAACAGAGAGTTGGTTATTTACCTCTTGAACTTCGAACCAAAGTTAAAATGCCAACTCTGTTTAACGAGGTGGGTAAAAATAGTAAAACCTGGCTCTATACTTGCAACTGTTCCCATCTTCATCTGGCTTGGCCAGTTCAATCGTCTTGTCTGCCACTCTCTTCCATCGTTAGCTGCCACGACTTCATTGGAAGTCTCCAGTCAATCATTGCTCAGGTATCTGTCACTGAAATACAAGCTTGTGATCATGTTTGAGTCGGATTCTGATCCATCTAGTAATCCAATTGCAACATTGTTCACGGAAGAAAAGCCTAAGGAAGCGAAGCAACAAAAAAGTCAGTGTGTGAGTGGATGAAAATCAAACACTGGATAAATGTTCCGACTTGCATGGCAATCCCTGGGAGATTTTTCATCATAATCAAAAAGTGAAAGAAATTTCGCGAACTTGGTTTGACGGTCGGGCTATGGGAAAAACAGAACAAAGCATTCTTAGTCGTCGTGTTCTGTCCAAGTGTGTGGTTTGTGTCCTTGTTTCAGTTCCCTTTTCTGATGGTACATGCACGGTGGTGGGTGGTTGTTGGTTTGAGACTCCGTAGCAAAAGACTAAATATAAAAGAGGAATTTCAAGGCGGATCTCTATCTCAGAAGGAAACTTTTCTTTTTTATTGCAAATATTAAAAGAAGTCGTATCTCCTCCTATTCCATCGAAACTTCAAAAAAGCATTGGAAAAAAAAAAGTGCCGACAATGAATGTGCTGCTTGCTTTCTCAACAACTAGTGACTTATGTATTGGTCGGTATTTCTATGTGCTCCTCCTTGCTCTTTACTTAAGAATGCAAAGGTAATCTTTGGATGTTGTCATGATGCTTTGGTTAGCGGGGTCTAGGTTTATGGATGGATGACTAAAGGATCAAAGTTATATGACCCAAAGAAAATGATCATTCGTCGAGATGTATACTTCGATGAGTTAGTGTCCTTGAAGACACCAGTGGAAAAGACGGCATAGCTTTTGTATGTTACTAAGCCAAATTGCACTCGGTTCTTTTTCCACGCTATGTGACTAGCCAATGATGATGGGACTAGTAGACACAGCAGACTGAACATGTCTCATGAAATGGTTCTTCTCGACAATCCATTTATTGTAGGTTAGATTCAAACTGACGCTATTGCGTCTGCATGATCTGACTTCTATGACTTGTAGTCATAAAGAAAAAAAAGAAATGGATTTTGCTTCCCCTTCCTCAGACTAAAAAGAACTTCTTCGCGTGGGCAATGTACTTACAGGGCTTGCTCGGACCCCCTCCCTCTTGTATGAGGTGCGTTGCCATCGTCTCTTTCTCCTTTGCTAGGTTACGCTACATGGATTTGTCAATTGACAAATCGGATTGTGGACGAGATTCAGGGAAGAATGGGTTAGAATCTTACATCAAACCCTACGTCGTATTTACGGGTTCACACCAAATGCTTCGTAAACTCAAATCCCACTTTTTGGTTAATCTTCCCTCTCAACTCTCAAGCAATGCACATCGTTAATACGATGAAACTTCATCAATTCACGACATAGTTAACCACACACTTGCGATAAGACTTAATTGGACTCGTCGTTTCTCTTGCTCAAGAATCACTCTATACTCCAAACTCTCTCTCTCTCTCTCTCTCTCTCTCTCGGTGGAAATGTTTTGTCATTATAGACTGAATTCGTTGTGAACCTTTTCAAGTATTATTAGCGGCTCGTACTAACTAACAACGGAGTCTTTTTCCAACCGCAGAAAATAGGTGTCCATCATACGACTCACCAACTTCACCTGGCTCTATGGGGGCTCGATATTCCAAACTCCCTCTATGTTTTCATTAATTTTTCCCTCTATTGGATCTTCGTGGAGACAAACCCCTCGACAGAAATGTTCTCTCTATAGACTGAATATGTTGTGAACCTTTTCAATTATTAGTAGCAGCTCATACTAACTAACAACTAAGTCATCTTCGAAGCACAATGATAGTTGCTCGTCATACAGCTAACCTACTTCAATTGTCTATATAGGAAATGCTATATGAACCAACATTTTTTAAGACCAATATTAGATCAACGTCTAAACTCTTCGTTCCCGATTAAATTTTAATGATCCGAATCGTTCAATGTGTTTAAAACATATTTTTAAGGGTTCCCGCGAGAAATCAGCTCAAAATATTATCGGAAATGACTTAATCCAAACATTGGTTCATAAAACAGTTCTTGTATCAATGTTCTGAATACTGTATCAGTTTGAGTATCTGTTTTTTATTAGTACGGTACGTATCCGTACCGATCATATACTGCACAGTCGGATACTGTAACGGATTTATCGCAACTCTCTCTCTCTCTCTCTCTCTCTCTATATATATATATATATATATATATATTAGAGTAAGCTTCTAATGAGGGATTCCTCATTTTGCTAAAATGAGGACCTCGCATTTTCGGATCAAATATTAATGATCGGAACCGTTCAATGTGTTTAAAACACGTTTTTAAAGGTATCTGTGAGAAATCGGCTGAAAAAATTACCAAGAAGGGCTTGATCTAAATAATTGTTCATAAATGCTAACCAGAACAATTTTATAAAAAATTGCTTCGATCAAACCCTCCTCGGTAATATTTTGAGCCGATTTTTCGTGGGTATCCTTAAAAACGTATTTTAAACACATTGAACGATTTCGATCATTAATATTTGATCCGGAAATGGGGGGTCCTTATTTTAGCAAAATGAGGGATCCCTCAATAGAAGTCCACTATATATATATATATATATATATATATATATATTAACTTTTTTTTTTCTCTTAATTATCAACTTGTATATACCGGTATTGCCGGCATTACACGTATGAATCAGGTACTGTTTTTGCGCCAAATGATATGTACCGGCCGGTACGATAGGGTATTGATAATCTTGATTTTTATGCTATCCATGTTCAGCTTAGTAATTTTAAGAAGAAAAATTGGTGGTGGGGAAAAAAGGAGGATGAGAGAGATGGGGTCGGAGATGTGAGTTGTTGATGATAAATGTGAGAGAGAGAGAGAAGGAACATGCGATGGTTTGCAAAACATAAAGTCTACGCATATAATTTTATGTGCATAGATTTGGACACATATGTATCTGAAATCGTCTAATGCATATGAACTCTACAACATAATAAGAATGCCACGAATGATTTCGAACATATCTATGTTCAAATATGTGCACGAATAATTATGTGTATCATCATGTTTCCCAAAAAAGACAATATCATCAGAGAGTAAAATTTTACTTGCACACTTCTGAAATACGACTCTCATACACACCATCTAGTAGTTTTGAGTTCCACAACTTATCTTCACAAAGTTTCTATTTTATAGGTGTCGATATGTAAACACTGTAAAAGTCCGTTTGTTAGTAGTTAAAATTTTAGAAAAAATATAATAAATGTTGTAAGAAAGTGATATAATAGAATGAGAGATTTATTATAAATGCGTAAATAGTTATAAATGATTTGTTGGAGTATTTTTTGGAAAAAAAATCTAATATATTTGATGAAGTGGATGATATTTTTATAATTAATTAGGACATTCTTGTAATTAATAATGACACATGGGTAAATAGAATGGAGAGAGATGAGGATGATACGATATGGATAGGAGAAGGGGTTTTATAACTATATGTCCCTCCTAGGGAATAAAATAATACCTCGGATGTTGTGTTCGGTGTCAAATAAAGTAATTAAAAATTACGGATATGGCACCCGAATAAACATATTTGGAGCAATAAGTAATGAATTTTTGTATCTCTTAACAAACAAGTTCTTAATGCAAAAAAAATTAGATTGAACGAATATTGGTAACAATTTTTAAAAATTGTGTTTGTCATGTGAAAAATAGACTACTGTAATTTGTCGTTTTTCAATTAATTTGAATCATGCATGTACTTGTTAAAATCCGATGAATTTGATTTTTTATATTAATGATTTATATGTAGGGTCTTATATAATGAACAACTCAGCTTATTAAAATAAATTTAAATTTTCATATTATTTAACGATGTATCTGAAAACTCTGTTCAAAATAAATGCGTAGATAAGGCTTCGTGCTGAGTAGGACATACACATTAAGAGCACATCAATCAACCAACCGTGTGCACCTTGGGCACAGCTTTCTGTGGTCGGACAGTCTCTCTCTCTCTCTCTCTCTCTCTCTCTCTATATATATATATATATATATATATATATATATATGAGTGAGCTTCTAATGAGAGAAAATGCTATATAGATTAATATTTTTTAAGACTAATATTAGACCAGCATTTAAGCTCTTCATTCCTAATTAAATTTTAATGATTCGAACCATTCAATGTGTTTAAAACATGTTTTTAAGAGTAATCGCAATAAATTAGCTCAAAATATTATTGGGTAGGACTTGATCCAATCAATTTTTTATAAAATTGTTCATGTCAGCATTTATAAAAAACTGTTTGGATCAAGCTCTTTTGAATAATTTTTTGAGTTAATTTCTCGCAGGTACTCTGAAAAATATGTTTAAACATATTGAACAGTTTGAATCATCAAAATATGATCAAAAAATGAGATATCCTCATTTAAGCAAAATAATGAATTCCCTCTCTCTCTATATATACACACACATATATAGACAAACACACTAAAATTATATCTATTTTATGTTGGGGAACCACTTTTAAAACAAGAATTTTTTGTATACGATTCAAAAACAGATGTGTTTGGAACTGTCTAATGTACTTAGGGTTAAAAATGTTGAAGGATCCAACGTCCATCAAACAATTTCAGATATATCTGTATTTGAATTTACACGCAGAAAAATTGTGTTTGTAACCTTGCTACTAAAACAATAGAATTATTTAGCTGCTTTTATTTTCCTATCTTTTCATTGCAAAGTCCAATATCCAAAACAAAGCCTAGATATCAGTCAGTCAGATAAGAAGTTTGAGGCTTAACCATTGCATTTTCACATTCGAAATTCCCAGTCCCGATTCATTTGAGTGGTTCACATTGTCCCTCGAACCATATTTTTACTACAGGGATGGAAACGAAACAGATCAATGACCATCTCCATTTCTGATTCTCAAACTTGATACCTGGCTCTATCTTTGCCCATTTTTTGAATAGGAAATCAACTCAAACCTCCATCGTCACCCTGAACAGGGATCGAACACTCTTTGTCTTGTTCGAATATTTTTTCTACGTATAAAGAGCGGGGCGGGAAATGGAGTGGGGATCGAAGCATAAATTAAATTGAGGTACATGGACCAGCCTTCAATCTGATTTCCAATTTGTTAAACTAGTGCAGATCGTATTAGACCAGATGAAATTGTCATTCTTGAATATAATGCACGTAAGTAAATGATTCTATATTGTTTTTAAATTAGTGCATCAGAGGACACAAACATCATTGCTATGTATAAATTAATGATCTTTTATATTTCATAGAAGATCTTGGTCCATCCAAGGGTGCATGGTAGCCAAATTGGCAAAGGTGCGAGTGAAACTCACTCCCTCTCTACGTGGTCATGAGTTTCAACTTGTTTTCGATAATATTTCTCGTGACCTAGCTAGATTTCATGCGAGAGCGTATTCTTGTTCAACTAGCCTCCCTGTGGGGTTGTAGTAACGGGCCTTTCCTTCTAATTCAGTGGTTACGCCACAAACGTATCTTCTAGCCGAACATTCCACAAGAAATAAAACCTCGATGGTCGAGTCTAAAAGCGTGTCGATACCCAACCAGTTCCTTCCATATCCTTTCAGTGAGAAAAAAAAATAATGCATTTATTTTAAGTTGTTGCAAGTTAAGTTTCAATAATTTGAGAGAGAGAGAGAGAGAGAGAGAGAAGGGGGGGGGAGAGAGAGTGTGGTTTTTTCCTTAAATTGTGGTGTCGTCCTTCAATCTTGGACCAATGAGGGGAGAGAGAGAGAGTGTGTGTTTAAATTGTATTGTCGTCCTTCAGTCTTGGACCAAATGGGTAGGGAACACCACCACCTCGTAAAAGAGTCGGTAGATTCTAGGTTCACACGTGTGGGTGACAATTACTGAATTAGGTATGTAGTCCACATTTGGCCAGCTATCCTCCTACGAGTTTATGTCCAATGTAATACCTACATACACGCAGATCGAAATGTATCTAAAATTATTTGATGCTCGTGTCATGTCAAATTATTCATTTCCTTCTTTTTATATAACCTAAAAAGGTGCACCGCCACTATGTTTACATTGTTTTGTATCGTGTTTTAAGTTTGATGTTACTTTAATTTTATTTTGTAACGATCCCATATTTAGTGTTTACTTTTGAAGTTTCTTAACAAACACGACCAATCTTAAAAAATTAAGTCCGATGAGTGTCGAGTCATACGATACGACGAAATATCATACACATATTTATATATTATATTGCTTCTTTTCTTCCTAACTTGACTAACCAACTAGAAAAAGAAAATGCATTGCATCAATATTAATTTAAGTCTAATCAAAAGGTCATACATCTTCCAAACAGGTCATTGACGTGCTCTAACCCCTAATAAATATCAAATGTCATTGGGTGTTTTTTGTTGAGGAAAGACAAAAATATCATATAATAGATGGTTAGTTGGGTTACGAGACTTAATAATATATGAACTTAGAAGAAGCACCTATTCATATTAACTTGCCTTTGCCGGAAAGGGAGAGCTAGCTGCACAGACAACGTTATTGTGCAACAAAATGATGTCGTTTTAGATTAAAAAATACTGCTCGAACACTATCTCAGCTGCTGAAACAGTGTTCATATGAGGTCTAGCTAGTTTTCAAACTCCTTTGATTAGAAGCATATGATTATACAGGAAAAGTCATATCATATGTGTATGTGAGTAGGATAAATCATGCCTAAATAAAACGGGCTGTATTTAATTTTAGTTAATGTATCAATCCAATCTAATTAAAGATGTTATATGTGTATTTCAGGAATACATACTTATATTGTAAATGGTTCACGAGCCTCGACTTTTGTACTTAAATCACTATTCTACTAGATTTTTTTTAACATCACTAGAAGTTTAGTTTTGACACGATTGAATTCAGCTATTGATATTGTGTTTGTAAAAATACATAAAGGACCTCATATTTAGTGTGCACTTTTCGAGTTTCTAAAAATTAAGGACCGGCCCTGAAAAATTAAGCCCAACGGAGACTCTAGTCATATAATTCCGCAAAATATCGTACACATATTTATATATTATATAAATTAAGCTTCTTTCACCAAAATTTGACTAACCAACTACTAGAAATCAAAGAAAAATCATTACATCAATTTAAGACTAAAAAGGTCATACATCTTCCAAAAAGGCCATTGACGTGCCCTAACCCTAACCCTAATCCTCACCAACACCACTACCTCACACCCAATAGAATCCAAATGAGTATGGGATCCTACTTTATGGAGTGTTATGTGGGTTAGGTTGGTCTTCTTCTACCTTCCAAAGTGTTGTGGAGATCACTTTCAAGTCTAATTTTTCATGAAAAACTGTTTAGTCCAAGTTCATAACATCTACATGTCATATATCGGTACTCAGGAACTCTGTTGCGCATTATGCAAAGCAAAATATACTGCGCATTAAACTGGCACTATTTTGGCTGCCAAAATTTACCTAAATGGTTGTGCAGTATTTTTGAACAAAATTTGGTGACTAAAACGATACCGTTTTGGCGCAGAACTATCCTGTTATGCACAATAGGATCTATGTATCCTATATATTATGTTTAAAATTTTGAAACTCATAAGTGTATGTATGGGCAAAATAGTCCAACCATAAATTTAGGGACGAGTGCTAAATTTCAACAGTTATGTGGCCGCACGTTATGATAGATGTCGTAAAATCAATACACATACACACACACACACACATACATACATATATATATATATATATATATATAATGCATTATTAATTTTTTATCCATACAAACTACAGAAATATTACCAAATAACCAAATTTATTAGGAATACTTTTGAACAACCCTACAATGGAAAAACATGAGCTTTATAACTCTAGATGCATAGAATTTTATGCATCCATACCATTTTAAACAACAAAATGAGAAGAACCCAGTGCTAGATTTCTTTTGTAGATGCAATTCAAGTTTAGGAGAAGGGTTGGTAAATTTTCAAGAAAATGTTTGATGGGCGAGTGGAAGATCATTTTCAAATAAACGTTGAGCAGAAGAATTAATACAATTTTAAAAAGTTCGTACAAAAACTACTACAATTTTAAAGAAAGTTTAGAATTTAAGTAGAGCCGTCGTCTGGACTCATTTATCTCTCAGTGTTGGGACAGAAACAGTAGAATCAAAATACGTAACACCCAGTTCACATCCAATTAAAAACTTGACGTTATGAGTCTTTTTTTATTAGAAAAGAAAATGGCAAGAACTTCATTGAAGCAAATGACAATTGTAAAGGAGATAGATTGTCTTAAATAATTGGACATTAATGTCACTGTCCTTTTTTTTTTTTTTTTTGATAATCGAGGTGTCCGATGGTGGGCGTAGGGACATGGCGGCTAAGGATGCCTGCCAGGTGGAGACCCCCACCTACCCACCGACTAATCCTCGAGGCCCTAAAGTTAACGACCGGGAAAACTGTCCTTTTAATTATATTTTAGTTCTTATTAAGTGTGTTAAATTAATTTTTTAGATTACTCGTTTGACTTGACGATGAAAATCGACAAAGTGCAAAATTATGACAAAAATTACCAAAAAGTTCATCGAAGATGAAAAAAGTACAAAATTAAGTTCTTTTTTTTCCCTTATTTTTAGTGTATTTAATATCGTCTTATCTGAACTTTTTCCAAGTTAAAATTAATATTCAAGATCCTATAAAAAAGACAATTTTTTAGATCTCCTTGGCAAGATTATTAAGCAAAACTCTACAAGTAAACTTATATATGACTTGTGTGTCTATCATATGTTTATTTTAAATATTTTTTTCATTTGATGGGGGATCTTTAACCTTTCACACATGTTCCAACTTGAAGTGTGTATCTTAATGATTAATATAAGGTTTATTTGGTATAAAAATAATATTATTGGTCAAAGACATTAATAAAATAATTGATTACAATATAGAATGTCACGCCAGCTCATTCAGTCAGATTCATTGATTGATTTGATATCCATATAATTGTGTAGAGCAGATGGAAGGTATGAGAAGTAAATGGAGGAGAAATATCAAGAAAAAAGATTTTATTTAGAAAAAAAAAAAAAAAAAAAGCTAATGGATGACCCTTCTTGGAATTTTCCTATTTGTTAGGTGACCCCTTCTTCCTGTTTTGACTAAATTATTATTTTTGAATATAGTAAATATATTTCCCGATTTTTGTATTTTTTGGGGTCAATTTTTTGCCTTTTATGATTGGTCTAAATGAGAGAAATCTAAAAAATATAAAATTATAGCAATTAGATCTCCAAACTCAGTAAACTTTTGAATTGTTCGAGATAATAATCACTCTTACTGGAAAATGAAGCACGTAGATAAGACAGTTAAAGTGGATATACATAAGGGAACCAGAATTCGACATCTGGAGGCTTTAGGGTTTGTCAATTCGAAAAAGCACTCCAATATTATGAATTATTTTTCGTTTTTATTGAATTTTTTGAGATTTTCTATCATAATTTTTTACTTTTAAATATTTTTCGTCAAAACGGATGATTAATTTAAAAAAAATTGACATAAATTAGATTATATTTTTTTTAGAAAAAATGGTGAGAAAGACAGTGATGATAACATTAAAAAAATTTAATCCTACATCACTTTTGAAAAAAGATCAAATTAATTCGTGTTATTTTTTGTACTTTTGTATTTCTGTATTATGAATGAATATCTTGTCATTTTCTATAAAAAGACAAAAATAAAACAAAATATCGAACTAAGTCTTTGATCACTTGATTAATATTCTAATTATTCTCATTGACTTTATATATAATTTCGTTGGCGTGTGACAGGCAGGAAAAAGATAAGATTTTTAAATTTTTTTATAGGAAAATGATAAGGGAGTTTGTTGAAAAAGTTGGTGATCAATTTTGACTGAAAAAGTTCATTTTATCAATTCGTTAGGTCATTTTAAATTGTTCGAACTACTAACGAGGTATAAATTATACGATGAGCGAACTTATTCGTCTGGGAATGAGAAAATTATTAATGTCAAATGCAATCTTATATCTCTTGTTTTGTGTTAGGGCGTACGTTTCTAGAATCATGTGTTGTTATTTTTATTGTTTCACTTCATGATTCTTTTCAAATTATCTCCGGATCCCTCTTCAGGATTCCCTCAGGATTCCTGCCGTATCCTTCCAAGATCTTCTCATAATATTTCGAAAGCTCCATCAACTTGAGTCTCCACCTGGTCTACACTAATATTGCCGACTCGACCCGGTATCCAATCTTGTGCTTAGACTTGCAAGTTCTATTGGGCTTCCGAACCTACCATTCCATATCTTGGTTCGACCCAACTTCCTTTGTCAAGGTCTATGCTTCGTTGTCGAGTTAACAAAGAACGACTCGTCATTACAACCCACTACAGTTAAAATTATATCTAACCAAATTACCCCTGACAACATCTCTAACTTAGGTCTTAAATGTGGGGATGTAAAAAAAATAAAAATAAAATAAAGTCTTAAATAACAATTTGACATCCCACAAACTCTTCCTCTCTAGTCAATGTGTCGAATTTCCTAATATTTACAATAAGTTTGCAATTTTAAATTTAAAATATTCTTTAAAAGGATTGGCTACAAAATTGGCGATGGGTGAAAGATGCTAAATTTACACAGAAATTGCATTATGAATTGACATCGGACACATGAACGGTAGTGCGGGTCAAAACGATGTCGTTTTAGTTGCGAATTATTTTGTATTTTAATAGTAATTCTCATCAAAATAATAAATTTTAATAATGACTCGCGCCCAAACCGATAGCCACCCTACTATGCTTATTGAGAGCTTGACATCTCCTGTACTTCCCAATCATTTTGACTAATACACACACATGTATATATATGTTGGGACTGAGTCCGCAATTTCACTAAAGAGGGGTGAATTTTTTCTATATAATAATGGAGATTTTTTTTATTGCAAGGGTGACCGCCCCTACCTGGTCTCTGTCTCTATCTCTCTCCCCTCTCTCTCTCTCTCTCTATATATATATATATATATACATACATACATATTTTTCATTGCAATCAGCACTGATTGCAATGAAAATGAAGATGAAACCTGCACGGCCAAGTGTGGCCCCAGTAAGACAGTCGCAGCAATCAGCACTGATTCATAATCGATGAGGTTGGTCCATATTCCGTGGCCCATGAGATTCCTATCTTCTTTGAAAATAACTTGTCACTTCTCATCTAATTTGAATTTTAAACAAATGATATCGAAAACTCAATAGTGACCTACAAAATTATAGGATTCTCGTACACATGTTTAAAGATTGGGGTGTTTTTCAGTGAAAGAGTTTCCGACGTTACAACGTTACATTCTTATTTAGAAGATAGATTGTGAACGTAACTTGAAATTGACCCAATGACTCCTTGTATAGAATAAACGATAGAGGATGTCATAGGGCTTGATGGCCGCTGATCCTGATGCTGTAGTGAAGGGAGCGCGCTACAACTTGTAGTGTGGCCATCAGGCCATCCATTTCGATAACGGGCAGCTCAAATCCAATATAGTATTTATTCGCGAGAATAGTTATTTATTCACGCAAATAGTTTGATTTAAATCTGAACTCTCCGTCGTCAACATGAATGGCCGGATGGTGGCACTACATCCTGTAGCATGCTCCCTACACTATAGCATCCCTGGATCTTGTGGTCGCGGGGGGGGTGGGGGGGGGGGGGGGGGGGGGGGGGGTGCTCAGGCTTCATTTACGAAATTTTGCCGAGCAAATTCCGTGATGGGCTCCTTTTGGCTGAGCTGCATGTGGCTCAAAAGATTGTGTGCCAAATGGCAATATATTGCTGACTTAAATTTGAGTGGTTGTGCGTTGAGCGATCGAGTGCCAAAAGACTGTGCATTAAGAGCTTGACTGTTGAGGCAGGCAAGTGTTGCAAGACTCAGTGTTGAGTTGTATTAAAAACTAAATACTAAGCCAATCCGGGCTCGTCACTAACAAATTTCAAAAAATAATTTGAAAAAGAAATTTAATCTTTGAAACCAAGAAAAATTGCTAGTTGCATCCGTCTTTTTGCTTCTCTTTTTCATTCTCTGTCTTTTTTCCTTGTGTCATATGGTGCTATCATTCCATCCTAAGAAAAAACATTGTGGGAAGCTTTTATATGTTTGATAACGCAGAGTATCCGAACAAACTTATGTATAACTTGTCTAATTGTAAAGGGACGAGAACTATCAAGCTAACACGAGAGGACGAGGGGACGAAAAATATCAAGCTAACACGAGGGGTAGTTGTTCTTGAGGACTACAACAGAAATGACTGAATTACAAAGAAAGAGATAGTTCTTTACTCGATTGGGTAGTCTTGTGGGATAATTTCATTACCCTCACGACACTTGTTGAGTAAGAACAAAAATTGACCTTAGTGATCCGACGATACCGAATGAAAGACCTTCGCTTAACAAATAATAATTACTCTTGAGATAACAGACTAAAGAAATGATTGTTCAATTAGAGTACTGATTTCGATAACTAACTACAAGTTTCTTTCTAAGTGAATCGTTCTCAAAAGGCCTATATATATATATATATATATATATATATATGAAGAGAGAGAGAGTGTGTGTGTGTTCAATCAGGTCATCTCATTTGGTCCAAAAAAAACAAAAACTTTTTGGTAAATTGGGTTGACGCTTGATTCATTAATATAAAAAGAGCACCCAATAACACCATTCCCCTCACCCCTCATTCCCTCACGTTTGGCCTTTCTGCTTCCAAACTACGAAGAATTCTGCTAACCAACCAACCACCCAACCTCAACCCTAATCTCTCTCTGTCTCTCTCTCTCTCTCTCTCTCTCTCTCTCTCTCTCTCTCTCTCTCTCAACTCTCCAATTGAAGCAACAAACAGAGAACTAGAACTTCCCTCTTATGGAGAACAACCACCACCACCACCACCAACCACCGCAGATAAAATCAAGATTCCAGCGAGTATGTGTTTTCTGCGGCAGCAGCCCCGGCAATAAGCCAAGCTACCAGCTCGCTGCTATTCAGCTAGGAGAGGAACTGGTACCCACTACCTTCTCTCTCTACACTTATAAACACTTACACACATGAGAGAGAGAGAGAGAGAGAGAGAGTCCTGTTTCAAGTTCCTTTCTTTCCCAAATTCTTCTTAGCAATTGCAAGATTAAAGCATTCCCTTAGTGTTGAATTGGTCGAAAAGGTAAAACCCAGAAGCATTTCCAAATTCAAGTGACAGAAACTGGGTTGATCAGGGAGCTCTAGGGTGAAACAGAGATCACACAGTCTCCGACCCTGTTCTGTTATTTCTTCATTTTTTTTTTTTTGGTCCTCATTTGCAAAAACAAACACCTTTCTTTTATTCTTTATTTTTTATTTTTTATTTTTTTGCCCTTTACTTCCAATTTTGCTTTGAATCAAAGATAAATAATATAAATAAACAAATTCTCTTAGAAGCGTTGAGATTTTCACCGAAACAAACATAGTGTCGTATTAGGTTTCCTATTAGTAACTTTTTTTGAATAATGACTGAGATTGACACACTCATTGCCCTCTTTAATTACAATCAATTTTGGATTCGTCGACGACCAAAAACCTGAACCCAACACTAGTAAATCAAAATGACTTCATATGATACCCGGAGAAATCTCGAGAAACTTTTTAATTTAGAAGTCGACTTTCATTTTGCGTGCTATCAATTTTTGTGTTTGACTAATTCACATGAAAATTTGCTCCGAATTTTCACAAGCCTCCATTAGTAAACAATTAGTATAACCTAATTTTTAAAAATTAGATGGTCGGCTCCCCGTTATCATAAACGGTATTTTTTTAATAGAATTTCAGTTTAGAAATACTCTATTCCCATCATGCCGACCTTTCTAATTGTCATCTTCTATTATATAGCCATTCCGAAACTACAACCTTTCATTCGTCCTTTTTCTTACTGACATCACTTCCATTTTATCTATTGATTAGAGTTCGGTTCATCTTTTATAACTATTTTATGAACGAGGACCGCTTCATCTATGTGACAAAAATATATGATTCGACTTCACTCTTACAATTTTTATTATATTTTATGAATGATGACCGCCTCATCGGCAAAAGTATTATAAACAAATTGAATTCGTCGAAAAAACTGCGGTTCGGAGTAGGTGTCAATCGGTTTCAATTTAATCGTATATATTTTTTTTGGGTTTTTAATTTGGCTTCGAGTTTTATTATTTTTTGTTCTAACCGATCTAGCCCAACCGAATTTATAATATATTCCATGGAAAAAATAATTTTATAAGATAAGATAAATGTTAGCCATTCAATCTTATAGAATGACACAAGTTAATTGGTGACTTTGACTCAAAAAATAGGACAAGGGGAGGCTACTGTGCATAGCAGCGGTTGCTACGCACCAAAACAACGTCATTAGCACCAAAACAACGTCATTTTGGCACGTAAAACACTATCCAAAAAATTTAAGAATTTTCAATTGAGAAAAACTCTATTCCCTCATGCCGACCTTTTTAATTGTGTCATCTTCTACTATATAGGCATCCCGAAACTGCACCATTTCATTCGTCCTTCTCCTCATTGACATCACTCCCATTTATGTCTACCCATTTTATCTATTGATTAGAGTCCGGGCTATCTTTTATAACTATTTTATGAACGAGGACCGCTTCATCTAATTGGTGAAAATATATAATTCGACTTCACTCTTACGGTTTTTATTATATTCTATGAATGATGACAGCCTCATCTAATTGGCAAAAGTAATCGATTTAATTTCATTCTTAGAATTATTTGACCATTCACAAAATTATAAAAATAATAATGGCGTAGGATAGGGATTGATGAAGAGTCCAGCGAATTGATAGTTAGGAGTTGCGTGAAGTCTTATTTTATTTTAAATGTCAATTTTAGAATATGTTATTTTCAATGAAAACCTATGGCGAAAGTATTATAAACAAATTGAATCCGTCGAAAAAACTGCGGTTCGAAGTAGATGTCAGTCGGTTTCAATTTGATCGTACATATTTTTCTAATTTTTTAATTCGGCTTCAAGTTTTATTATTTTTTGTTCTAACCGATCTAGCCCAACCAAATTTATAATATATTCCATGGAAAAAATAATTTTATAAGATAAGATAAATGTTAGCCGTTCAATCTTATAGAATGAGATAAACTAGTTGGTGAATTTGACTCAAAAAATAGGACAAGGGGAGACTACTGTGCACAACAGCACATGCTATGTGCCAATACAACGTCATTTTGGCGCGTAAAACACTGTCTGAAATTTTTTTCGATCAGCGGTCAACTATTCGGACAGTATTTTATGCGCATCATGCGCTGCTATACACATTGCACAACAACCTCCCCCATTAAGAGGTGGTTTAATTTTTTATGAAGTCATTTCGATTCATTTTCAGTGCATTATGAATTGTGGGCTATCGACGTGGATTATTTTTTTGGTTGACCCGATTACTCGACCAAACCAATATTGGTTCTTTCATAACTTCGGTCGGGACCGGTATGAAAAATTTCTATCTTAAATCAATCGATTCCGGAATTACATGATAACAAATCGACTGAATTTAATCCCATTTTATCTTTACAAAAGCCTAAACAGTAGAAAAATGGGCAGGTTGAGAGGAAAATCGACTTGGTATACGGAGGAGGCAGCTCTGGCTTAATGGGTCTCGTCTCCCAAGCTGTCTACGATGGTGGCCGCCACGTTTTAGGGTACCCCCAACTTCCCCATTCTTCTCTCTCTCTCTCTCTCTCTCTCCCTCTGTTTTTCTATATTATACTCTGTTTTCTTACTTTTGCAGAGTGATTCCAAGAACCCTTATGCCCATAGAGGTAATTGGATTTTTATTTTTATTTGTACCATATGTAAAGATTAATAATTTTGTCACAAGGGAATTAATATTTTAATCATAATTGAAATGTTCTTTTTATGATTAATAATAATTTATATTTAGTCACTTGAATAGATTTTTGAAATGAGTTTGTTTTTCCATAATTGCATTAAAGGTTCTTGAGGGAGAGAAAATAGTGACACCCATTGATTAAAGGAGTTGCTTTCATTACTTTTGAGGCAAATTAGAGTGGTCGGTTTGATAAGGAATGTATTTATTAGGGTACAAGTACAATAGATCCAAATTCAAAGGGGCCATGGTAGGACAAAATCGTCTTTTTAGGCATTTTTTCTCGCACCCATAACAAAAAAAGAAGGGTCACTCATATCTAATCTAGTCTAGTCGGTAAGACCCGCAAAATACCGAACTGTGTGGACCTACTCCAGCATGACGTCACGGATCACTATATTTAGCGGTTTTAAACTATAGTTGTAATGACTTATGTATACTACTGGTTTAATAACTTATTGACCTGAAATACTTAAATCCAAATTATAAATAGTAGGATAATCAAGTAGAATGTGACTAATGTACTACTCGGCTCGACTTGACTCGTTTATAGTCTTTGTTTAGTCTCGTTACCCATCTCTAAACGATTGGACCAGCCAAGCACAAGTAACTTGACTGCCTTATCAATCAATGAAACACAAGATGGAGACGTATCGGCCTTAATTCCTACTAATGTTATTTCGATTACCAATTGACAAATGTGTTTAGAAATAGAACCTTTTTTTATCGAGAAATTAAACCAGTTATTAACGTCGACTTATCTGTCATTCGAGCTATACTAAAGATTTTGTTGTGACTATTTATATGTTCAAATTTTGAGAAACAATACTTGTGTTGGTTATAGATAACTGGGGAGAGTGTTGGAGAAGTGAGAGCAGTGTCTGGTATGCACCAAAGAAAGGCAGAAATGGCTAGGCAAGCCGATGCATTCATAGCCTTGCCAGGTATTATTTCCTCAATTTTGCTTTATATATATATACACATATATGTGTGTGTGTGTCAAGATAAAAAAGTATTTCCAAAGAATTTTTTTTATAATAAATATCTGTTCTTTAAAATTCTACACATCTAACTATCTAAAAATATCTCTACTAATTTTTATACGACTCCCAAATATTAAGCATGGGATATTTCGTATACAGGAGGGTATGGAACGTTGGAAGAACTCTTGGAAGTCATCACTTGGGCTCAACTAGGCATCCACGATAAACCGGTAATGTGACTTTATGTGTAAGAATTCATGTGCACAAATCTGAATCTGAACATATGTATGTTTAGGACTGTCAAATTCGTTAATATGGTATGGTTCTTAATCCTTGATCCAAATAGAATCAGTTGCTTGCGAGAAAATTAAGCAACTCGTTAATGCCACCTGGCAGATATTAGCCGAAAAACATTCCGATGCTTAAGTCAAATATCAGAAATAAAAGCACAAACAATATTTACACTTGAATAAGAGCATAATTTCTAAGGCTCTGTAACATTCTTTTCTTATAGCTGATGTTGACTTATAAGATCATTAGGATCTCTCTGAGATGCTTTTCGAATTATCTACGAATTCCCTTCTGAATTCCTTTCATAATCTCCGGAGATCCCTTTTAGAATTTTTGCAATAACAGTTCAAGATCTCCTTATAATTCTCCAGAGGCCTCGTCTCGGATCTCCCTTTGAAACGAGATCCGCTGTTGAGCCCAGCGTTGCCTGCTCATATCTCTATTTCACCTAACCTTTCTCTTGGGACGTAAGTATGTGCACACAAACTTTTCGATCACGAAACTAAAACCAAATTTGCACCCAAATTTTGTACTTCTAAAAGGGTTCCTTAATGTTGGGTTTGGAAGGTAATTTATTGACTTAATTTTGATAAGGTGTAATAACTGCAGGTGGGATTGTTGAATGTAGATGGGTACTACAATTCACTATTGTGTTTCATAGACAAGGCTGTTGATGAAGGTTTCATAGCCCCCTTAGCTCGTCATATTATCATTTCTGCCCCAACTGCCCATGAACTCATGTGCAAGCTTGAGGTACACCTACTCATTCCACATCTTCTGCCCACTGGGCAGAACTCTGTAATGTCATGTTTGGATGTTGTATATTCATGTGGGTGGCCTAAAACTTCTTTTTAAATATTCAGGTGGAAACCACCTGAGATAAGATCGGTTCGATAAATATTTGAACTTATAGTTAACCAGCAACAGGTCATAAAATATCTGTCTTATCTTGAAATTTAATTTTCTTAACAAATTTAATATTATGAAGTAGAGAGAAAGTAGTATAACGTACTATCGATCTTTCAATAAGGACTACCCCTACCATTGGCAGCAAGTTGGAAGAGTGTTGCCGAAGGAGAAAGATTTGCCATTCATTTTTCCTATATAGATTCTAGATTGAAAAAAAAAAAAGTACGACAAAATACGTAGTATTTGTTCTTATGGAAAGAAAAAATAGAAGACATGAGATGAAAACAATTAGAATTAGTTATTCTGTTTTTTTCTAAAAAAATGCTAACTTTTAAATGATGGATTTACAAAAGGAAAAGGACAATTACGTAATTTCACCTTTGTGTGTAGCCAAAAGGAGAGATAAAATATGATGAGAAGTCAACGGTTGGTGTAAAATTATTCCGTAGGTGGTCCTCATTGTAAGAGATTGAATTTCAATAGCTCGTTGATTTTTTTAGTGCAATTTTCTTTATACTTTTATATATTCGTATCTCGAGGTAAATACTCTTATGGGTTAATAACTTTATTTACATTTTTAAAAATTTTGCCTTTTTTTTTTTTTTTTTTGGGTTTGGTTGTCTGTAGGTGTATGTACCCAAACACTCTGGTGTGGCATCTAAGCTTACTTGGGAGATGGAACAGCAATTGGGTTACACCACAAAGTCAGATATTTTCCGTTGACCCAATCCAACCGTCTATTGTCTCTGGATCATCGATGACCGTAGATGTTAAGCAATCTAATCACAACGATAGGCAAGACCGCATGCACCTGAGCTCCACCCTATCGTCCCTCCACTGTTAATTTTTATTTTTGCTGACCATTATGTGAAAAAATCTGTTCCATGTCATTTTTTTTGGGATATATTTTTTTCGCAGTAGAAGCTGACCTGGATAGTCAGATCCAATCAATGTTATTTGAGACACTTATCGTACATTCTCGGCCGTCCTATGGACGGTTGGTTTTTAATATTTTTCTAGTACGATTTGTTCTGGTTGATATGAAAAAAGAGTATTTTTTGAGTGATTGACCTCACTGCTCGAGATGCGAAGCCCCGTCTCTTCGAACAAGTGAAACAATAATAGATTTATAGTTAGAAGAATCGGAGTTGGATGGTCGGTTGATCTTTAATATTTTTCTAATACATTTTGTTCATGACATATATCGAAAAGAGTGTTTTTTGAGCTATTGACCCTAATACTTGAGATACGTAGCCCTGCCTCTTCGAACAAGTAAAACAATTATAAATTCATAGTTAGGTGAGTAAGAGGCGGTTTAACCGTTAAATAATTTCAATTGTCTAAGGCTCATTATCATATCCTTAACATTATATTTTGGTCAATATAAAATATATTTGACTTTTAATGATAGGATAACAAGAGAATATACAATTTGTGTCGGAGTTTTTGCGACGGTGAATAAAAGCGTTACAAATAATAGTATTTGTGACGGTTTGGGGCATCGCGTTTGTGGTTGCTAATAGTAGTGTTCGTGACGGTATATCATCAGTCGCAATAATCAGTTTTAGCGACGGTAAATGACCCGTCGCAAATAAGTAGTCGCAATTATATGTGATATATACAATAGGCTAAAACTCAAGTTTATATTTTAACAGTTGTACCGCCTCAAGTTTAACACGACTGTGCCTCACGGTCCCGAGTCCCAGTCCCATTCGTCACTAGCCTCAGCGCCTCTCTCCCAGTCCCATCCGTTGGCCTGTCGCCAGCAATCGGTAGTTCTTGATCTGAAAATCACAGTTGACTGATTCCTCACAGTCTCGAGTTCTGCTGTAAAGGGCCCTAAAACCTAAATTGCAATCGGCAATTCTCTTCCCTCTCAAACTGTGAATTGGAAACCCTAACGCTAGAAGAAGGCACAAATCAGATCGAACGCCATGGCGATAGCTAGAACAGGAGTCTTCGTCTATGACTATTGGGAGTGTAAATATCCTCTGAAATCCCACCACCAAACTTCGGAATAGATGCAAGCACATAGCCGGAAGAGCTCCAGAGGCTTCTTAAAAACATCCAATTCTATGTTTGTGGAATAGAATATGAAAAAGCGCACATCCAATTCCAGAAATGTTTTTTGGTTTGTAACATCCGAAACAGCAGGCTGTTATAGTAGGTGTTCGATGACCACGCGGGCAAGGGTGCGGCGCATTTTGTCCCTTACCACTTATCAAGGGTCATTTTTGAGGATGCTGATTTCCCTGTAGAACTTGAGAAAGTAGTCACAAGATCATTTATGGAAATGCATGCTGCTTTTGCAAAGTCATACAATCTTGAGTCTGCCCTCTCTTCCGACATGACTGCTCTCACTGCAATCATTTATATTTTGCAAAATTATGACATTACCAAGAAGCTAGAGCGTGGGTTCTGTTTTTATGATTTAAAAATATTTTTTTTTGTGGCAACCAAGGGATGTGAAGATTTGAAAGATAAGTATAGGGAAGATGGCAAATAGTTTGTACACCTTACATAGAAAAATGATGAATATTTATTTGAAGGCTACAGTGGGCTTCTAGTCAGGGAGCCTGGACCCAAGTTAGGTCCGGGCTTTTAATCTCAGCCCTTGGATCTCATCCAAGGGTCAGGGTTTCTTCACTTAAAATACCCTTTAAAATCAAATACCCTTTAAGTGAAGAAACCCTGACCCTTGGATGAGATCCAAGGGCTGAGATTAAAAGTCCGGACCTAACTTAGGTCCAGGCTATGCTATTATTATTTTTTTAGGATATGTTCAAACTGAGCAAACGCTAAAGAGTGGTTCACTCTCTTCCTCTCTCTCCCATGTTTGATTTATATATAATGGGGTTAGTTTCTTAAAGAATACAATTAACGTCCGCATACGTTACTGTTGCTAATAATTATTTTTTCATCGCAAATACAATTAACATTTTTGTGATGGTAAGTTATCAGTCGCAAAAACAAAATTGCCAATTTTTATTTTTTGCGACGGTTATGCACTGTCGCTAATAGTTATCTTTTCCGTCGCAAATAGAATTGCTACAGTACCTTGCCGATGCAAAAGGCTTTTGCCACCGTAGTTGTTGCAACGCCATCAGAACCGTTGCGGTACCATCGCAAACACTATTTGCGACAGTTTAATGACTTTTTGCGATGGTTAGTTGCGGTCGCAAAATCTATTTTCTATTGTAACATGTAAAGAAACTCTTTTGAGCCACTGGTAGGTGGGAGATGTGATTATTTGGCATTTAACTATTGGTAAATATATTTTCCAAATAAGAATAGTATTGCGAGACCCATTTCCATGTGGCAGGCGAGTCACAAAGCAATAGGATTCCGTACTTCGTCGTGGATCCAATTCATACATCTCTTTGTCGCTTTCAATCACGTACGTAGGCACAAAAAAAGAAGGTGGGATTGGCTGACGACCATCTTCGGTGACACCGGAGTCTAATCTAAATCAATATCCTCCCCATGGACCCCATCTAATACGGATAATCGTGGCTCTTGGTTTATCCGCACCTATGAACTTGATGCCCTCTGCCAATCAAAAAGACATAACATAAAGGCCAATAGCAAGTTGTTGGGTTAGAAAGTAAGAGGGGAAACTATTGTCAGAGTTAAATCAGCCAAAACAGATATGGAAAATGGGGTCAAAAGTTAGCAAAATTACTAGTAGGTTTTTTTTTTTTTTTGGGAAATCAATTTTAACACTTTCTTTTTATTTAAATGAACTCTTTACTTTTTCTTATCAAATAGAACAACAAGATTATTCTTTTCAAGTGTCAAAAAAATATTGAATTATCATGTGTCCAAAAAACATGCAAGTGGAGGCTGTAGTGGGGGTTGTACTACAGAGTTGCAAAACGACGTCATGCATGAGGTCAGCTCGTAGTCAAAACGATATCGTTGTGACCCCGTGTATTTTGGTAATAGCTCATAGCAAAAAGACATCATTTTAACTGTCCTACAGCATATACTGTAAGTTCTATAGTGCAGCCCACAGTACAACTTCTGATCCCAAAAAATAATGAATAAAGGATGGTTCTGTAAATTTTACATGAATAAAAACAAAATTTAAAATATATGAATAAAAGAAGAGGACTAGATTTATAATTTTGTTGATTGAATAGTACATAGACAGTTGTCACTGACCCAGTCCAATGGGGGGGCCTCAGAAGTGGGAAAATACCTAATAGGGTGGTCTTCATTATATTTGAAGGAATCTTGTTCTGTATAGTGCACAATAGTTTTACATCAAAACGTCGTCATTTTGGTCATCAAAATATTACCCAAATGATGAGACTCTTTTGTCGGCCAAAACGGCATTATTTCGACGCATGCAACACGCTATGTTATGTATTGTGCACAACAAATTCCATTTCAATGGGGGGCCTTAGAAGTGAGAAAATGGTGGTGGGTAATAGGGTTGTCTTCTTTATATTTGATGGAATTTTGTTCTACATAGCACACGATAATGGCACGTCAACACGTTATCATTTTAGTCATCAAAATGTTGCTCAAATGATGAGACTCTTTTGGCAGCCAAAACGGTACTATTTTTTACGCATGCAACACACTATGTTATGTGTTGTGCACAATAGATCCCATTCCGAAAGGCACAAGGACAATTGTCAGTGACCCAGTCCAATAGGGGGGCTTAAAAGTGAGGAAGTGGTGGTGCGTGGTGGTGGATGGTGGCAGGGTGGTCCTCTTTCTGGTGCAGTGGCTGCAGGGTCATTGCACATAATGGACGGCACAAGGACAGTGGGCACTACTACTAATGTTGTTTAGTGGGTGCATGTGGACATTGCATTTGCCCTAGAATTTGAGGGAAATGATTGGAGCCCCCAAAAGAGGTAATCTACATTTTGTTACTTCATTCATATTTATTTCTTTTTTTGTACGATGCTTCACTTTATTTCATTATGTTTTTCCCAGTTTGTTCTGGGTGAAACATGGTCTTTGTGTTGCCATTTAGGACTCATGTTGTGATGTCCACTCCTTTTTGTGACGGGGTCACAATTTTTATAATTATTTTCGTATAAGAAGAATAGCAACAGATCTATCTCGTCTTGATTTCGAAGAAGAAAAAAAAAACAATAGACTCCCTAGTCAACTTATCGGAAAGAAAGGAAGATGAGTAGATGTCGTTGTGACATTTCGTCCAACATTAAAAGTCTACATGAGTAATCTTGTGTATATAATGAGTCATATATGCTGCTACTGCTAATAACTTGGGTTTAAGTATTTTGGGTCATGTAGTTAGACTCCAACAAGTTGTTGAGTCAATAAAATAACGTGGTGATTACAGTTACTACGAATAAGAGAAGAGCTAACCATCAAACCTTTGGACTATCCGTGTTTCTCGTTTCAGCCTTTTTCTCTTCTCTACTCTTGATTTGTTAATTAACCTAAACAAAAAAAAAAAACATTCATTGTTCCAGGATCACCGAAAGTAATGCTCAAGCCTTCTTTTTCATCGCATATAGTGTGTGTACAGATTTTACACAAATGTGTAGTAAAGAGGAGACTAGAAATAACTATGACGGTGTTCTAGAAATACTGAACAACTCCTTATAGACCTTAGAAAAACAATCATTTATTTTTTATTTTCTTTGAAAATTAGCGAGTGACACCAACCACCTCCCCAAGCAAGATCTGTCCGGCTCTACACTACAGCTGTGTAGGGTACCAAAACGACATACTTTGTAAGCCCCAAACACAACATCATTTCGGGGGCTTCTTGGAAAGAAAAAAAAAAGCTACTGAAATTCTGTGTTTGTCTCAGAATCCACAACCGACCTCTCTCTACCTCTCAGAATACCTTTCCACCCCCACTCCCTCAAAACCCAATCCATCAAGGGGTAGAGACACAGAGAAAGGTTTATTGGACTTGGCATAGCTCGAAATCGATTGAAACTTCTTCAACAAGACCAGATTTTGAAAATATCTGGAAGAACCCAAAAAAATGACATGAACTTGTACAAATACTTCATTCGGGACACACAAACACATTTGGCTTCTTCCATCTCGAATTGCTGCTAGCTTTCCACAAATACAACCCGAATAGCTTCACAAATTCAAGCTCCTGTTAGATTTCAGATGCTTTTTCTCTCTGATTCACAAGTTCTAGACTGAAAAATAATGCCCTTATTTTCTTGAAATTTGAGAAACTGACTTGATTCACAGGTTGGAAAAAATTTCTAATGCTTGTCTATGTTCAATGTTGGTGCATTTGTGTTGGTGCTTTTATAATAGGTTTCAATCCAAAGGTTTCTTCCGTCCCACAGCAGGGCTTTGATGGATTTCATGGGGAAAAAATTCCAAGAAGCCCCCAGAACGGCATCTTGTTTGGGACTTACAAAGTATTCGCGTTTTGGGCACCAAAATGACTTCATTTTGGTGCCGTACACAGCTGTAGCACACTAGCACTACAGCTGCCCTGGGTCCCCCTGCTTTATGTTAGAGAACACAATCTCTTATGTGATTCAATATCATAC
Source organism: Arctostaphylos glauca (assembly GCA_019985065.2). NCBI lineage: Eukaryota > Viridiplantae > Streptophyta > Magnoliopsida > Ericales > Ericaceae > Arctostaphylos > Arctostaphylos glauca. Next base: position 26,148,981 of record JAHSPW020000009.1, on the reverse strand, counting down.
CAACAATGATTGATTATCTCGATCCATTCATCACTCATTTTAAAACTCAAGTTAATCGAATATCTGTAAGGGTTTGGCAGTATAATTAGAGGATGGCACCAGCCACCTCCCCCTAGCAAGACCTGCCCCTGCTTTATGTTAGAGAACAAAATCTCTTATTTGATTCAAAATCAAATCGACAATAATTGATGATCTCGATCTATTCATCACTCATTTAAGAATTTAAGTTAATGGACCCTAATCATATCTTAGTTGACTATTCTGAGAGAAACGGTTGGTCAAACATATTCATATGACTACCTTGGACCAAATAAACTTGAATTTTACATTGATGATTTGCAAAATAACAACTCAGATCATCAAAATAAAACTAAAATAAATCACATTTCGAGTCACATGAGAGGATGTGATCCAGTAGCTTAGTTGTTTGCAACATCTTTCATTACTCTATGATTGGCACTACCCAAAGCTTGTCTACTAAACAACACATTCATATATATCAGAGCTTCTCTTCACAAAAACATGGATTCGTGGGCTGTAGTGCAGTCTCCGATAGTGCGGGTGTAGTAGGGACAAAATCACGTATACACTAGACTATTCAAAGCCAAATTCTGAACAAAATCATACAACTACACATATTATAATATCAATAATATCCTCATGCCGGCTTTATGTGAAAGATTGAACCACAGATGAGGTAGTCACCAAGCCGGAGAGAAGGCCAACAATAATGGCACTGTTATATGTGCTTGGCTCCACTTGCATCGTGTTGTTCCGCGAATCAATAAATGTCTCGTTGAGGAAAGGACCTCCGACGAGGGCACCAACCGCAACGTTAGGATTGGGGCCGGTCGAGGTAAGCCACTTCCAACCATCGTGGCAGCCGGTTGTGGCATCGGCTGGAATCGAGGCTCCCCTATGGTGCACCTGTTGTGGGTAGTTATCCCCGTACCCAATGAGATAACTCATCTTCAGGGGATTCTTTCCCAAGACATAATCAGCCTAGAAGAAGCAAAGAGCAAGGTTAAAAATTTTCATTTTCTTGAGTCTGACTTTTGCCTCTAAATCAATCAGAAACAGCGTACCTGTGAAATGGCAAAATCCCGGAGATCTGACGATCCAAACGAGTTTCCATTGCAGGAGAAACTTGTCGTTCGAGATGTGAGCATATAATCACTGTAGATTACAGCTAAGAATGCAGCAGCCACAGGATGCTGCAAAGAATTCCATTCACTGATCCATATCAAACCACCTGCGTTAAAAATTATATCGATTATGGTGTGCCCAAACAAGAATTCTTGAACAGCAAACTTCAGGTATTCACGACCACTACACTATGTATGGCCCTTGGGATGATATCGGATTGGCCTTCATTCTCCTTTCAGGGCCTATCCAGAAGAGAATCCAAGCATGATGTAGATGTAATGAGAACAGTTTTGACTCATTAGTTGTTACTCTCCTTAGAAAACATCACTAATCAAGAGGAAAATAATGGAATATCAAGCCCTGTATGTACTTATGACCGTTCCTGGTTCGCCCGTTAGTCGAAGTTCCTCCTATAGTATTTGGCTACTTCACATTTGGTGAATATATGCAGTGTAACGACTTAGGTGATCGTATGAAATTGGTTCATTTACATGATATGGATATAATTGCATCCGATACATCAATGATTAGTCCACAAATCACATCTGCACATGAACTTCGTAGATTCAAATCATTCAATAGTCCAGATTCACATAATCAGACATAGCCTCTTTGGCATGCAGTAAAAGTAAATGGGGATGAAAGGAGCTTTTGACCGGGTTTGGGGATGCTGTAGTGTAGCAAAACGATGTAACTTTGTCTCTATTTAAAGCTTTTTAGAGCTTAATTAGATTTATATTACCTTGAAAAGTCTCTAAGCAGCTTTAAATATAGACGAAGCTACATCAATTTGTGCACTATAGCGCAAAGGTGCACCACAGCATCCCCCGATCCCTCTTGACCTCAAAGTGCTCGAGTTAGTAGACCGTATGCTTTTCTCCCACAAGTGTGACATATTTTTGATACTAAGAGAAACTTTTCCACTAGTAATGGTATGGATCTACCAAGGTTTGGTTTTGTAAATGGACGTACAAGCATGCAAAGGCATAGGCGTCGAGGTTTGTGAGGAGTAAAACATGCAGCAGCAGTGCACTTAACTTGAAAATCAAGAAAAGTAGGGAGAGGGAAAGAGGAAGGAGAGCCACCCTCATCAATCTGGAAAAAGTCTTTCTTCCCCACCAATCTTACAATTTGACGTTGCTATCTATTTCATATTGATAGAATATAACCGTCTCAAGATTGAAGAACGAGCTGTTTCTCTTGCTCGCCCCTCTATCTAAAGAGGCGTAAGCACTTCACTCACTAACTGATGGGAATTATTCACTTGCATTCCTGCTAGCTCTATGATGAGCGCATGATATTGCATAATAACGTGGCTCAACATACTCATTTTGGCAATTATGCGTAGGCAAATGTTTTTATTTAGTTAATATTGCACGCGTAGTTGTCTTTCTACCCTTTCAGGTTTGCGAGCGCTAAATGAATGCCCAAAAGGTTCTTTCATGACTTAAGGCCTCGGAATCATTGGTGATATTAATGGAGGACCAATTGAAGGCTCGAGAGGAGTAAAAGTGAGCCCGGATCAAAGAGACGAGGAAAAACCAAAGAATTGGAGTCTGAAGCCTCTTTATCGATAGAGGTTTATCCCTATCGATAGAGCCTAGCAAAGAACCAAGAAAAAGAGCCCCCTATCGATAGAGGTTCCTTCCTATCGATAGGAGGCTAAATCAAAGAAGACCAGAAGACTTCCCTATCGATAGAGGTTCCTTCCTATCGATAGGAGGTTAAATCAAAGAAGACCAAAAGACTTCCCTATCGATAGAGGATCACTCCTATCGATAGGAGGCTGAATCAATTAAAAACCAGAGGACTTCTCTATCGATAGAGAGATGTTCCTATCGATAGAGAACCTGTTACGTCCGATTCTGTGGGGCCGACTTTTACTCGAATTTTGGGCCAAATCACTGAATAAGAAGCTTCTTAAATTGCCATTGTGGAGGGTAGAATAGTCTTTTCACCTAGGTTTTGTAGGATATTTTATTTTTAGGTTGTTTCTTTGGCTAAAGGGGTCACACACAACACAACAATATACACACTTATCCTAATATCAGTTTTTTACTGTAGAGAGCCCTTTTCTTCCATTCCTATTGCTTTAATATACTGTTCTTCATTTGTTCTTCAATAATTTCTTCAAGTTTTGATAAGTTCTTAATCCCTTAAGTGTTCTTCTCCTTTGAATCTTTGAATTCTCTTGGAAGCACTTATGTTTAGCAAGTTCTCTTTACATTTATTCCTTCAGTATTGTTCTTCTTACTTTAAAATCTGATTCCATTCTAGTTTTGTTTAGTTCTTTCTTATTGTCTTTAGATAATCTTGTTCCATTATGTTTTCTTTCATTTCTATATTGTTCATGTCAAAGTATGAGTAGTTAATTTAGTGTGGGTTAAGTCTAAATGTGAAGTTCAATTCAAAACCATGTTGGTCTCTATCTTCTCCAAATTTGTTAATGCCATTGATGGATCTTTCTAAGCTTTTTCTTATGAAATAAAAATGAAGAGTTAAGTCCTTGCTTAGATATAGCCATCCTTAGAGTTGGTATATCTAATACTTGGATCAATGTCCTTCATCTTTTAATCCTATTTCCTTAAAACTTGAAAGATCCGTCAAAACCATTTTAAGAATTTAAATCCTGATTTTCATCGAAGAATTTTCCGATCTAAAACCCGAGACCGGGGGTTAGATTGAGTTATAAGGAGAAGAGATAGACCAACCAAAGATTTGAATGAACCAAACTTTAGGACTTAACCCCACTCCTTAATCCAAGTTTTAATCCTCCTTTTAGTTGTTATAATTGCTTAACCGCACCAAACAAAACTTTGAGGTTGACGTCCAAAACGTCGAAAGCACCAATTTGCGCATTCTTTAATTCCAACGTTCTTATTCCCTGTGGATCGATACTCCGGACTTTCCAATATACTCGTTTTTACATATTTTGAGGGAAGTCCCGTTTTAATGAAATTAAACCATTGACCCGAGGCCGGCACCCCTAACGACAAACACTTTTGCCGGCCGGTCACTCTACAAAAAGCTCCGGTCTTAACCCCTACTGCAGCTGTGCATCCTTTCCTCAGGTTCGTAGAAGATGAGAACTAAGCATGATTATTCAAATGAGAAGCAGCACTGGGACATAGGCTTACTATCTGTTCTGCTGGATGTGGCTGTTGGAGATTTTGGCAGGAGCCCACACATGACCGCCTCAGCAGTTTCCCTGTAATTCTGTAGGTTTCCTGAGTTGGAGGAGCCTTTTCCACCAAAGAAACTTACCCTTGACAACAAGACCTGCACGAAAGTTAATTGTAACAGTTTCCTCAATCCGAAACTAAGATTATGCCTATTCAAGATGACAACGATTTTTTATTCCTAAAGAGTTCAGACACACAATCATAAATGCATTCCAGATTGGACAAATTCTTGCAATAAGACAAACTTTTCTAAGACCAAACATGAATCTCGATCTCTACAGCTTGCTATGAAATTTGTATGGTGTCTTAAGTTAGGCTGTATTTGGATCAAGCGCGTGGATAAGAAAAAGAGTAAGAAAATTGGAAAGTTGACGATCTAATGGCTCACAATAAGAAGACAAGGACAAAATGCAACACAAACAAGCGGACACGTGATTTTTCAAAAAATTAGGACACAGACACGTTTGGGATACATAGAATCAAAAAGATAAATGAATATCTATATATTTGCATATCAGCATACATTGTATAACAACATACATTATATAACCATATTACTTTTTGTCAAATTAAAGGAAAATAAATAAATAAGTTTACCTTGAAGACAAATTATTCAATAAACTTGAGAATAGAAATGAATACGAGAAAAATAGGATTGGGAAGAAGAGAGAAATAGACAAATTATCCAAAATATCACAGTTTTATCCCCTTTTTAAGGTTTTAAAAATTGCATTCTGAACCGATACGTGTCCGACTAAAAAAAATAACTAAAAAATTGAAAACCTATTTTCATGTGTCCAGGACGTGCCCGTATCTGACACATACGAGAGGCCCGGAGGGGTGTCCGTGCTTCTTAGGCTCACAAAGGTCAGATCCTTTAAGTTTTCAACTTTTTATTTTGCTTGCCCGAATCCTTCATCGAAGTCAAGCCTTAGAGCATGTGAGGACATTATGTAAAGTGACGTAAATGACTATTGACCACAAGATGAGCTAATTGACCAGTAAAAAGCCTTTAGAATCCATCTAGAGGAAGTTGAAGTATACCTGAGTTCCTGCAAGCTTGTTATCCCAACTAAACCAGCTTGGAGTTCCCCAGTTAGCGAAAGATTTTCCATTTTTTCCAATCACATAATCAAAATATGTTTGATCCCCTGTAGCATGATAGAGCCAGCTAGCTGCCCACAAGAGCTCATCTCCATAACCTGTTGAATTGTAATAGGTCTGAACACTCGGAATGCTGTCACTGTACAAACCTCTACTATTGTCGGCAAAACTAAACAATTCTTGTGCATGCTTTAGAAGTGAGCTCGAATATGCAGAGTTGCTTGACTTGAAAACCAGGGATGCCGCTGCCATAGCTGCTGCAGTTTCGGCAGCAACATCAGTTCCAGGAGAAGAAGTGTTCACCTGTGTGAGAGGCCTTTTCTCGGTCATAGACTCAGGCCTATCCCAACATTTGTGATCTAAAACAGGCTCACCCACCTACTCCAGCGTGAAGAAAATGAAAAATAAATTAAAAAGTGAAACAAATTTAGCAACCTTACAACTTATTCATTGTTGCAAACTCTATCAAACAGGCACAATAAGTACAACCCATTTGCAGCAAAGAAAGGAAATTGGTTTTCCAACAGTTGTATATCATGTGCACAATAACATGACACAGAGTTACTATTTGGCACGAGAAACTAGCAAACTTATATACAGTATGCCCCAGAGGAGATCGCTATGATCTTTACTAATGCCCGCATGACCATCAAAGAGAGAAGTCATAGTGATCAGTGCCTCCTACGCCGAAATGGCCTCAGTGAATAGAATGGAAGACGAACAATGGACTTAATGTAACCCGCTCCCGCCTTGTACAATATTGTCCACTTTTGCCGCCCAAACCCCATGGACTTCCCAGTAGGTCACCCATCCCTGGATTGCTCCAGGGTGAGCATGCTTAACTGTAAAGTTCCAATGGGTTTTGACACCCTCGCGGCTTTTAAAAGGGCTTGTACAAGGAAGGTTCATAATCTTATAAATACCAGTGAACTTACATCCACTAAGCGATGTGGGATCCTTGACCACCCATCCGGACATCCTACTGAGACTCCATCTCCCGGATGCCGGCCTCACAGTTAGCACCACAGTCTGGCTGGGGTGTCACACTTAACACCAGGCGTCATGAGCGTACCTCTATGGTCCCTAATAGTGCCAATGCCTGAATGAAGACTGCCATTCTTTATTGAACTGAGGAGATCAAGGGGCTAATTGACTCTCTAAAGTCGTCTTTTGTATCGTGCACTGCTTACACACTTTAAAGGATTCATGAAATACTTCCAAGTTAACCCTAACTAAGTGCTGCAGTAGTCTAAGACAGTCTTGAAAGCAAAAAGAAGCAACCTACAAATACCTAATCATGGCCAAAACACCCTTAGAACACACCTCTGTCTTTGGATATTCCAAAATCCATGCAAATGATTTAAAATGTAAAATATCAATGTGACTGCTTAAGTAGGCAGACCAAAAATAAGTGCACAAGTATACTTGCTAAGATATACACAATTCTACAGATATTACATTAGGTACCTGAACAAAGAGCACATCCGCAGAAGGATGAGCATTAATAAGGTAATCCGTGATCCATTTAAGCGAGTCTTGAGCAGGTTTCAACTGACTAACTTTTTGCATCTGATCCCCATATTCGAGGATGGCCCACGACAACACTGTGGCGGTGAAAGCCATTGGAAACCCAAACTTCATATGATCCCCAGCATCATACATTCCTTTTGTAAGATCTAATTTTGCTTCGCTGCCATCTTTAAGAGCTGAATCCCCTCGCCAAGATATTTTATTATCTACCAATTTACCAGCTGCAGGACCAAAGTACCAATATGCATCTACTATCAAAATCCGTGGCAGAAAATTCAAAGAATGATGACACATAACTTAGCACTTCCTACAAATATCCATTTTAAACTAACATCGTCACCATTTCTATCCTTTCAAGTGGAAAAAAATGAAAATAAAAGTAAACTTCAAACTTGCCGTTATACTAAAAAGAGTACCCATGTGAACTCAGTTAGGCTCCGTTGGCATAGATTGGAACTCAAATTAATGAATTTGATATTCAATTTCTTTAAAAAATTGGAAGAGGTGAGTTGTAGGTGGCATGTGAAACAAGAGTGGAAGCTGAACTAAAAGTCAAAGAGATCTATTTTATTGGGATCTTTGTAAAACTACAACCCTTGACATGGCGTATTTCGCTTCAACATTTTCAAATCTGTCATGATTGAGCTCCCAAAATCAATGTCGAAATCCCTACATAAATTATCAAATCTGAATTCAAGTTATTGTCATCATGTTACTTAATGTCAAATTACTCCACTTGAAGTCCAAATCTATCCAAATGGACACTAAGAAAAGCATTGATTAACACTAAATGGAGTGACCATAATTATGTCAAATCATAGATACCAATCAATGAGGAATAGATAATCAAATGAGAAGCCAAGAACCATAAACCAATACTTATACACTGATGAATCCACACCAATTCGTCATTCCGTGGACATTGCTATTTCTAGGAGGTTGGCTGCGTATCCTAGATCTTCCCATTTTCAAGAAGATCCCGGGCTCGATCTGGCTTAGTATCAAGGTGATTATTATGATGTTTTTATATATAGGGTTTCGTGCAGCATTTCCACGATATCATTATGATCAATTAATGGGACTTGGCCGGAAAGTATTGTTGCCCCTATCATTAGCTCGGTTAATCACCGTTTCTGGTGTTTTAGTCGCCTTTGAATGGCTCCCTTAATTATGTGCATCATAAACTAAAATCCTCAAATCATCAGCAAATCAACTTGGTCCGTGCAACATTTCCATGATACTTTGTGATCAATTAATGGAACTTGACCGGAAATTGTTCCTGCCTTTTCTGGTGTTTTAGTCACCTTTCAATGGCTCCCTTAATTAAGTGCGAGGCCACAACAAAAGCACAAAAAGAGAAGTTGAAACTGGCATAATTTCATCTAGATGACTACATCATACATTGAAATCATCAGCAAATCAATTTGGTCCGTGCAACATTTCCCCAATATCGTTATGATCAATTAATGGGACTTGGTCGGAAAGTGTTCATGCCTGTATCATTAGCTCAGGTAGTTGCAGTTTCTAGTGTTTTAGTCACGTTTCAATGGCTCCCTTAATTGCGTGCAAGGCAACAACAAAAGCACACAAAGAGAAGCTGAAACAGGCATAATTCTATCTACATCATACACTAAAATCTTCAACTCATCAGCAAATCAATTTGGTGAGATTTATGAGCTTCAGATCTGACATGAATTAAAATAAGAATACATCTGTATAAAGAAATACAACAGAACAAAGAGTGGAGACAAAGGGGATGAGAAAAATCACATTTCTGTACGTCAAAGAACTGCATTGCAAGCGAGAGAGCATCGCCGTATTTTTTCTCAACTGCCCCAGGAGGCCCCGGAACAGGGCCCAACTTGGGCGCAGAGTGATGGTTCTTCTTCATTTTCACAGTGACTACAATAGCAGCCGCAATGGCACCCAAGATTAACAGAACAAGGAACCACCCACACAGTCCTCTCGATCTCGAAGGCTCCGAACCCTCACCCATTTCGCGAACAACTTCTCAAAAACAAAATCAACTAAGCTGAGGCTCTCCCAGCTTCAGATCTAGCTCAAACCCGGAAGAAAATTCCGATAATTAGACCAAGTGAGAGAGTAGAAGGGCTTATAGGGGAGTTTAATTGCTTGGATTGAGCAGTGGGAGGTAAAATGTGGTAGATTCTCCGAGTAAATTCAGGGGTTTAGACACAAAAAGTGAATCTTTTTTGTTGGAGTGAGAAACAGGTTTCTGGATTCTTGAGGGAAATGTGAGTGATGAACACATTGGAGTTGTACAAAGAAAGACTGCCTGTGAACTGGATCTGCGCCAAAAAAGGAAGAAATATTGCAATATTAGTCCCCATAATTTCAGCAAGATTTCATTTTGGCCTATATAGACCATTTCTTACCCAACAAAAATTTAGAAGGGACACGAAAGATATAATAAGAGAGTGACTATGATAAAATGAGAATTTATCCTAGAGAGTGAAATGGATATAAAGAATTTGTTTGAATATTTTTTTAAAAATAATATAAGTTAGATTAGTAGATTGGTGATATTTTTATAATTAAATATAGTGTTTTTGTAAATAGATGAGATAAGATATGTATGAGGGGGGAGTTGGGATAAGTTATCTTTCTGTACGGAGATATAATAGTCTGTTGAATACAATAGAATAATTTACATAAAACCCTCTTTATCTATTATTCGATTTTATTTAACATCTTCATCTTCTAATTATTCCAATGTATATCCTGATCTTTCTAAATGTAACGATCGACCCATTTTGGATTGACGCAGGTGATTATTTATCGTATTCTCTTCTAACTGTGTGAAAGTAAAATGGCGCGATCGTTACATTTGAAAAGATCAAAGGATACATTTTAGAAGATTAAAAAAGTTAAGTAAAATCGAGTAATAAATGAAAGAGGTTTTATGTAAATTACCCAATATAATATCTAAATTGCAAAAAAATAAACTAACTCGGATTTGACAAACCAAACTTTACTAATTTTGTATTTTAGACCCTTAAATGTGTCCTTTTTGTGTTATTATGTTAATGAGCTTACTTAGTAATTACATTAGGAAAAGTCTATCCACAAATCTAATTTTATAACAAAACTTATATTCAATTATAGACACTAATTAATGAGATCTGTTATTTTAATGATCAGAATTGTTCACTTCATAAAGAATGTCGAGAAATATAATTATCGAAAATACATTTATCTGTATTCAATAAGAATTCGATATGATTATTATTCTCAACAACTTAATAAAATAAACAACTCGGGTCATCAAGATAGTGGGTCCCACTAATTAATGTAGCAAATTGAATATAAATTTAATTATAAAATTAGATATGTGAGTAGACTTACCCTTACAATTTTCTATATTATATGTTCTTTCCATTTTGTCTATATTCTATCCTTTCTTTCGATTCCTTTGTAATTTAATTGGTTGGTGGGTTGTCTCTAGTGATCCAAACTTCTTAATTTCTAATTGATTGTGAAAGAGACAATTCATCTAGAATCAAAATTTTCTCCCCACAGTTGTCATGCATTTAAAAATAATAAGTAAAATTTTAACCATAGTTTGTCTCTATATTATATAATATCGCATGACGACTTTTTGTAAAAAGAGTTCTGAGAACGCTACTTGACATTACGGGAAAAAAATAGACAATTTTTTATATATCGAATGGATAATTAAAATTATGCGGGTATTTTTTTCTTCAATAGTGTTAGTATGCCAATAAATATTTTAAATTATTACAATGATAAATCTCCTTTAGGAATCGAACCCTAGACCTTACTCTCCCAAGGATCGCTGGGCTACAAGACCAGTGGGCCAACTTCTTTCAAAAGGATTTTGAGAGCATCACATGACATATTATTCTTATTTATTATTTTATTGTTTGCAATGGGCTTTAAAAAAGTTATTTTGAAAAAAAAAATATAATCTCAATTTTCAATAATTTTAATACATCGAAAAACATAAACAAAAGGAGAATCTTTCGCTCCGAACAAGAATAACACGTGTCTATTTATATCTATAGTATTGCAAGACTTTTGTGAGAAAAATTCTGATAGCATCACGTGGTATTATGAATTTTTTTAAGGACAATTCTTAATGTCTATTTTAAATCTATATAATATACTTTTCGCACACATAATGATTATTTGTGAGGTGAGTTTTGAGAGCTTCATTTGGTAATACAAAAATCTCCTCACTTGTAATGACAATTTTTTTATAAATATGTTAAATTTTAACTTTTTCGTAAAATATAGGAAGGAAAAAAAGAGAGATGCTTTATTAATTTAGTCAATTCTTATATAATTTGAAAATTCTAAAATATGTAAATGAAATGTTCAAAATAAATTTTTTACCTATAACTTTAATTTTGCTTTAACGATTTCTTTCAGTTTGTGTAGTTAAACAATATGGATATTAAATAGGTATATCACATGTTAAACACACTAATATAAGACTTATAATATTGTCATAATAATTAATCTAAAATATTTGTGATTATAAAACTTATCCATGATGAAATACGTGTTGAAAATTTCAAAGAGCTGTGAATGAGTTTGGAACATCAAAAGATCTCGCGAGGCTATTGGAAGGTCTCAGCAATTTTGTAGTTCAAGAGTCCTCTATTGATACCTCCATTGATGTCCACAACTCAAATGTCTTGTCGATTCTGGATATGAAATATTTCTCTTTTTATAAAATATTCAATCTCGTCCATAATTTCATCTATTGAATTTTCGTTATCAAAGTATTTTCATTCTTGAATGAAAGAGCGGCAAACAAGGCTTGGTTCGACAGACGATCAATTAGTTGATATTTCATCAGCCGAGTGAGTCGTTTTATTCTAAAAAACAGATGTTGATGTATCCTCCAATACTCACGATGAAACGAAAAATCTTTTTTAACGAAATTATGATTTCACATGACTCAGTTTGTTATTGTATCTTTTACGAATATGTTTTGTATTTGTTTTATTTCCCGAATTTGTACTAGTTTTACAGTTTTGTACACTTTTTCTCATCGCAATGTCCACTGACCAATTTACCATGTTTACGGTGAGGTTCGTCAAACAGGCTTTTATTGAGGAGATAAGGGATACGTTCGCTCCCATTAGCATCTCCTTCCTGAGCTAGTTCAAGATTTTGATAAAATGCTATGACTTGTTTGAGTTTTGTCTTTTCGGTATTGAAAAAATTTATAAATATAATTATTCGTGTACATTTATACATAGATGTTCGGAATTGTCAGATACACATGAGACATGTGATTATGAAGGATTCCGTGTGCATTTGAAAATTCCGATATATTTGTGTATGAATATGCACGAACGATGTGTGTTTATGAACTTTTTCAATGCCAAAAGGACAAGGTATATTTACTTTTACATTTGGCAATCCGCTACATGTACACCAAAAAACTAGCTATGTTTAATTTTACATGTTTTTCTATTCATTAAAACAATCATTCAAACTTTGGTTCATATTTTTCTTTTGCGTAATGTAAAGTGTCCCGAGTTAATTTGTGCGAACCCCTTATTATTTTTCTACAACATTTGTTTTCGTGACTTTTTTTGTCATCAGCCTAGTTATTTAGGGCTAATTTTTTTCACTCGCATATGTTTTGTTTTGTTAGTCATGGATCATCTAACTACTATAAAAGCAAAGAAACAACAAAATAATTAGGGGTGTAACCGGTCCGATTTGGTCCGATTTGGTATAATTCATGGGACCGGACCGGTTGTAGCCGGTTTCGGTCCGACTTCGGTCCAGTTTGAATTTTTTAATTCTTTGGACAATATTTTGGACCAATCACAGAAAAAAAAAGAAAAAATTAACAATTTGGAATGAAATTTTCAATAATAGAAATGCATTGAACATTATTTTGAAAGATTTAACAATTTCAAATTATTCTTCTTTTTTATTTTCATCCACTCACTGTAAATGGTTATTTTTTATTTCTAGAACACGATAAAAGTCCTAAATCCTAATAGAGTAATAAGTAATAAGTTATAATACATAAATCTAAAAAATATAATATATTTTTATTTATAACCTCCATCCCGTCCGGTCCGGTTTGAACTGGTTTTGTATTCCTCCAAACCGAAACTAAACCGAAAAACCGGTTTCTCTAAACTCTGAAACCGAAACCGAACCAGACCGAATTTTTTAATTTTCAAACTATTGGTCTGGTCCAATTTTCCGGCCCGATCCAGTTTCCGATTTTTATTTTCACCCCTAACAATAACCAAGAAATGGAACAAAGTCCATCCAAATCAAATGTCATTCAAGTAGTGCGTTGGACAAATCGCTTGTTGGGCCGAATTGACCCGCCGATATGTTTCTCGGACAAATCAAATGTCATTCAAGTAGTTCGTTGGACAAATCGCTTGTTGGGCCGAATTGACCCGATATGTTTCTCTCCTGGAAACGTCTAAACTAAGCAAAAATCTCTTTTTATTATTTTTCTACCATATTTCTCTTTGCAACTCTTTTCTTACCGTCAGCCTAATTATTTAGTGCTAATTAATAATTAGTTCCCCTCGCACTTGCTGTACGTTTTTTCAGTCAGAACATCCACTACAAAAGCAAAACACACCAATATAACCAAAATAAGTAGCACCAGCCCATCCGTATCAGATGATCCAAAACTAGTCCAACCGAATAAAAAATTCAGTCATTCAGACAAAGAGAGGGATCAGATTGGTTAAGATGAGAGTGGCCCATGGTTGTCGTAACCAGGCTTTGGGCTGAGCCACCCTTCTCACATCTTATTGCGAGCATTCACCACTCCTCATATCCCCTTAGACTGCCTGAAGGATCATGGCTTTTTCCTTTCCTATCCACTCTAATATTATACTAACCTCACAGTCTCGCTTCTTTCCTTCTCCCCCGATGTGGGATCCCCTCACTTATATACCCAATGACAATATTACAAACACAATTTTTGTACACATATTTGAATATAGATGTGTCTGAAATTATTCAATGCACGTGGTATCTCAACCGAATGGTTAGCAGAGGTAATAGGGTTGGTAGAACTGTTAGGGTAAAAGAATTGGAGTGTTTTTATTAAAAATATAAGGAGGAAAAAGGAGCCAGTTTCGCACATCTCTTACTTACCGAAAAACTCGGACTCTGCTTGGATATATATAGGCGTAGTTACCAACTTACCGTGCCCGTGTGCCCCATCGCATGTATGTTCGGAGGCGGTATGTATAGAATATTCCTAGATTGGTTAGAAGGACTAAGAGGGGAGCAAGGAAGGTACAGTTATTCGATGAATCTCTAAGGGCTGTTGCACGTTCCCAATTAATTTAATTCCCTTTACCACAATTTTGTCCGATTGATAGTCAGACCTTTTATTCCCCAAATTAATCTCATTCAGCAACCTTGATGTTATTGGTAGATTTTGTTTTTCCCTCTACTTTCCCATTAGGTTTCATCATGACACTGAAATTACGAGTCCACCACTCCATAAGCAGTAATTAAAAGTACAATATGGAGTTTACAAAATAACAAAGAGCTCTACATTCATCGAATAATTTCGGACACATCTATTCGTGATTATGTGCACGGAAGTTGTGTTCATAGACTTTCTCATACCCAATTCATTCATATCACTATCATATGGTTTTGATCCCAATTTGGCCTATAGTTATTTATTTATTTTTTGTTTTTTGGGTCTTTATTCAAAAAAAAAATTACATTAGTTATTTTGCATATATTTTTTATGAATGGTGTAATAGCTGATGGTCTTTTCTGTTGTGTGTGACCTTTTCGGACTTCCCCGGGTATATTTGTTCATAGAGTACCATTTGAAGAAGAACAAGAGCCCGAGAACCTATAAATTATCCCAAGGACCTCAACGTGAGCCCTACTTGGCCTAAGGAAATACCAAACTAATAAGAAGACTAGTAAAGAACCGTCAACGAAATATTAATTAGATGCCGAATTTAAATACCGGGAGCGGGACTAGATAAGGAAGACAAGACTCTCCCACAACCAAACTATTTGGGTCTTATCTTTATTCCTGAAAAAGAAATATATCCCAACGAAACTCTACGACTCAAGCGTATATAAGCATATCTAAATCTATCAAAAAAAAAAGTACAATATTGTTTGTGAACACTTTTGTTTCAGTATTCTTTCTGTTTTGAATTTACAAACTGCTGACATAGGTATCTGAGAAGTGTTACATGATACATACCAATGTTATAGGTATTTGCTTTCAAGTCAAATATCCAAGAAGATGCTATCAATTGCATTATAGATGTAAAGTTTTTCATGCATAAATAAATTAAAATCCAACTACCTTGCTTAGAATAACAAAAATCAAAATGTAATCACCTTCAGTTTTTGTCCATTGAACCCCTCAGCTCCTGGTGTACAGCTTTATTAATTCCTTTGAAAGGTCCGGACAACAAGTCGATATGTCCGAGTGGTTAAGGAGACAGACTTGAAATCTGTTGGGCTTCGCCCGCGCAGGTTCGAACCCTGCTGTCGACGTTCTATTTTTTTTTGGCAATTATTATACATTTTGATGAAGAAATTGGAATATGTATTATCATATAATTTCGGAAATCCGAATTGACTTTCTGAACACTGCTTCACGTAGGGGTTAAGTTAATTTTAAAAAAAACGAATAAATATCAAAATTCACTTGGTCAAAAATAAGATTCGGCCTGTTTCAATTTAATAATGTATATTTTTTTAATTTTGGGTCTTCAAAATTTTTTATTCAACTGACTAAACTGAACATATTATAAATAATATAAAAAAATTAATTTTGTCATTAGATAGCATAGCTTTTGACTTTTTTTTTTTTTTTTGTTTCATGCAATCTAATTTTTTTTTATTTATTGTTAGTCTTTTTAATCAGACATCTACCCTTTTAACATCTAATGGGCCAAACTTATATTTTATGTTTTCACTTTGCATGCTGGCCCGATTAGATTTATTTCGGTCAACTCAAAAGCCCAAAAAACTCGGACCAAACCATCCAACCCCACACTTGCATCTATCCTTTAAAATTTTTGATCAAAATCGATTTATAAAATATTCATCTGAAACCGATCCGTTTCAAGATTACGTGCCCCAATACTGATCAAACCCAAACTAGGTTCACCCATAAACAAGTAGTGCGACAGCATGGCCAAGATTGGACCAATTTTTTTTATTTATCAAGATCCAAATCACTTAATACGTATATGAGATTTTGAGATTCAAATCAATTTTTGAATTTCATCGAATCAAATTTATTTACATCATTGAATTACTATTCAAGTTTCGGTTTTAAATCATGGTTTATTTCAAAGTGAATTATTCTATTCACAAATATTGAAAATAAACAAAAAATATATTAAAAAACTCATACCAATCTTTAAAAAAAAATCATTAAAATCATCAAAAGGTACAAACCAAATTGTTTGTTTTATTTTTTAATTTTTAAAATCGAGACTGAATTACCCAACTAAAAAATTGAATCAAATCACTTTATTTAAACTCGTTCGGACTACATTCATGTATCTTTTTCTATTTCTATGGTGGTAAGATAGGCAAAGGTAGACAGGGCCGGCCCCGAGTTTTTTGGGGCCCCAAGCAAATCATCATTTGGGGCCTTCTACATTTAAAAAAACTATAATAACATCAAGAGATAAATATTATTCTAAAAACAAATTACAAGTAAAAAAATACACGTAATTAAAAAGACAAAAGCTCAAAAATTACTTCATCATTAGAATAACTAAAAGTATCACTTGAACATCTTTCTTCTTGCATTTTTAGAGGCAAATGTCTCGATTAAACTTGCATAATCTACTTTTTCTGCAAAATCATTTTCGATTGACAAATATGGCTAATCCATTCAACCTTTCTTGCGACATAGTTGATCGAAGATAAGTTTTGATCATTCAACTTTGTATTTTATAAGGCATTTCAATCTCAGATTCTCAAATCAAGTGGTCCCCAACAGCAAAATCCAACTATAGGAAACAATAAATCTTTCAAAAAGTCAGCCGATTTAATATACAGTGAATAGTGCAAGAGTGAACAGTGGTACCTTTTTGCTGAGTAGCTGATTTGCACAGTTGCTTTTCCTTGAGGCTTTAAAGGTCAGTATTGCTTTTTCTTACTCAATTGTGTTGCTTCTGACTTCGTTAGTGTCGATTTTTAAAAAAAAATCTGTTCTTCACTTCTTCTTCTTCTTCAGCTCTGTTCTTTTCTTCTCCCGACTCCCAACTTCCTCAAACCCTTTTACTGTTTCAACTGTTTTATGTTTTCTCTCAAAATTAGGGCATCAGACCTTTTTATGTTTTTATTTTCTTTTGGTTTTTAAAAGTTTTGTTTTCTAAATCTAAACACTTGGGCTCAAAATATATTATTGGGCCTTTCTTTTTACTGGGCCCTCCTTAGTAAAATAGTGGGAGTAAATAATTTTTTGGGCCTTTTTTTTACTAAGGGCAAAAACCAAGGGGCCCCTAATTTTGGGCCTTTTTAGGGGGGCCCTAGGCGGTTGCCTGGTGGGCCTCCCCTTTGGGCCGGCCCTGAAGGTAGATAAGTCTCTTGCCCACGTAGCTAACTTAGTAGATGGATACCTCTTCACTTCCTAAGAGATTTAGAGGAAAGGGCCTTGTCGGCCACCGCTTGCTAACGACAGAATGCATCATCAATTAAAGGGTCCTTGGGTTGAGCTTAGTTAAAAAGTAGGTATTCAGCATAATAAGGCGAGTATAATTTTTGAGAAAAGAATTTCAATTCGACCAGTCGTCACTAGACGGAGACATTCGAAATATGTCCATATAGAGAGTTGGGAAAATTTCCATGAGATTCAGTAAATCAAATAGAAGTTCCGAGATAAAGAAGTATCGTTAATTGCTTCGTGTTCGTTCCGTTCAACAATTTTTCCCTCAACGACATATAAACAGAGGTCCTTAGCATATATGCTAGCTGCCACAAAGGAATAGAAGCCTTAGTAGTTGACCGGAAATTTTGAGTCTATATTATAATACATAACGGTGTGAGATTCTCTAAACACATTTTCACAACAACGGTTGAAATTACGTATTTTAACTAGTCCGGTTTGGCCAAGTCTGGTTTGATTTATTTTTATAACTTTTGGTTTGATTTTGATTTTATAATCTTAAATACCAAACCGAATTAGACTGCACCAAAACAATTGCAATATATATTTTGCTTAATTTTTTAAATGTAATAATAATTAATTTACTACTCGATGAATATTTTTTAAACCGTAGACACGCATATATCTTAATATCTTTTTTTTTATTACATCGGAATTGGCCTAATCATGGCGTAGTTGTTTATTTGTATACCAACACACTTAGTGTGTTGCTATTGGGTTTGGTCTATTCGGGGCCTAATCAAACCAGTAAATCAAAAAAAGTTACTGAAATTGAGTGAACTAAAACCAAACCAGATCGGATTAGTTTGGATTGATTACGGGTTCTAGATTGCTAAACTGAGCACATTGATGTACAAAAAAATTATATGCGACAAATTTGAACATTACTCGGAAATTCTAGAAAACATATGTCCATCTTCATTGACAATCGAAACATAAAAATTACATCATAGTTTTCTACTATACAATAAAGGAATTGAAATACAACACATAAACATAAATCAAATAAACAAATCGAATCGAATCCTATATTTTACACGATCTCCTTAAAACATAATCGCTGTCTCACCGTGAGTGTTGAAGAATTGCTTTGGTATCTTGTCTCTCAAAATAAAACAGCTCCACAATTGAAGGAACGCTGACCTTACGACTGACTGACTGTCGAACTTCGTTTGGTCTGCCGCTCTCTCACACGAAAAACACAACATTAAGAATTTTCGTAGACAACTAAAATCTGGTGTTATTCTGTAACCTCCAAAAACGTGGAATGAACAACAAATATATGGATATTGCAGGATCTTCCATATCCTACAACTCCCAATACCCTTAGATGGTATACTTCAACGAAGTGCATGAATGAGGTATTCTAGTGAATCTTAGGGCGCATAACGGGCGAGATCTTCCGATTGTCAAGGAATTCTCTCTAATGTTCTATTTCATTCACACTCTTCGAATTTTCAACAACTAATTTGATCCAAATTTTTCTTCCGAATTGTATTGATTATATCGCTACCCATTAAACTTTTCCTTCTCGCAGTGGAGGAGGCAGCTATCTCAATTTCTAATAATTAGATATGGCCCAAAAGCTTGGGCCTGTCCCTAATACAGAAAAAAAGTCAAATGATTAAATGAGTCTTTTTATCATCAGTGTAATAATAACTAGGTTAGTATAAAAGTCAATGCTTCCTAGATTACCGTAAAGATTTTCCCCCCATCAACGAACTGACAATGTTATCCAGGTACCCACACCTTCTTCTGTATCCATTAATTAGATTCACTCATAAATGTGCCCACGTGATGAACATTCAATCAAATTAAATACCTTCCATATCAGTATTCAATTCCAGCAAGTCTGCACGTAAATCTATATACGTGTATTAGATTCAGACATTGATATGTTCGGATTTTTGAAGTCCCAAGGATAATATTCGATTTGATTTGGGTTCAATTTGCATTCGGGCTTGGTGCGAATACTTATTTACACTTGTTTGTTTTGAATGAAATTATTAATTCCACGTGTAAATATGGGATGTTTGCGAAATTAATTGAAAAAAAATTGCGCTCGATTAGGGGTATAAGCAAAAATCAGGAAAATAGAACTAAATTGGAAAATTAAACTGAACCGATGGTTTAGTCCATTTTCTCAACTAGTCTGATTTGGTTCAGTCCGACTTGGTTTATTTGTAAAATGTTTGGTTCGATTTTGATTTTATGATCTTGAACACCGAAAGTAACCGAATCAAACAGAAACACTTGTAATATGTTTTCTTTTTAAATTCCTAAATCATATTGGTGATCAATTTGATGCTTGATAAATATTTTCAGATTATAAACACTGGTATACAGGTTAATATTTTTTTTACATTAAATTTGAATTATTTATGGCCCGATGCTTATTTATGTATTAAAAAACTTAATTTTTTGTATACTGGGGTTGGTCCATTCGTGTCCCAATTAAGCGGTCAATCAAAAACCTGATCAAACCCAAAATCTTTTTAAATTCCTAAATTAAATATATCGGCTTTGTCTAAATTTTTTCTTGAAATTGATTCGAATTGAACCGGTTACGCTTCTAAACTCACTCTATGAGGCTTCCATTCACAATAAATAGGACAGATGTGATATTGGATAGAATAATTGTTTTGACTGGAAGCCACACCACAAAGTGGGATGCTGTGTAATTAACCCATTGAATTGGACCCAATCCACGATCAGTAATAATAATTTAAGGTCCTTATAATTTGACCACATGATGATGCATTGGCCCTATGATCTACCTACTATAGAGACAGTTCAAGTCTATAGGGATATAATTTATAAAGTTACTAGGCTTATAGGAAGTTAATGAATGAAGTACCAAGTTTAGCTGTACTCACATGAACATCCCCTTCTTCTTAATTGACATTGTGAACAGTTAGGTCAAATAGGAATATAACTGTGGAGTTGCTAGATCCAGTAATTTGATTTGAACTTTTCTATCAGAGCGTAACTTTCTAGGTTCTGTGGTATCTTTTTCATAATTGATTCTCACCTATGTACGCTGTCATAATCTTTTTAATATTATTTTACGATCCCTTCAAGATCCCACGTCGTCATCAAAATACTAACGTCAATCCTAGATCTTCTCATTATATTTCAGAAGCTCCATCGGCTCAGATTTCCAGGTTTCATTGAGCCCCCGGCATCACCGACCCATTTCTCGGTTCGGCCCAATTCTTTCTACTACAGCATTGCCTTTCGTATTGCCGAATAATGAGAATGACCTGTCATTCTGACCCACTACAATACCAATAATGGATTTATCTTTTCGAGCTTCCAAGTTTGACTTTTTGGTGCCATCGAAAAAAATTTGAAACTACTAATAGTTTATCCGATCTTTAATTTCAACTCGAGGCACGTTTACATCCAATTACAAAAGAAAAATGATATTTCTGCGGTGGATCAGAAAGTAGCAGAGCAGTTGGATTTCCAAATAGCTACAGGGACGACAAGGGAGCATCGTTTAATCTATTTCCTCTAGCTTTGTTTAGCTATGGTTGGCCAAATCAGCTGCATCTGACATATCTAACTACTCCTATCCAGATGCTCTTTTTTAACAAAAAAAAAATTATACACAGTGATGTATATATTGTCGTATATAGGCATATGTTCGATGTATATATTTTTATAAAGTCAGTCTATACATGACTTTGTTTTGATTTTAATTGGGCCCTCATGTTAATAGATGATGAGATTGATTCCCGAGAAATTAATCGAGGTGCTTTTAAGCTAGTTGGACATTCTGAATTGTCAAAAATGTTTGATGGTTGTGTTATGAAGAGACAAAAAATGGTTATTGAAGGATGGATTGGGTGGAGACAACACTTTCATATGGAACCAAATTCTGGGTGAAACTTAAACCAAACCGGAACCAAAAACCAGACGAAAATAGTGGTGCCGTTTGGTTTTTTAAGGTAACCGGTTCAATTTGGTTTGCCTCTTAACGAAACCGGAAAAATTTGATTTTGTTTGGTTTATCACATCCCAATTAAATCGAACAAAACTAGGCGGACAATATTTATATATGCATGTGTATTAAACGTAACAGTTAGATTTTAATCTATCAATTTATATTTTTTTATTTTCTTTCTTCATCAAGCAAAACAAGGTGTATACTTTTTTGTACAAATTAAAAAACAGATTTAAATCGGTCAAACTAATCCAAACCGGACTAATCAGTTTACAAGATATTCGGATTTTAACAATGGAGGGGTTTCTTACACCCCTGAACTTTACATAACCTCTATAATACCCTTAGTATTTATATATTTTTATCATTTACCCCCTTGACAAACTACATTAGTTCCCCAAGTACTTTACATTTATCAACAAACTCTACACATGTTTCATGTTTGGTTTCTATATATATATATATATATATATATATATATATATATATATATATATATATATATATAGGGAAAGGCTATATGAACCAACACTTTTTTAGACCAATATTGAACCAACACCTAAACTCTTCGTTCCCGATTAGATTTTAACGATCCGAACCGTTCAATGTGTTTAAAACATGTTTTTAAGGGTACCCGCGAGAAATCAGTTCAAAATATTACCGGAAAGGACTTGATCCAACTAGTGGCTCATAAAACAGTTCCTGTCACTATTTTTAACCACTGTTTGGATCAAGCATTTTTCGATAATATTTTGAGTTTATTTCTCGCGAGTACCCTTAAAAACATGTTTTAAACACATTGAACGGTTCGGATCGTTAAAATTTAATCACGAATGAAGATTTTAGGTGTTGGTCTAATATTGGTCTAAAAAAGTGTTGGTCTATGGAGCCTTTCCCATATATATATATATATATATATATATATATATATAAAATAAGTTTTTCTGTGTTAATTTGACATTAAGTTTTTGGTTGCACAATTCGTATGTTGAACTTGTTGATTTTTCGAGTTTCTTTCATTATTAGGACTTTTGATTATTGTACTTTATTTTTTCAACTAAAATATGAGCTATAAAGTTCCCCCTCCGACCTAATTTGATAGATCCGTCACTAAAGTGTCTATTTGTTAGGGATCAGAAAAAGAGTCTAATATTATCACCCTGAATATTACTATCTGGTTTTTTCATATTCGATATTCCGAAGGACTATTTTATCTCTTTGGAAGGGCATAAAATTATCTCACCCCTCACACCCCTCCCCTATTCATATCTTATCAACTTCTATATATTTCTTTCATTTATAGAATTTGATTATCAATTACAAAAATATCATCCATATTTGACCCTAGTATCTATAAATCCTAGATTTGTCTATGTCTATCATATCCCTCGTCTTAAAAAAATATTCAAATAAATATTCACCGATTTATAATAAGAGCAATTCTACTAACACATCACGATGCACATCATGTAAGTGACATCTATCAATTTGAACACTTGTCAAAATTATGAGATTCGTTTTTATATTTCATCTTATAATGATATGCTATGTAAATATGATGTACACTTTGATATGTAACTTGATGTGTTAGTAAACTTATTCTTACAATAATTGTCGTGTTTTATTACATCTCTCCTCTTACTATATTTATCATGTTTCTTCTTGCGATGTTTTCTAATTTTTATCTATTTCTAACCGATATGCATTCCAGGTAACATAGATATAGACAGTGTCAGGGGCAGCAAGAAGGTGGGGTTAGGTAACTAGTGTCTAGTGGAAATGGATAGAGATAGGGCATTAGAAGAAGATGCTAATGGTAGTAGAAACCAGTCAGTTTTTGGAGTCCTTTTCCTTCTTGTATTATGTGATGTCCGTTTTGGCTCTGCCACTTTTGTCTTTTCCTTTCTTCTTGGAATCTGTTTGTCCACTACATGTTTCTTCGGGCCAAAATTTTACCTTTCTATTATGGGTGAAATCAAAATTATTACTAGTACGCCAGTATGTATTGATATTAGTATATATTGATATACTATTTTAGATTTATCGTTAAAATTATTATATATTTTTAATAAAAATTATATTAACACACATAAAATAAAAACCAGAACAGTACAGGGGATGAGCTGGTACGGTACGTGATAAATTACTTTGGGCAAAACCATTATCAAAAAGATAAAATCAACTTACAAATTTGATCTAAAAAAATTGCATTTCGTTTGGTAAGGAGTAGGAGTCGGTTAATTTCGATTTAATCGTATACATATTTTTTATTTTTCAATTCGGTTTGATTTTTTCCTATTTGTTAGTTTAACCGACCTAAAAGAACCGAATTCATAATACAAAATATAAAAAAATTAATTTTATAAGATGAAATAAATCTTAGGCATTAAATTTTTAGGATGAAATAAGTTACCTGGTAGTGAATTTGGTTTAGCAATAACTCTAACTAAGAAGTGACGGAATTACCCAAGACTCAGTGGGGTTCGACCCCACTGAGACAATTCCATCGGGTTTGGTTTAACTTTATATTTAAATTTTTTTTTTGTCTTTAATCAAAAATTTGTATTTGTTAGTTTTTGTCAAATTTTATAAATTATTAGTTCGTCTCGATGGAAAATTTCAAAAAAATAAAAAATATATGAACTAAATTTTAAAAACAATTCAGAAAAGATAAAAATAATTCAAAAATATATATATGTTTTGGATAATTATTGTATTTAGTGAATTTTTTTAATTTTTGGTCTGATGAAAAGGACTTTAGGGTTTTACCACCTCTTTTTCGGTATGAGAAACTATATATAAGCTCTTTCCTTTCATGGGAAATGTCGAACTCACCAGGTAGAGAGAGTGTACTGTACTAAATTGATTGCCACTAAAAGTACGAATAAGTCATCGTCTCTGCTTCCTGATCAAACATAAAAAGAAAGTTGACTAATCTCGATGGATTAGCAAGCCTACCCAGCTTTAACGGGCATTTCCGCCGTCCTGGATCAATTTCTTGATCTATTACTTAAACGCTTCATACTTGTTAGTTTTTTCTCACGATTTAATAATCTAAAAAACTTAACGCAAAACTAATAAACACTAAAAAAATTTGAATGAACATATAATAATAATAATAAGGCTTGGCCAAAATGGGCTGTACTGTACTTAATTTGATTTAAAAGTCTGAAACTTATTCTTTTAATCTCCTTTAAAATTCCATCTATGCTCCCATTGAAATAATATTTATCCCATGATATTCTGTTTAAGGTTTCGAAAGATACCTTGTAATGGGCAACTTTGAATATATTATTTTTTTTCTTGTTTCAATGTTGAAACGTTATTAAATGTTTTTGTTAAAAATAACATTTATAGCACATTTTGATTGTAATTATAACAAAATTAATTTGAAATTAAAAAAAATAGTACCGGCCGACATTCAAAAAATGATCATTGCAGTCCGAAATACTAGTATTTAGAACCGTTCGATACAATACAAGATTCATAACTTTGATTATGTGCCCATGTTATCCCATGAGAAAACAAGGATTTTCATTTTTTATTATCCAAAAGAAGTCAAAAAAGCAAAAATCAAGTTGAGATATGAAGCAACAACAGCTTAATTGCATAGGACAAAACACATAATCAGACTAGATATTACGCAACAAGAATACGTACAGATTTGGTATATGATTTGACTATAGGATCTAATGTTTTGGTGTAATTTTCATTCTTTTTGGTCGGTGTTCTGTCAACCATTTATGTTCTAAAGTCTCTGGTAACATGTAATTATCGGGTGTCGGGATACGAACCTAGTTGGAATTATAAATGGGATTGCAAGATTCTTCCGTGTGTAAAGCACAACAGAATGTGTTGTGCGGTAAAACGTGTGTTCTGACGCTTAAAAATTGCCCGAACAACATTGCTCAACGTTTCAACATATTTTAGGGCGTCAAAACGGCACACCTTACAATGCGTAGTGTACAACAGAACTTTCGATTCTTGTTTGACGTGCTACAGTAATCAAGAAATGTAACAATCCTTTATATTGATATGTATCTAATTATTTAGTGAGAAAGTAACATATCATCTTACCTACGAAATTATAAACCAATAAAAATCGCAGATCAGATTGGAAGGGGAGTAGCTGTCTAGTCACCGCATGTTGTGTTAGTAGTACTGTTATATAATGCAATTACTACACCTAATTAAAATTATAAAATTATTAAGAACTTTTGAAATATCATTTGGCATTGTTACGTGGTATTTTCGGTAAATAAAATGTAACGACCCGCTCCCGCCTTGTACAATACTGTCCGTTTTTGTCGCCCAAACCCTATGGACTTCCCAGTAGATCACCCATCCCTAAATTGCTCCAGGGTGAGCACGCTTAACTGTGAAGTTCTATTTGGTGTTGGCGCCATCACGGTTTTAAAAGGCCTTGTACAAGGAAGGTTTATAATTTTATAAATACCACTGAACTTACATCCACTAAGCGATGTGGGACCCTTGACCACCCATCCGGACGTCCCACTGAGACTCCATCTCTCGGACGCCAGCCTCACAGCCAGCATTATAGCCTGACTGGGGTATCACAATCTCCCTCACTTAGGAACACACGTCCTCGTGTGAGGCCGAGATATCCCACATTTTCGGTTGGTGCAGGCTCTGATATCATTTGTAACGACCCACTTCCGCCTTGTACAATACTGTCCACTTTTGTCGCCCAAACCCTATGAACTTCCCAGTAGGTCACCCATCCCTAAATTGCTCTAGGGTGAGCACGCTTAACTGTGAAATTCTATTTGGTGTTGGCGTCATCACGGCTTTAAAAGGCCTTGTACAAGGAAGGTTTATAATCTTATAATTAAATATCACTGAACTTACATCCACCAAACGATGTGGGACCCTTGACCACCCATCCGGACGTCCCACTGAGACTCCATCTCTCGGACGCCGACCTCACAGCCAGCATTATAGCCTGGCTGAGGTATCACATAAAATATCACAACAAATACGTGCACGACCTTTGTCTTTCGTTCACTTAATGGGAATGTGTCATTACATTTAACGGCATGGGGGAGCCTGTTGTGTTGATGACAAAACGACGTGGTTTTGATTCACAAATATAATCCAAATACTGCCTAACGATTCGGGAAGTATTTTTTGCACTAAAACGATAAACAACACACTCTGTTGTATGCCCTGCACAACAAGCCTCTGACTTCATATATAAGTGCTAAATTTGCAACTTGTGATTTTTCAAAATTATCACTTGAATAACACCCTATAATACTGAAGGAGTTGAATAATTTACGTCCTAATTAGTGTTCATTTGGCCTAACGTTATTATTAATTACGAGATTACAGTATTTGTGGAAAACTTAATTTGGTTAAATTTATTTGTATTAAATTATTAAAAATGAATATTAACCATATTAAATGCACGACTTGATTTTAATTTTGGGAGAAAATTGACAAAAATGTCCCTAAATCCTAACTCATCACAAAATATTCTCAAAATTATTTTGACCCGAACCGATTTCACCCGTATGCTAAAGCATTCTCTTGAGGGGGTAAAAAGAAAGCATTCCGTTGAGGGGGTAAAAAGAGAAAAGAAAAGATGCCAAAGCATAGAAGCAAATGAAAAACAATAATAAATAAAGACCCCACCAGGCCACCACTCCCATTTGCCTCCTTATTTCCTATCTCGGATCCCTCCATTAAAAAGTAAAAAACTCTCCCAGATCCTCTCTCTCTCTCTCTCACATCCATGAAGGGGAGAGCTCCACTACCATCAGTGTTCTTCAATTTCTTCTCACTCCTTTTCATGGCAGTCCTCGCTTTCGTACCAGAGTCCAAACCACAACCCTCCAAACGCAAGCGAGTGAATCATCAGAAGCAACCATCATCATGGGATCAAATCAAGAACCTACTCACGTGCAAGCAGATCGAAGCCTCCAAAATCCACGACCCATCAAAACCAGTTGCCGTCGCCGTCATCGGCGCCGGCGGGTCTACCACCGCTTCCAACAAGTTGGGTTCCTGCAGCTCCATATGCAGTTTCAGGGACGTCGTTCACTGCAACACCAGGGTGGTTCACAGGGCCGACAACTCGCCGGAAAGTAGCTCCGTCGGACAGGAAACGCGGCTGCTCAGCCGCAAAGCAGCCGCGGTTAATGGGTCGTCGTCGAGTCGGTCTTTGTCGAGCTCGGCGAAATCAAACGGCGGCGGCGGTGGTGGTGCGACGCATTCGACGTCGGGTTCATCTAGAGGCATGCAGTTCAGAAAGCTGTCTGGGTGTTATGAATGTCACACGATCGTTGATCCTTGCAGGTTTGTAATAAATTTTTTCTTCATGAATCAAAATGCTCAGGTTTTTTTACGCGTATCTCGATTTGTAGATTAAAGTATATCAGATCAGTTTACACATACCATTAGATAAGAAATACAAATTATTTATACACATCTAGACACATTTATATTCGGAACTATTGAATTTACGTGAGGTTCTCCATAATTACGTGAGCTCAGTGCATCCCAAATGCATTTATTTCATTGATTGCTATTTATTATCCGACTTTTTTCACCTCGCAACAAAATATCATAGAAAAATCAATGAAAACACTGGAGTATATATAATTTTTCATTTGTTACTTTTAAGGTTTATTATTGAATGATATTGATAATAAAAATAGGTGAGAAAAAATCTTTTCCATACAAAATGATGCACCAATGAAGATATAAGAAAAGATACTAGTAATTTTGTAATCATATTAAAATAATAGCATTTACCATTTGCAGAAGTTTCAAACAGTTAGAGGTAATTTGTGTTTAATTTGTTTTGACTTTGAAAGAATCTACTCCCAAAGCTCTTAATGAGGCTCTAGCATTTAAGGACACAACATTTTATTGTTCACAGTGCATAAAATAGTGTGTTACATATTAAAATTAGGTCATTTTTTACTATTAAAAATTGTCCAAAATACTTTGTTTTGTACTATGCATAACAAAATTGTCGGGTCAGATTCAACTGCAAAGACTCTCATGGTAATTTAGTATGTAGTAGTCTTTTTATATATATATTAAAGTGTTCGAAACAATTTATGCACACATCGACTAATCTTGAGGAAACTCCCACTGTCCATTATCAAGGAGCCTAATTAATACTGAAGTAATGTTCTGTATGAACTCATCTCATAAGAACTAATAGCATCTGAGAGATTTAATTATGATATTTAGTTTCATTTAAATGGTATTATATTTTTTTTTTCCCTTTTTTGGATTCTCTTTTGAAGGGTTTATATTCAATATAATAAAAATAATTCTGAATTTTTGGAAAAACAGGTATCCATCTCCGAGGACCAGAATATGTGCTTGCTCCGAATGTGGAGAGGTTTTCCCCAAGATCGAAAGCTTGGAGCTTCATCAAGCAATTAAGCATGCTGGTATTTCTCTCAACTTTCTTAATTTTTTATTTTTTAAAATTTAATATATATATTTTATTTTGTGTGAATTATATAATTTAGAAATTTTTTAAAAATTTATCATATGCTATTTAGAACGTGACTGAAATTATGTTGCAATTTGTTTTGTTAAAAAAAATTCTGAACTTGAAATTTCAATTGGTTGATTAATAATTTAAAATAATTGCATAATAATTTTTTTTAAAATTAGTAATTTGTCAAAAAAAAAAAAAAAAAACACTCATGAGAGGTTAATGTACTTGCTCTTTTACTTTTCAAGCTTTAGTCATATGATTTCAGTCAATAGATGATTTTGACTAATGATTATGTTTCTACTTTATGGATGGCCATCTTATGTGGAGGAATGCTACCCTACAAGTTACCTAATCCATCTCTTTTATTCGGATATAAAAATTAATTGAGATTTTAAATTGGTAAAAAAAATATAAAGAATTATCCATAGAAATATTTTAACTTCAAAAATTTATCGATTTAGAATTACGATCAAAAAATATATTCATAAAGTTAATTATGTATTCTAAATTCGTCAATGAATCTGAACCATCCATTTTGTAAATATTTTCTTTCTCTCAATTTAACTTAAAAGATTGAATGATAATTCTTCTTCAATTTCCTAAAATAATATCCTAGGAGTACTGAATATTTCTCTCGATTACAGTTGTTCCTTTGATATAAATGGCGACAAAAGAACTCCGTTGTGTGATGTACAACAGCGTCTACTACACGCTAAAATAGCATTATTTTAGACATCAAAAATTATCCAAACGCGGTGTATTTAGTATTCACAACGCATACTAGGGGTTTGGGTCCACCCTGACCTCCATGAAGGATAGCAATCCATGTGTCCTATCATAAGCATCTAAAGACAAAACCTTCATCATATGTGACCCCACCGGCAAATGGAATAAATGCCCAAAGAATTCTGTACCTTACACAAATGTGACATTTGAACTCTCTATAGGGGGTATTTTGGTAATTATATTTTATGCATGGTACAGTTTCGGAGCTGGGTCCGGAAGATTCGGGTCGGAACATAGTGGAAATAATCTTCAAATCAAGTTGGCTGAAGAAAGACAGCCCCATCTGCCAGATCGAACGGATACTAAAGGTCCACAACACCCAGCGCACCATCCAACGGTTTGAGGACTGCAGAGACGCAGTGAAGATTCGTGCAACCTCCAACACCAAGAAAAATCCCAGGTGCGCCGCCGACGGCAACGAGCTGCTACGCTTCCACTGCACCACTCTCTCCTGCTCGCTTGGAGCCCGCGGCTCGTCCAGCCTCTGCGCCGCCGTTCCCGGCTGCGGGGTATGCACTACCATCCGGCATGGATTCCAAGGCAAGTATAAAGGAAGTGAAGTTTCTCATAACTTTTTGGCAATTAGTATAAATGTGTTTGAAACTGTTAGATGCATGCAAATTATTGAGAGTTTCACATGCATTCAACGGTTTCAGACACCTCTGTATCTAGATATATCCAAAATATTTATATTCTTAGCATTACTCATTAGTTTTTTCATAGTCCAGCTTTATTGTATAAAGTCTTTTCACTCTCGGCTATATAAAATCACCTCGAAATCTCACTTTGACAATCAATATCATCTATTTTGTTTCGACAATTTTTTTAGAATTATGAGAAAAATCAGCTCGATCGGATATCGAAAAGTGATTGACTCAAAAAATCTAGGCGATTGTGAATCGAAAAATTTCGAACACGTCTATATCTAACTCTATGCACGATAGTATCTGTCAAAAGAGACTTTTTTTTACTTTGATCCCTTGTAAAGTAAAAAAAAATTCTGGCTTGATTGTGAAGGCAAGGCATCATCGGACGGCAAAGGAGTGCGTACCACAGCGAGCAGTGGCAGGGCCCACGACTGCCTCGGCTGTGATGATGACGATCGTAGGGCCATGATCGTTTGTCGTGTGGTGGCGGGGAGGGTGAGACGCATGGCGGATGATGAGTCGCAACCTGAGGAGGATAATAATGTTTCTCCCGGATTATACGACTCAGTGGCTGGCCAAGCTGGGGCCTACTCTAATCTCGAGGAGTTGTTTGTTTTTAATCCAAGGGCTATCCTTCCTTGTTTCGTGGTGATATATAAAGCTGTCGAATCTTAGTGTCTGTTTGTTGTTATTGTTAAAATAATCAAGAATCTTAGTAGTGGTTTTAACCTCTTTTTGGCTTGGCTTGTACTTCTTTTGTAGTGTATAATTAATTCATGATTACGTTAGGATCAAGTTTATGAACACATTTATTATGTACAAATTTAAATATAAATGTGTTCAAGATCATTCGATACATGTAGATAGAGCCTATGTCATTTTAAAAGGCCCTAGAATGTTGGATGTTTGTGTCTGAATCTGTTCACAAAATAATGTATCCATAAACTCTCTTATGTTGGGGCAATGTATGCGTACAAATTAGGGGGATAGATCCAAATATAGATATATTTAGAGCGGGTTCACGTGTATCTAATATCTTTAGATATACTTATTCTGTATTCGCATAAATATGCTTTTGCACAGTGATTTTTGAGATGTATGGCTATTTTTTACATGGTAGCGGAGTTTTTTTAAGAAAAATATTTTGAACACATAATCCAGATACAGATGTATCTGAAGTTATTTGATGTGTTTGGGTTCCACGTGTATTGTGTGAGTTCTACGTGCATTGTACGTTGAACTTCACAAAATAATGTGGGTTCACGTGCATCTAATGTCTTCAGATGTATTTACTATTCATTTTGTACACAAAGACCTTTTGATGTACTTATCTATTTTTATTGGTCATTTTTACATGGTATCAAAGTTTCTTTGAGAAAAATATTTCTAACATAGGCATTCAAATACAAATTCAAACATAGACCTGTCCAGAACCACCTAATATGTGTAGGTTCCATGTGTACTGTGTTTAGTTCACTTGCATCATACGTTGGACCTAACAGAACAACATGGTTTCACATGTATCTAACATTTTCGAATACGTTTACCCTGCATTTGTACACATAAGTCTACGCAACAAAGACTTTTTCGATCAAGTACTTATATGTTTTTATAGGGTTTTTTACACCGGTAGTGGAATTTCTTCAAAAAAAATATTTTGAACACAAATATTTAGATACAAAAATATTCAGATACAAAAATATTCAGAATTGTTCGATATATATATATGAACTCTCCATGTATTATATAATATACACGTACATCCCACGATTTCAAATATATACGTACATCCAACGATTTCAAATATATATTATTTCTATATGCATATGGTAACCTTCTATCGCACTTTCTTTAATGAGATGTCTATCTTTAATGAGATGTCTAGCTCAACTGCTCCAAATGCATGTGGGCTGGTAAAGACAATAAAATTTCATACATGACAACATTATTAGATGTCAATTTTCAGAAATTTAATGTCGAGAGTACATGCACTGAAATCTTTGCCCGTTCACGTGCTGACAAATGCGGAGATTTCTTTGTTTTTTTTTTTTGTTTTTATAAGGGGATTATGATTTGCGTGTATTTCAATTAATTTTAAAATTATTTAACTAATTATAGGACAAAACTTGCGCGATTAGCTCAAACTGTGGTTAAGACTGTCGCTGAGGAGAATTTATGGAGATTATGTTTATCCATCGGTTGAGTTAACGCCACAAACCCCAAAGTTCTATTTGTTAACGGTTAAAATTTTAGAAGGAATACATATATATATATATATATATATAGAGAGAGAGAGAGAGAGAGAGAGAGAGGGAAAGGCTCCATGGACCAACACTTTTTTAGACCAATATTAGACCAACACCTAAAATTTCATTCGTGATTAAATTTTAACGATCCGAACCGTTCAATGTGTTTAAAACATGTTTTTAAAGGTACCCGCGAGAAATGAACTCAAAATATTATCAAAAAATGCTTGATCCAAACAGTGGTTAAAAATAGTGATAGGAACTGTTTTATGAGCCACTAGTTGGATCAAGCCCTTTCCGATAATATTTTGAGCTGATTTCTCTCGGGTACCCTTAAAAACGTGTTTTAAACACATTGAACGGTTCGGATCGTTAAAATTTAATCACGAATGAAGAGTTTATGTGTTGGTCTAATATTGGTCTAAAAAAGTGTTGGTTCATATAGTCTTTCCCATATATATATATATATATATATGTGTATATATATATATACACACACACACACACAAGATGAGATTTATTATAGAGAGATGATTTGTTTGAGTATTTTTTATGAGTAGACGAGTGATATTTTTGTAATTGATAATGATACTTTAATATATAAAAGAGATATATAGAAGGGGATAAGATATAAACAAAATGAGAGGTGGGTTAATTTTATCCCGTCCAAAAAGTAGAATAGTACCCTAGATATTATATGAGAGTAAAAACTCCGAATGTGACAAACTTTTATATAGTCATATCCGAAATAATATACTATTTTACGAACCCTAATAACAGGCCCCAGTAGTCGGAAAAATAGTTCCAGACACATATATTTAAATTTGTACATGAGAAGTTTTGTGTGGAAACTTGTTCTATGTCAATAGACTTGACAAATAAAAAGTCTTTTAATTACGTCCAATAAATATTGCCATGCCTAATTAACCATCCTACTCTTTTTAACTCGGCAATTACTTTGGCATTGGCACATCGTCCTCGACGTACGCCAAGTTACTCCCAAAAAGATAATAAGGCAAATTAGAGTAATTCATTGGTCTCTCAGGAGTCTGATTCTTAGCAAGGGCTAACAACTATAAACTCATTTGGCATCGATATTAAAAAAATTTACAACGAATTGATTGATGGTGATGAATAAACAAATCTGAACCGATTTCAACACGATTGTGGTTATCCAAATACCACCATGTTCAATTTGAAATGCCACACTAGATCTGGTTGGACCCACAATTATGTGCCAATGTTTTTTTTTTTTTCCTTCTTTATTTTGTTTTTTGCAAAGGAAAAAGATTTTATGTATCAATATTGAACCCACCTTGTTCTTTAATTTGAAATTGCCACTCTAATTTTGTCCTCCCACCCCATTATTACATATCAAAATATTGAAAACCCAACGGCAAAAGTGGCATTTTTTGGAATTTGTTCCTTTTTTCGTCCTCGGAAATATATATATTTTATTAGAGTTCTTGGAATTTGGTCATATGGTGCTACGTGAAGCATTCAATTTCAAATGATTTTCCTCCTTTTTCATGCATTGTACTCGAATTAATCCACCAACGATTTGCTTCCGTCTTGTACAATATTAATCATTTTGATCGTTAAATTTCTTGGACTTCCCAGTAAGTCAGTACTGATTATTTCATTATTGCAGTACGATGACCGTTAACTCATGATAATTTTCATTGGGCTTTGACACTGTAACAACTTCAAAATATCGTGTACAAGGGTAGCATGGTCATAATCTGTTATATATAACATTGAATTTTTGCATCTACCAAGCGATGTACGACCCTTGACCACCTGTCCAAACGTTCGCTGAAACTCTTTCCTAAACGTGTGTCCTTACAGCTAACACTACTGCCTGATTTGAGTGTCACAAAATAATACAAACAGTTTTATGCATATGTCATTAACTTTTTTTTTATATATAATTTAGAGTTTCCGAACTAGTTTATGTGCATTTCAACGAATATTTAGATGATCAATCTCGTCGTCCACTAGTGAAGAAACAATTAAAACAATTGACTCTAATATCGGGTTATATCGAGTCTTATTTTAATCTTTTTCTCACAAGACCTATATAAATAGATCTTTCGGTATCGGTCCTGGTTTTGACCAAGGCGAATGCTTATCTTTGCAACCAATGACTTTCAACTTCTTTCTTGTGGAGTTTCCACTCAATATAAATTAAATGTGCTTATTCGGCTGGCTTTCTACCTTTCTATTCACACGATCTCGACTCAAGTAGGATCTGTTTCGGTCGGTGCAGTTAGGGTAATCTGATGACTGATAATGTACCGAGATCATGACTTTATAAAAACTTGGATTATCTCTTATATTTTTGGGCCAAATTCACCAATTAATTTATCACATTCAATAAAATTGAGTGGCTAAGATTTATCTCGTCTTATAAAATTAATTTTTTATACCGTATATTATAAATTCGGTTCGGTTCCGTTTGGCCGGTTAGAACAAAAAATAGGAAAATCTTAAACCAAATCGAAAACCTAAAAATTATGTACAATTAAACCGAAATCAACAAATTCGATCCTACTCCTAATAAATTTAACCGCAATTTTTTCGATGAATTTAATAATACTTTCACCTCATGGGACCAAATTGCTGCAGTTTCGTGATAAATCAAGAACTAAACTATTTGTACGGATTGGAGATTTGTACGATTCAGACTATTGGACTATGGTTTGATTTTTGGTTAAATTACATTTCACTTTCAATTTAGAATATTATATATACAAAACCATTTAAAGTACTCAAATATTATTGAGTTTGTAAACCCTAGACAAATATAATACGGTAATTGGTGATGTAAATTTTAATTTATAAATATGTATGCGCAATAACTGATATATGTATCTTGTACTCTTATTCATTCCATACATAGTAAAACTAGTGTAAGCCGTGAATGTACGTACTCAATTGCACATTTAGAGAACCACTCAAAACCTCTATGTTGTTTGTTACTTCATGCGATTATGTGCATGCTTTTTGGCGAAAATATTCTAGGCATGCTCTGTTTCTTTTCGGATATTAATATTCTATGTGATTCAGAAGTGAAGAACTTGCATCAATATCTCAATTTCAATTCAAACATGGAATTTATGAGCAACTACTTCATGTTCTAAGAAACATTTATCATCCGAAAAGAAAGAAAAAACAGAGTCTTCGTCTAAAGAAATGCCTAGAGATTACAGGGTTGATGTATAAAACCCTTCTCTCAAAATATTTGTATAAAACTAGAGGCCAATCTAGCTAGAATAATTCATAAGCTCTCGGGTCAAGTATTTATAACATGTTTATTTGTGGGATATACTATGCGTGGAGCAAGACATAATACTCCATGTTGTGATAAATTTACCAAAACACACTAAAAAATGCCAATTAGGGAGAGATTTTTTAACTCAGTGGGATCAGTTGTCACTACATAGATCCGATCCTGTATAAAACTCTTCTCTCAAAATGGAATCTATTTCAAACATATCTGCTAGGATTTTTTTTTTACTTCAATCGAACACTTTATAAGTATCTTACTTTGATAGTTTGTTAACTTCGAAATGGTTTTCCATAAAACAAATATTACTTAAAAAGTGAAACCAAAACTTGTTTATCGAAATCACTTTTTATTAAAATCACAACAAGCTACTAAAATATATTAAACGCCATCATCTATGGTAATTGAGTCTACCTTAAAAAATACCCTCAATGAAAATTATAGTTATACGCATTTACATATATCCACGTGCTATTGCCATTTGGATAGGCCTTTGATCTATTCTAATAGTTTTTTCGATAGTCGGCTGAAGTTTAATGCACTATGGTTGTAAGACATTAAGTTAATCACGATTCCCATTCTTAACTGTTGAGAGTCGGATGAGTAGCCGAGCTTGATATCTTCAGGTCTCCTTCCCCCTCTTTATATGCTAATACCTAATAGGCCTGATCCACATACTCACTGTATTCGTTACGCTACGTTCGTTTTCTCCCGTAATTTACTCACTGTATTCGTTTTCTCCTGTAATTTATTCGCCTGTCTTGCATGAACTCATAAATCAATTTATATTATGTTGGTTGATTGGTCTCTCGAGATACTTTACCTGTGCCAATTAATGGACTCTGTAAATGAGGATTGAGGAAAATCATGGAGGCCA
The DNA here is from genome assembly GCA_019985065.2 of Arctostaphylos glauca. NCBI lineage: Eukaryota > Viridiplantae > Streptophyta > Magnoliopsida > Ericales > Ericaceae > Arctostaphylos > Arctostaphylos glauca. Next base: position 26,112,082 of record JAHSPW020000009.1, on the reverse strand, counting down.
CATGGAATCGTCTTGAACCAAATGTACAGAAAAGAGAGAGAGAGAGAGGTGTCTTGGTTTTGCTTTGACCGAGAAGAAGCCTGGACAATGTCTCCCTGTGCGATATAATTGCCCGCACATGTAGATGATTATATATATATATATATATATATATATATATATATATATATGTATGTATGTATGTATGTATATAAGATGCTTGTACTTGGAGAACAAAAACTATTATCTTCCTACCGATTTGTTTATTCAATTTTATTATTTTAGACCTCTCAAAAATAATTTACAATTTTTTTTATACGAATATTAATCTTATTTGATAGATTTCAATTATTTTTAGTAGACAATATTTTTGTAATTGTAAAAGATACTATAAATTGTTTAATTTTATATTTTTTACGAGATACGAGTACTAAAATTGAACAACCAAATCAAGAGTATTAAAATGTTTATGTATACGTATTATTATTCATTTACCAATGGTTTGTCGGGGACAGGGTATTTATGGGGTTGATGGTTTTTCATATTCTCTTCTTCCCATATTGTTGGTCTTGTAACACGAGAAAATTGACTTTTTTAAAAGAATCTGTAATTAATGCACGTCTTCTTTAAAAGTTGATTAAATGTTTAATATTATCCTTTTTTATACTTTTAAAATTATTTTTTAGATATTTATGAGAGTTAGTTTATTAAAATATAAGTATTTTTTCTTTGACTTTTAAAAAGAACAAGTAATATTTTTTGACATTCTAAAATGAAACAAGAGAAAATCTAAACACACAACTTATGTGCACAACTGTGTCTGGAACGATCCGATGTATCTCGATTCTTCTAAAACAGTGTAGGCTCTACGTGTATCGAATGTTTTTGAACACATTTATATAGAATCTGTGCATATAAGTTGTAGACTTGCAATATAAGATGGAGATAATATATGTATGAGTGTTTGTGCTAGTTGAGAAAACATATTCCAGATTACAAGCTTTTAGATTATTGTGGAGTCTTGAATTTCACTTGAATACTTATCGTTGAATCTTTCTTGTGCCCTCCGACTCGCGGCAAAATACTCCGAACTACGTTAGTGCCTGCTAGAGTTGGGTTTCCAACAGGCACTCTGATGCTTGTCTCCTGGAGAATCTGTATCCAATTATTCTTCTTGTATTCTTTTGAAAGACCCTCTTTCATGAGCCCCGTAAGGTATGACAATAGTGACACCCTGCATGACGGCTAGAAAGGAGAAAGAAAGGACCTTGATCGAGTTGAAGGCTCTAGAGTGAAATTGTGCTCGCGTACTTGAGAGTGAGTGCTCGCACCTAACAAATTGCCGAGGGAAACTGGTCTAAAATGTCGCGCCGTGGACTCCAAATTACAATACTTCTGCCATGTGCTCCACGTCCGTGCAGATCAAGCGAACATGTTTGAATGTCCTGTAACTGCTTCTCCCCAACAACGTGGGGCGTATGCTCCATGTGGTCATGCCGAGCATAAAGCCATCGGCGACATGGCCGAAGGCTATAACTTGAGAAATCTTTAATTCAATATTGAGGAACGTAGAACGAGTGAACGAGTGAACATTCAGTCAGAACTAGCATGTCATGTGCTCGACACTGACCGAGGCACACCAAATGGGCTTGCGAACCTCTCAATCTAGCAACAGTAAACCCATTCTTGGCCCTAACCCAGTTCAAGCCCAACACAAATGAACCAAGCATGCTCATGGATCAATGACTCGTTGTATTGCAAACCCTGCCTACAACAATTATAATTTTAAATTTCAGAAAGCGAAGAAAATTAATTGTTATAAATTCTAGTGAAAATGCTTGTCCAGATGAGGTTTGATGAAACTTAGGTAGTGCATGTTAGAAAAATTAGTAAATTAATCCAAAATTGGGGTTGGAGTTAGGGTTTGGGTGATGAGCTGAGATTCACGTGGACGAAGAAGCACGCGTTGACAGGTTGATGACGGGAACTCCTCTTGATTAGGTAGATCTGGGGTGTGGTTTTTATGTGTTTATTTATTGAAATTTTTTTCGTTCTTATTTAAATTTTTTTTTTGCAATTTTTTTGTTTTTCATCAATTTTTTTGATTTATTGGTTCATCTCGACAAGAGCTTTCAGAAAAGTTATCAATCATCGGCTAAATTTGAAAAAAGTTCAGAAAAAACAAAAATAAATAAAAAAACAGAGTTTTTTGTACTTATTCGTCGTCTTTAGTGACTTTTTTTTAACTTTTGGATACAATTTTATACTCATTAGATTCATTTCATCAAGACGGACCAATAAACTATAAAACATTGAGATTCAAACAACAAATGCAAAAAAAAAAATGAATAAAGACAAAAATTTGAAATAAATAAATACTAGAGGCCAAATAGGGCCATATATTACTTTCAGCCCTGAAAGTACTATGTGATTTATTATTCTGTATAAATTTTTGCTGAATTTTTTTTTTGTTAATTTTCTTTATTTTTATCAGATTCGGGTTATTATTTTGAATTAATTATCTGTTTCGAAAAATATCTTAGATCACCGGAGATGGTAAATGAAAATGATTCGTGGTGGTTGGAGCTGATAGTAATAATGACGTACGGAGAGGATGTGTATTTTAATAGAGTACATTTATAAGAGCATCTGCATCAGTTTACTCATTTTTTTCTCCAAATTAGAGAGAAAATTTTACTTTTCTATTTTAGGGAGTCATATTTTGTAATGTCTCCTGCATTAGACTATCTATTCTATCCCTATTCTATTAAAATATTCTGTTTTTCCTTTTATATTTAATTCAAATGCTATAGGGGAGGAGAAAGAAATGAAAAAAATTAAAAATAAAATGATAGGAGTGAATAGTGACACCCTAAAACTAGGGAGTCACTATTCATTTTGGAAAATAGGCAGAAGGAATAGGGAGCCTGATGTGCGGGTTGTTAAGAGGATTTGCTCCTCAAATTAGGGAAGGAGTAAAGATGGAGAGTCTGATGTGGATGCTCTAAGTAACAAGGGCAGTTTGGGCAGTTTTGACTATGAAATTATTCCTTTTAAAAATAAAGTAAGTGTGTTCGTTTTAGGGTGTTTCTGAAATAGTTTTAGAAACATGTCTCTGAGACGTTGTTTGGTTATAAGTGTCTCAGAAACTGTTTCAGAAACTGTTTCTGAAACTTTTTCTTTTATAGAGAGAAAAAGTTGTCTGGGAGAATGTTCCAGAAACTGTTTCTGAAACTGTTTCAGAAACTGTTCCAGAAACTTATTTGAGAGAAAGTCTCTCAAACTCATAACCGAACACACTGTAAGTTAGCGGTGAGACTTATAAATGCATGAACTTTTGACCATAGAAGTTAATTGAAATCAATAGGTTAATATCCAATAATTTTGGACTCTAAACTAAATTTCCATATTTTATAGGGGGTGAAACTAGTTCAGGTTTGGTCAATTTATCATCATTCAACTACGCTCAGTTTGGTATATAAATTTTTCGTATCTATTTCGACCAAATTTAGGAAAAAACTGATATCGATTTGGATGAGATCGATTCGGTCAGGATAGTTGGATTAATCAAAATGGGCCTAACTCGGTCACAATCCACATTGATAACACACAATCCACAACCCAACAAAAATAGACAGAAATGACTTCATAAAAAACTTGGGTTGTATTTTGGACCAAATTCACCAATCAAATTATTCCATCAGTTACATTAAACGGCTAAGATTTACCCTATCTTTCTTATATTGTGTATTATAAATTCAGTCGATTTGGTCTGTTTGAACAAAAAATTGAAAAATCTGAAACCGAACCGAAAAATCAAAAAAATATGTAGTGATTAAAACAAAATCCACCGATCTCTACTATGAACTAATTGAACCGCGATTTTTTCGACCGGTTCAGTGTTTTTTGGTAATACTTTCACTCATACTTTTTTATTCCCCATCACGAATGCTCCAATTCTGGTTGACCGAGATATGGGCTGGGGCAGGAACTGGATATATCCCACAGCCCAAACAAGAAAGAGGCCCACTAGTCTCATAAAAGGCTGAGCCCAAAACACCACAGGCCCATGTGCCAACGCTACAGCCCAGGGGCGTCAGATATTTTCATCTGCTGCTTTTCTGGTATTGCAGTGGACGCAGACCAAAAGAAAGTAGTATCAGATATTGCAGTGGCAATGTTTGGATTTCGGTATGGAGACGGATTTGATCATATCTGTCTTTGATCTCTAAACTTAATATTCACTTTTATTTCCGTCCTTCTCAAACGAAAAATAACCTCCAACCTCTATCCAAGTTAAAATAATTACAAAAACTAAGTATATATGATTAGTGGTTATAAGGATACAAGTAGATATATAGATACACATACTTTGTAGATTTAAAAAACTCGATGGGGATCGAAAGTAAGTACACGGACCCGTTTCTGATTCAATCCTTGAACCTTTTTTTTCTATTTTTGCCTCCAAATCTGTTCCGATTGCTGAAAGAATGGTAGACTACGGATACTAAGGAACATTTGAGCTCATGTACTTCTTCATCCCTTAATCTCACTCTTTTTATTCTGTAACGACTTGCTTTTATTTTGTACAATATTAATTATTTTGGCCGCCCAAAATTTATAGACTTTTTAGTAGGTTATCCATCATTGCATTGTTGCAGAATGAACATACTTAATTGTGAAGTTTTATCAGGATTTGGCCCCCTCACAGTTTTGAAAAGCCTTATACAAGATAAGACGTATAACAGTAAACTTTTGCATCCACTAAGTAATGTGAGACATTTAACCACCATACGGACATTCACAGAGACTCCATTAAGAATTCCTAGCATCATAGCTGGCATCACAGCCTAATTAGGGAGTCATTTCCTAAAATCAATATGCATGCCCATATACTAAAAAAAGGAGTAGAGTGAAGAAGTTTCTACTTCTTTTAATTGGGGAATAACTTGAGAATGAATCGCGAATCATTATTTCATGGCATCGTACTTAAAAGTAAGTTACTCTTTGTATCGATAAAGGGAAGGTAGAAGGCATAACTCTTAGGGGTTGGCTTGATGCTCAAAGCGTGATGCCTTAGAAATTTGTTCCCTCTTAAGATCTCAAGTTTAAAATTTCTTAGACTTAAAACTTCTCATGTGTTATTAATTCTTACAGGCCAGATCATATAGGATTTTGTTTCGATTGTAATTGAGTCACTATTAGTCAATGGTGGAATAAGTTCTCTAAAAATTAGTCGAGATGCACGTAAGCTGACCTAAAATGACATCTACTGAGACTCTATCATGGACACTTGACCTCAAAGCTGGCACGACACTTAGTTGGTGTGTCACATTTCCTGCAATAAATGTACCCATATATTAAAAGAGGAATACAGTTAAGAAATCACTACTTTTAGAATAAGTCTAAGAACACAAATTATTCGTATACATCTAGATACATATGTGTCTAGAACCCTCGGATACAAGTGAAGTCCTCCATAATCATGTGAGTTCCGCGTACGTCGAATGACTGTGTCCGAATGTGCAACACTAATTTGTGTTCCCAAACTTTACGTACTTTTAATTCTGGAATGACTTGAGAATGAATCATAAATGAATATCATGGCATCGTACTTAAAAGTAAACTACTCTTTGTGTCAAAAAGGAAGGTAAAAGGCACAACTTTAAGGGTTAGCTTGATGGTCAAGATCTAGTACCTAGGAAATTTTTTTTTTTAAGATCTTAGGTTTAAAAATTTTCAAGTATTATTAATTTTTATGGGATCAATTTATACAAGATTTTGTTCAGATTTTAATTGAGCCTCTGCTAATAGATGTTGAAATTAATCTTTTAGAAATTAATTAAGGTGCGCATAAATTGACCTAAATACGTTATTAAAAAAAGCAGGTAGAAGACATAATTATTATGTTCCCAAGCCAAAAAATCATTATCTCAAGCCAGATAAAATCATTATGGCAAGTTTTAATAAAGTTATAAAAGATTGAAGTTGTCCAACTCAGCTTTTGTTGTTAATTATTTAAAATAAAAGGATCATGATGTGACAAACCTCCATACTCATAACATGACGGTCATTCCAACAATAGTTTACTTCCTTTACAATTGTGTGGTCAAACTGTGGCTGATAAACGAATTAAGTTACTCGAATTTGAACTCGGGTTCGGCTAGTTAAAAGTATATTCGAGATTAATTTGGTATAAAATAAATTAAGTTTGAATGTATTTCTAAAGTTTATTAACTATATATTTAAAATAAGCTTAAGCAATCTACTAATCAACTTAATAAGTTTATTGTTTAATAACTTCAAATTATTCGAGCTCGGTTCGTAATCGACTCGACTAAATCTTGTATGAGATCAGCTTGTCTGATAACAAATTTTTAATAAATTCGTAATCGACTCGACTAAAGCCTGACAGATTTATTGTTTAAAAGCTTATTAAATTCTTGAAGGGCCAATTATGTGCTCATGTGCAAATCCAATGATGTTATTCTGTTTCTTTAGGAATGTAAAAGCACTCTCAATTTAATTTAATCAACAAAAACAAAAAACTTGATCAACAAACAACCTCCTGACACTTGAGTACATGTTTTATATGTTGATACAAAATCCTAGGTACAACTCATCAAATCCTAGGTATAACTTATTTTTAAGGGATTGTTTGTTAAGGGTCATAAAATAATTTATTGCTATTACTTTAGGTATTGCTATACGAATTTGTCATCCAAGATTTGATTTACTTCTTTGTACTGCGGACATAATATCTAGTGAACTATTTTATTCCTTAGAAGGAGATAAAATTATTTCACGCATCACCCTATACATATTTTATTATCTTCTCTCTTTCTGTATTTCTTTTCTATATTTACGTAAATGTCATTATTGATTATGAAAATAGCATTATAAATTATAAAAATATCATACTTACTCATATTTACCATATTATGGCTCCTAAAAAAATACTCAAACAAACTATTCATAACTATTTACTTCTTTATAATAAATCTCTCATTTCATTAGAACCGCATTCTTACGATAGCTATTGTATCCTTTCTAAAATTTTGACTAGTGCCCACTAACTTATATACACAAGGTCAAGCCCATATTTGGTCGATGTGGGACATTAAGATAGTAACATACCACCACGCCACGCTGATGACATCTACGGCGACCCACTCTATCGACGGTAACCGAATGGTAACCTTTTTTTCTTTTGGCGGCTTCACAGGCGTATCAATATTCAATACTTTTTAAGTATCGAAATCTAGCCATAAGTTGTGCCTTTCGCGACTCGAACTGGAAGAAAGTAACTAGCTAACACAAATCAAAAATGCTACACACACACCCAATTTACACACCTTTTTTACACAACACCCAAAACGACGTCGTTTTGGGTGTGGACCAAATTAAAAAAAAAAAAAAAAGAAAAATCAGAGACCAGAGAGAGAGAGAGGCCTCCGCCACCGTCCCACCCCACCGTCCCACCTCCACCTCCACAACCGACGGCCACTGCCATCATCTCCATTCGCCGACGACCACCACCATCGTCGTTCGCGTCGCACCACCAGAGATCAGAGAGAGAGAGAGAGACCAGAGATCAGAGAAAGAGAGAGAGAGGCGATCGTCGTTCGTCGTTCGTCGTTCAACCATCGTCGTGGTGAGAGAGAGAGAGACAGACCAGAGACCAGAGATCAGCGATCGTCGTTCGTCGTTCGCCTCGCACCACCATCGTCGTTCGCCTCTCTCTCTCTTTTTCTGATCTCTGGTCTCTCTCTCTCTCTCTCTCTCTCTCTCTCTCTCTCTGATCTCTGGTGGTGCGACGCGAACGGCGATGGTGGTGGTCGTCGGCGAACGGAGATGATGGCAGTGGCCGTCGGTTGTGGAGGTGGAGGTGGGACGGTGGGGTGGGACGGTGGCGGTGGGGTGGGACGGTGGCGGAGGCCTCTCTCTCTCTCTGGTCTCTGATTTTTCTTTTTTTTTTCTTTTTTTTAATTTGGTCCACACCCAAAACGACGTCGTTTTGGGTGTTGTGTAAAAAAGGTGTGTAAATTGGGTGTGTGTGTAGCATTTTTGAACACAAATACCAAATGACATGCACTCGGGGTACGTAGAACTTATCCTTGAAAATCAGCTTTCAAAGAGTTGAGAAGAATCAATAACCATAAAAAAATGACGCAAAAAAAAAATTACAGAAAGAATTCAGATAAAAAATAATCAGACAATATTAATTTAATAATTATTAGAGTTCAATTTGAGAAGATGCAATGTCTAAACAAATGCAATTTTTTTAAGTTTTGAAAAACCCTGCTTAGAGTTGAAGATAACCAAACACCACAATAAAAGTATTATACATGATGAGGACAAGAGAAGCCCATACAAATGATTTGGGCACATGGTTGAGGCATCATCTTTAATTTTTGAGAAAGCCTACACATATTCTCATGTAAAAATCTAGATATAAATGTGTTTGGAATTGTCTGATATATGTATTGTTCTTCAAAATAAGACAAGTCTCATATGCATCGGGCGATTCCAAACACATTTATATTTAGATTTATAAATGAGAATTGTATGTGTAGAGTGTAGACTTCCTCTCCTTCACTCGCCCTCAAAATAGAAGAAACCCGACCCTAAATATTAGGTCAAGTGGTAGAAAAGACGAATCGATCTACCTAAGTTTCCTGATTATACAAGTCTGCTGTTCGACTCCCACCAAATGCATAATCCTCTGGTCATGCTGCAAGACTTTCTCTCGTAAACTTTTTGGTCCCGATGTGGACATGGTTTAATCTGATCACGAAGGAGATCGGTCGAGGTGTGCATATGTTGTCTCAAACAAAACAAAACAAAAAAAAAAAAGATAAATCTCATTGATCTTTCCTGAAACTTTTGAGAACTACAGAAATTACATTAATCAGATTTGTCGGGCTTCACTGATATTTTACTTTTGTTATAATGGGTACAATTTATGATATCCTTAAAGTTTAATTTCCGTCGAAATTTGTAAAAGTTACCTTTTTATGTTTTTTATACATGTTTGTGATATATATATGTATGTATGTATGTGTACATACATACACACATACACACACACACACACATATATATAGATAGATAGATAGATGCGAACACACACATACATGATAAATGACTTCTTTCTCGGTGTATCCGCCAACAAGGAGTCAGAGAACCAACAAGTGAGATACGCTGATGTTAGAATTTGCAAGTATTTAGATCTATTTGGTGATTAATCTGCTAGTTTTTTTGATCTTACTAGCTTCGTGTTCCTTTTCTATTTGCTTTCAATAGTTTGACTTATCCAGAAAAATTATCGGCTTACAAATGTTGTTTCAACCCTTTCGGTGATGCTAAAAGTCGCTTTGATATACAATTTTATCTTGCTTTCACTTTATTTAATTATTATTTTTGATTTGGAAATCGCCTTTTTTCTTTCGTTGAATAGTCTCTCTCAATAAGATTGATCTGTTTGGATTTTGATCCATGATGACATTCTTTTATTGATTTTGACTATATATATATTCACAACAGAACATGATAGTATTACGAGAGAGAGAGAGAAAGAGAGGGAGAGAGAGAGATGTACAGGCAACAAAGAGAGAGCTTTGTTATTCCAATAAGATCATTAGGGTCTGCACTAGATCAACACCAACTCCCTCAAACTAGGGTTTCTTCTGATTCTCAAAAGTTCAACTTCTCCGCCATGAAGCTATTCGATCGCTTTCGTAAGATTGTATTACGCTTAATCTTCTCCCTCCCATCTAGAGAGGCGTCTCGGGCCGCAGAAAGACATTTTGATGATCGGCCCGAGCCACCAAAGACTTCATGCAGCAGCATTTCGCATTACAATGAAGCCATTGCCGACTGCATAGAGTTCTTTAACAAATCAAAGGAAGAAGAAGGGGTTTTCTGTGGTGGGAGGAAATCAGACTTGATGGTGTGAGGAACTCATATTCTGGCTCAATTTAGCTTCACTTTTTTTTATCAATTTTTTTCTTTTATTCAAAATAAATTGTGTTCTTTAGTTTTTTAGCAAGCTATGGCATGCAAAGTTATAGATCTCGGGCGGGGTACGTGTACCGTACCGGTCTCATAGCGGTATCGGTATATCTTTGTACAATTCCGGTCACTGTACCGGGTTATTCCGGCCAGTCTGTATTGTTTTTGGGCTATACAATTTTATTTTATTTTAATTTTCAATTGACAATAGGCTAAAATCATTCTATATTATGTTCGGTGATTTTTTTTAAGTTGTAAGGTTTTATTTTATAGGTCAAAAATAATTTTTTATCAAAAAATATTATTTAAGAAATGTATATTATTTTTTAGCGATAAATCTAAAACGGTATACTGGATCGCCGATACGTACTGTATCAATAACAAAAATGGATAACTTGGCAATACAAGATTAATAACTTTGATTCTAACCAATGGAAGGATCTTCTAGTCGACCCAAGAATACTTTCAATCGAGTAGTGTCGTGAGCCGCTCTGCGTCTCGGAGGCGAGTTGGCCGTCGTGTCATGTATTAACTCAAGTTATGTCATGAGCTGATTATGTAATTGTGTCTTTTAAAATAAAACACAGTTGGTGAATTGAGGTATAACTTTTAATATCAGACATGATGTATAGAAAACATAACATCAAAAAGCATAGTGATTGAGAACATGATAAACGGGAGCTAATGTTTGGGTACACTAGAGGATTGTGAGCACTGTTTAGCTTCGGAATCGGGACCATATCGGACAAAAACATCCAAACACCGATCTATGAAATTGACTTGTGGACAAAGCTTGTGTTGACCCGAAATTTGAAATTTTGAAATGAAATTTGTCACACACCAGTGTCAAAAACTTAAAAAATGGACATAGAAATTGACTTGAGAGAAATTATTATCATGCGTTTCACTCTCATTTAACTTTCGAAAATCACACCTTGATTTTCATATAATCTATTTTCCCAATCCATAGCTTTTCATGCCCAGTGTCGAAGATCAAGTTAACGACCACCTTTTCAAGGCACCGACAACAGCGCATTTAAGAAAGACCAAGTTACGTCTTGGCTTACTTAGTTACATTTTGAGCTCTATGTTTTGAAACTTAAAATGCAATTTCCTGTGTTCTGGTAATTATACTTTGACTATAATTTTCTATGAAATCAAGTGTAGTTTTAAATTATTTTAATTTAATGTCTCTGAAATTCGAAGTATTACATTGTGGCATCATTCTATTGATCAATCAAAGAGAGATTGAACGACGACTAAAAATGTAATGAATAGTTTAGACGGGTCATGATGAAGTCATTATTCTCCTCTCTAAAATTTGAAGAAAGGGACTTAGATTAGGCTTACGAAGGGATTCTTCTTACCCAACGGTCCCTCCTGCCGAAAGGGTGAGAGGACTGCCAAAAGGGTGCGGGGACTTTGACAAATGCGAGTTGTACTGCAGCGCTGCCCTTCTTATTCTTTTGACTTGTGATCAGGTAGTACAAACTCTTTTTAACATATGACAAAAGAAAACCTATCTAATATGAATATCTTATCGACAAACATGCATTGATTGAATATGAAGGCTCATTGTAAGTTTGCACAAGCAGCTATGGTAAGGATCATAGCTACTTTTCTCTAGGAAAACATTGCTAGGGCCTCTTCGTTGAGAGTCCTCTCTCTCTCTCTCTCTCTCTCTCTCTTGAAAACTACTTTTCACCTCCTCCTCCTGATCGTAAACCCTCTTAACCGCGAAGGATTCAAGATTCAAAACCACATCCAATACAAAGAGAACCCATTTTCTTTAAAACGAGATGGTAAAAATACTTACATGGTGCACATTAACTTTCTTTGACAAGCGAGCAGTAGTGGGCAAAGACAGAAATGAATTCTTGCCATTAAAAAAGGCACGAATCATCTCTAACAAATCCACTTCACAAAATCCATCGACAAGGGATAAAAAGAACACCACATTTTAACTCAATTGAGAGCAATTTCACTCTCAGCTCTTTTTCCCTTGTTTCAGAAGACAACAATTTTTACGTACTTGTACAATAGCAACACGACAAATTTTACAACAGTGACAAAACAAGACGACGACGAGAAACCCACATGCATCTTCTTTTTAAACCGCTATAGTAGCTCATTTTCTTTCTTTCAAGCATACAAGTGTAGTTCAGTGGGATTTGCTCAATGGATACAAAACACCCATGCTTTGGCAAGTAAAGTCTAAATAAAGGAAAAAAAATGTAGAAAAGACAGCAGAAAGAACAACCCTAAATGATAAGAAGACTGAAAAAAGCATAATATCGGGACGCCATCAATGCATGAATATATTTCATTTATTTGTTGTAGGATCCATCAAGCGCAATAACGTGTAGATAAAAAAAAAGGTAAATCTAACGAAAACTGACCATAACGCGGACATCACAATACAGAGTTCAAAATCCATCTAAACGGGATAAGAAAACAACACATACGTTAACTCAATCGAGAGCAATTCGTCCCCGCCTCTTTTTCTCTTATTTCAGGAAATAACAGTTTTTACGTACTCATACAATAGCGATACGACAAATTTTACAACAGTGACAAAACCCCCCCAGACTAGACACAACCCACAGACGCAGAATAATGATAAACAGACTAGACTAATAATGTTACAAGCCCACATGCCAAAGCAGTCAAATCAAATATAAATAAATCGCTTAATTTAAATTTTATCCTTATTTCTCACCTCTTCTCACCAGATAAACATCTAGCAGCTTGTAGAGCGAAATACGTGAGGATGATGTCTGCGCCAGCCCGTCGTAGACACATCAGCGACTCCATCATCACCTTTTCCTCATCAATCATTTTCAAAACCCCACCAGCCTTAATCATCGAGTATTCACCCGAAACCTGGATCAAACAGAAATATATACCGAAAATGAAAACTCGAAGTGCAGTCAAGGAAACTGAAGCGGAGAAAAAAAACAGAGGAAAAAGAGAGAAGACATTTGGGGAGGGAAGAACAGCTCCAAAGCGCATGAGCTACGAAACTAAGCAAAACGCAGGGGTCACGTTGATTGTGTTACTGAACTGAGCTTCTTAATAAAGTGAGGACAGTGCCCCACTTCTTCGTAACATTCTTCTGTTCTTTAGTCTCTCTTATTGATAGAGCTGGATGGCAAAACGGGTGGTTCAAGAGCTTAGACCCAAGCGCTAATAGTTTCCTAGTTGGAGTTGGCACAAGTATTTGAAGAGTACATCACCAAATAAATGGTTCTGTCCTCACTCAAAAGTAGCTCATATTAATGTCTATAACCGTATCTTGCATTTTCTTTATTCCTAACTCATGTCAATCATCTATTTTCTTTACTCTCAAAATTATATGCTCCCTCTTGGGAAAGCATAATATGATGCCTATTAGGCCCAAGGAAATTTTAACCCATCCTTGAGCAGTTGCAGAATGACCTTTGCTTTTGTCTTATTTGTATTTCAAAATAGAGGGGAAATGTTAGAATTGGTTTAGATCACTACAATTAGTATTCTGGAACAAAAGAACACCGCGTTTAGGAACATATTCCAAAATGTCAAAGGAAACCAAGAAGAAATAAAGCTGAGGCTACCTGATATGCAGCAACTGGCAAAGGGGAGCTTTCTCGTAGAATATGAATGATATCCAAGTAAGGCAGACCAGGTTTTACCTACAATCCAACTCAATTATTAAACTTGCCAAACATGACATAACATAAAATTCAAATAAAAACTTCACCAACCAGCAGAATATCAGCTCCTTCAGACTCGTCTTCTCGAGCCTCAACCAAAGCCTCTCTATAGTTGGCCGGGTTCATCTGATAACTTTATATACAAGGCATACACGAGAGTGAGCACCGGCAACTGTAGAACAGAACAACAAAATTAAACAAATAAACAGATTCAACTTGATGAGGCAAGTACGTTTTCTTGTCTCCAAATCGTGGATTCGAGTCTAGTGCTTCACGAAATGGACCATAAAATGCACTTGCATACCTGTAAATTGTAATCAGAGTAAGTAAAAGTCAGTGTAAATTACAGCAACTAAGACAGGACCACATACAATAAGTCAAAATAAATAAGCTCAAAATAACCAAACTAATCAGAACAAGTGATAATCAGCAAGTTAGGTGTGCGCCAGAATAGTGTTGAAGAGACGCTAGAGGAATAGCTTGAGGAATAGGTAACCGAAATAAAATTCAATCAAGTTAGACAGTGAAGGGTCAAAAAGACGTAGTGACAAATTAGTCCTTCGAGCCTCGTGACAATGGAATTGATCACTTTACTCTGATACACGAACATGGACCTATTTCTAGTAGTTTTTTAGTTTTCTTTGTTTCTTTGGGGGAACTCCTGGAGAGGGACTGCACTGCCCACCTAAATGTGTGGAGACAGAGAGAGATTTGGGGGGGGGGGGGGGGAGGGGGGGGGGGGGGGGGAAGATAGAGAGGGGGAGAGGGAGGGAGGGAGGGAGGGAGAGGGAGGGAGAGAGAGATGAGAGATCCTATAACCAAGATGATAGTGCTCCTATAATTCCCAAGTGGTCCATATGTGTAAGATGTAGAAACAGTAATCTAATGACAGAAAGTAAGCTCAGTTTGTTCTAAACTCAAGGTATATATTCGGGGAAGTTGACAGGAAGAGAGCATGATTGTCATCACTATGAACATCCTCGTTGAACAGCAGTCTCAGGCTAATAGAAATCTGCCACTGTGCCCAATAAAGAGAACGAAAAAGTTAAAATTCTTTCCACCGAAACAAGAGAACTGAAAAATTATCACATCAACAGAAATTCTTTTGAGATTACATAAACAATGTTTGCCACTACAATGAATTGGTACATATTAATAACAGAAGACCTTACCCTGTTCAATCAAAAAGCATGAATTGGAGAAGATTAATGGCAAAAGTTCTCGAGGGTGGAGATAATAGCAATTTCTATGTAGATAAACATCTTATGGAGGATAAATCACATTTTCTTCGAGTAGCTATTCATGGAGATGAAAAAAAAATCAGATACTTATTAGTAGGTTAAACAACTACTAGCACAAGAATGATAATGAGCCAAAAAATCAAAATTACTTTGCTGTGTATGACATGATTGACACGTGCTGAAAACCTTCAGCATCAAGACTTGATCGAATTTCCCCTACACGACCATCCATCATATCGCTGGGGCTCACAACATCTGCTCCAGCCCGGGCCTACATATACAAGAAAAGCAAAAGTACAATAGTTTGAACTGATCAAGTTAGAGCTTTGAGTTGATATGAACGAATATGATTAATTAGTCAAACATAAATATGAACTTAAAGTTGGAGGATAATTATAACAAATCTCAAGAGCAGTTTCTAAACGAAATCTACCAGAAACTGCTTTCCAGGGGGGGTTAGAATCTACACGTCCTGAAACTATGTAGGAACTTTATATCACCAGAATATCCACAATTACCTGTGCGACCGCCTGTTTACATAACTGATGGACAGTCTCGTCATTCATGATAACTCCTTCAGGAAATCAGAAAATCAAATGCAATCAATCACGACATCTGCTTACTAAAAGTAGACAAGCTTACACTAGACGAAATAGAAAGTAAAGCAAGTACATCTTTAGTCATAAGATGCTGGATCAAAATATATCGTAAAAATAAAATAATGTCCACGGTAACTTGATGCGTTCAAGCCAGCTAAACAATCATTGTAAAAATAGAGAGACAAACTGGCCTATAAGGAAGATGTAGTAGCCAATAGTCATCCATAAAGGATTCAATGAAAGTCTTGGTGCAAGAAAGCACCTATACTAACCAAATGTCACCTACAAGAAAGGAACCGACATTTAGTTTTGGTTAAATCATAAGCTAAGTGATGCGGTATCTCTTTTATCGGATATTGGACCATGTATGCTAGAAATGAAAGCTCATAACACTGCCAAATATCAGAAAGCTGCATGAGGATCAGAGGTAAGTGACGAGTCAGAAAGGATTTATGTAAATAATATACAATGATAGAAAGCTAGAGGCTACAAGATATGAGAGGAATCAAATGGATGTTCGCAATTAAAGGTACACAGGTAACAAGAGATGATTTGGTCACTAAAGTACAAGGAGGATTGGAAATTCCTCGACCTCTGTTCCAGGTTTAGAAGGTTTGGGGAGGTAAACAGGAGACAGTATCTGGAGTTGACTTTATGCATGTCCTCATGATTTTTGTTTTCTTTTCTAGTGGTGAAAATAAAGGGACCTTTGAGCATGCACGGCCATTTCGAATAGCTTCAATTTTCTTAAGAGCCCTGATTTTTCAAAAACTCTGAGGGAGGACTAAACGTGGCCATTGCAAAAGAAATTGGCTCAAGATAGCAAATGGCTACTAGAATGGATAACAAAAAGACAAAATGAAGAGAGAGGGATAACGCAACAAACAGCAAGTTGGTTGGGTTCAATAATGATCATTTAGATTTCTTTCTCTAAATGAGAAATATCAGGTCTGGTTTATGTAGTTTCCAGAGGCAGTAATCTAAAAAACGGTTGCCTGAAAACTATTAGATTGTAAAAACATAATATTTTGGGTCATTTTGGTATTATTAACTAGAATACAAAAACACCATGCATATGCAAAACTTGTCTGTTCCCTGGAAATTGGTTATTTTCTTTTTTTCAACATACTTCTCCAAAAAACTATTCTGAACAAGTAACTGAAAAAGTCCCCCCTCTTTTTTTTCTGTTTCCTGCAACTCTGAACCGAAAACCTTTTTAACTAAACACTGATCACTTTTAACAGTGTCACTAAACAATAACCAATTTTGGTTTCTAACAGAATGTACCGGTGTTGGAGGGCTGGTTGGGGGCTGAGAGAGAGAGAGAGAATAAAATACCATACGGCAGGAATGATGAACTAGTTGCAACGAGGGACTACAGTAAAGAAGAAGAATTGATCATAACTCACAAGGAACTCTCGCAATTCATTTCCAGTATCTAATGATCCCTTACACTAAAAGGCTTACGAAATCGAAAAATTCAAAGGAACAAACTGAATAATTTCTTTTCCTTCTTTGTTACTTTCTTTTTGAGTGTTTTATGTACAAAAAAAAAAAAACTTTCACATGACTTTGTTCCCAGGACATGTTGGGACCGAAAAAACTAGCTATAATTTTATATCGAGCTAGTGTATGTGCTTCTTACCATCTTCTCTGACAATGCCATCATGCCCATCAGAGGAGTATGGATCTAAGGCAACATCAGTGTAGATAACCTAACAATGACACATTAAAAGCATCAAACTTCTAGCCGAGTTGGCCAAACCTTCCTGATTGAGAAAATTACTCTAAAAATATAAGAGCTTACAAGATCAGGGTACTTGTCTTTGAGCAACCTTATTGCTCGAGGCACTAATCCGTTGTCATTGTATGCTTCATCTCCTGTAGGAGTCTAAAGGAGAAAAACAATGCTAAGTTACAGCAATCGATAGGACTACAATAATATTTAGATGGCAATGGAAAACCTTTAAAGCATCAGGAACTTTGGGGAAGAGCACAATACTGTTAACACCAACATCTCGAGCCTTTGACACCTGAACCAGAAAAACTCTCTTGAGGAATTGTTCTGTGAACCATAAAATGCATTCGCCTCATCAATGAAAGCATGAAGAATGAGCTTTCTCATTACTTTTATCTGCTAAATGACAACAAATTCCCACAATTTGACAGAGAATCACTTTTTCCTTGAACCTTTCGCTGTCCGCTAACTGGATGTTAAGCATTCAGAAATGCATTTAGCTGTTGTAGACAAACCAATTCCAAGATCAACACACATTGCTAAATAGGAATCTCTGTTGTTTATTATCAGAATGATCCATCAACAAGCATGGATGGTCTAGGGCTCACATACTGAAAAATCTCTTCATTTTCTCTTGATGTAGCTTTTCATTAGCATTACAATACATTGGGACATCCGCCTTTAAACATGTATAGAATCGATTAATACATGCATATAACTATAGGCACGAACACTTTGCAATTTTATGTCAAAGAACTTCAAACATTGAATTTAATCAATCTAAGCATTTACAATTTGATTGTAGACCTCTTTAAGCACTCAATTAAACCTTTTCTGTTTAATCGGCAAAGGAAATTTTCATTAACCATAAAAGATCAAAGCATGAAACCAGTACAAAAGGAAAAGAAATTTATGAGAGGGCTTCAGAGAAAAACATAAACTCTTCTAATGCTGCTAGTGGCAAATCTCCACCAAGCTCTCAACCTCTCGGTCATAATAAGAAATAACTAATCAAACAACAAAAAGGCAATAGAAACCAAGTAGAACATAAAAAGTGGAGTTGAAAACTACAGGATTACACAAATGCAAGTTCTACAAGGATGCAACTTATCAAACAAAAAAAAAAGGTGCTATAGACATAACATAGGCTACATATATGTCATTTCCAGCTGTGAGAAGAAACATAATTGCACATAATACAAAAGTCATAGTCCTAAATAGATTGGCAAAGAAGGATGCATACCCCATCATAAGCAATTGGATTACATTGGGAACATCTAATTCAACCATATGGTTGAAAAATGGAGTCTATCATTATGCAAATGAGAAATTGATCAAATCAGGTTATCTTATATGACAATACCAGAATGATTTTCTAAGAAAAAATGGAAAAAACTTAGTAATTGGGTCCCATGGGATGATGGGTCAAGCATCACGAAAGTTGCTGCGTGGCATTGTGCACCACAAAGAGAATTAACTAAGATTACTGACCTCTTCCAAAAGTCCATGTCTCCAACCAAGCCTATAGCATCCAGGCATAGCCCCAATAGGTGTGTCCTCTTCGCCTAAAATTCCAATAACATGAGACAAAAGGATCATCTAGAATGAGATATATGGGGTTTGCATTTGTGTGGGGGAGAGAGATAGAGAGAGAAGAAAAAAGAACGTTATGATGTTAAAAGGAAGGAGGTTCACGTGTTGGAGTTCAAATAACGATCAACCAAAAAACATGGTCCAGAGTAACACCAACCTTCATGAATGAAAAGTGGGTATACAAAATTAGCCGGTGATATGCTTGTTTCTTGAAATGCTGCTCTCAATGCCGGTGATCTCCTATTACGACGAGGGCGCCTGTCAAGTGGCTGACACCAACCAAATGCAGCACATGCATCCACAAGGGCAAATAGTTTGATACCTTTGAAGCTAAGAGTGTAGAACTTAAAGAACTATAGAAAAAGGAAACTTCCAACCAAAACCAAGGCACTCAGGGTTCACCTGATTAGCAAGAGAATAGCAGAAAGTGATGGAAAGAGGAAAAGAATTAAACTTTTAGGTGTTTGTTTAGCAACAGAATGGTGGAAAATGTGGGAAAGCAAATATGATAGTACAACTCAGACATGCATGAAATTTGCCTGCAAAGAAGATAAGGAAGTTGAAATTTTCCTGTAAAAGGGTTATGGAATCTTTCAATATCATTTGTATCCTTTTTTCCAATAACCTGTTTCTAAAAATGTTTTTTTTTAATTTAGAATATATAAAATATACAAGATTAATGTAGGCACATACAAAGCTTTCTAGTGACTTTAGTCAAGTCTTTCAAAAAATTTATCAATGTGTTTCACTCTTATGGAACACATTTGAAAAAATATTTTCCCTGCTAATACTTCACTTATGATTTTCAGCTTCCGCCATTGTTTTCTATCTAATCAAATTGGACCCTCGCAAAAATGGTACGTCACCCTGTATTTTTTGCTAGTTTGCTATTGACTCACCAAAAGTTTTGCCAGAGCAAAAAGTAACGTTCGGCATTAACAAGGGGCACTATATATCATCAAATTTTATCACCAATACATTTCACCATATGTGTGGCGGATATGACCCATCTACTCTTTGTTCAAATTATCTTATTGAAACAAAAAAACAATAATCAGCATCCAGTTGGGCTGTTGATACAAGAAACTAACAAAAATCCAGGGAAATATAGCATTTCATTTCTCTAAGGCCTTGTTCAGTTGACATGGAAAGGAAAAGAAAGTACATAAATATCTAATTTTTTGTGTCCAGTTAGCAGAAAAGTTACGGGACCCACGTTTTTAACTTTTCCATTAGAATTAATTTTCTTGAAAACTTGTACCGCAAAAAATACAAATTTTACAAGAATCTTACTTTTATACTGGTTTCTTACACAATTAAACTACTTATGTTTAACTTTTTTGTAAGTAGAACTTCTCCGGGCAATACAAGACCCTTTCTTTTACCAAATAAACACACGAAGGAAAACGTGTTTCCTTGTTCTTTGCTTCACTATACTAAAATTTCTGAGGAATAACTTTCCTACAATGAACGGAGCCCAAGATTAATGGTAATTGAAATTATATGGACGATATCAACTACACAAGACTGATATGCTCAACTGTCAAAGTTACAGCAAAAATTTCCCTAGTACTTACAAGTGTGGAGACAACAGGGGTTCCAGCTGGTGCTGGCGGCGTACGAGGTGCCGGAGGAGCTTCGGGTGCATTTCCAGCTACAACAGCAGCTTCACATTCCTCATCATTCAACCCCGTCTTTCTAATCGGATCATCGTGCCTTTCGCTCGCTCTCACGGTGAACAAACCACGATTAGATGCTTTGTTTACGAACCGAACAGACATAAAATGCTTCTGATTCACGAACGGTTTAAACCCCACATAGGTTGCACAGTCCAAGTCCTTGATTGCTCCAATGTTACAAGGAAAATTAACCACATTCAAAGCCATAGCACCTCGATCTGCACAGAAATTATACACATTCTGAAAATTCAGTCAACATTAAGATCATATTGTGAAGAACTTCTTGATTTAACACAATTAATGCCATACATACACACACACACACACACATATATATAGAGAGAGAGAGAGAGAGACATACTGCGAAGGAGCAGTCGGACGATGAACGGCGTTACGGTGCTGCTCTGCCGCCGTGATTTTGCGAAAAGTCGACCGGGAAGAAAATCTGGCTTGAGATAAAACTCTTATCATCATTGTCAAACAAAAAGAAGGTAAAGTACACTTTTTACCCCTATACTTTACGATGTGTAACTTTACACCATTCATTTTTAATTTGAATATTTTGATCCTCAAATTTCAGACCGAGGGGCTACTACGCTCACCCCGGACTTGTATCATCACCGGGGCCTGTTCAGTGGTCAGGAAATGATAAAAAAATTAATTTTTTTTACAAATTTTTTAATGTTCAGTTATCAAGAAAGTTATGAGATTCACATCTAAAATTTTCTTACTGGAATATATTTTTTCTCAAATCACGTCCGATCAAATTTACAAGATTATGTGTCGCAAAAAAAATTAGGCGCCACTATATTTAATATAACTTTTGATTATATATAGCACTGTAGAAGTACATGTTATATATTATATACATATTGTGTTAACACTTCTATTTTTATTATTTAAATTAAATATTTATTATATATATAATTGATATAATTTAAAATACTCAATTTTATAGAATGTAATATGGCGAGATTATATATTTTCATGTAATACATTTATCAATTTTGTTGAAGACTTACAAAATTGTTCCTTCTTATGGATGAGTAGCAAGAGGAGGTACAACAACAGGTGAGATAAATTTTGATTTTGATTTTTTATTTAAATACATGCCATTTCGCTACTGCTTCTCTTGAGCTTCTATTCTATCACAAACTTGAATAATCACGCAATTACTAAAGTAAGCTAAGCTTTATATAGGCTTGAGGGAGCCAAAAGACTTTCTCACAACGGAAGACTCGACAACACATCGAAAAACTTTAGATCTCGCCTTAAAATGTCCATTCTCCAATAGTTCTGAAGAGATCCTCAATTTGCAATCTCCTCTTTAGTTAATAGTTCCATTAAGTGGATACCGAAAAATGATATTGTGATCTTGTCTTTTTTATAAATTAGAGTGTTTGAGTCAGTTTACGTACGTCTTAACTAATTTATGTGAGACCAATCTCACTGTCCACTTGGAAAAATCCAATTAAAACAAGAAAAAATGTATGTATGGACTGACCTCAATTGATAGGACATGAAAAGTTTCGAACATGAGATCTTAAAAGGAAGAAAACCCTAAGTTCTAAGTCTTGACCACCAAATCATACCCTTGTGGTTTATTTTGATTTAATTGAGGTATAATTGCTGTGTTCAACCATTTTCTCAATTCTCATTTTACACTTATATTCTCAATCCCCGCTCTCATAATTTTTAATACTTCAAGATGTTTTTAAAAGACACTTTCACGTTTGTGCTCCCGCTTTCGCGACGTACTAAACTTGAGAAACGTAAAGGGCTTCAATGGGTATTCATTGGTTAGGCCTTCATTAATTAAGGCTTTTTCTTTCGCATCGATCGAACAGGCCGAATTTGAAGGCTCTTAGTCGTTCAAACTCACCCTAATCCAACGGTCAAAACAAAAAGGAGTAACAAAATCTTAGAATCTATAGTTTATATGTGGTTTTTGCCCAAACACAAAGGTTTTGGCTCTATATTGCTAGTAATCCAAAAATATGATTTATGTGGTCTAAAACTAAAGTCCATTTTTTATTCACGTAGCTCAAAATTAAATTTATTTCGGTCAACTCGAAAAAAACTTACTTCTCCGATCTAACCAATTCTACCCAAATTAATTTTGGTCCCAACAGAAAATCGAAAAGGGTCCGTATGTGAAATTTCTACTCCAAATCAATCAAGTTCGATATTCCATACTCACAAACTGATCGAACTCAAACCGATTTCACTCCAGCAACAAACTCGTTACAATAAACAAAGTCTTGTTGGCATTTCTTTCACCATATAGGCAGGGAAAATGTGGGTTATTGCCAATACCTTAGGAGACTATTTTGACATATCTTCTCGTTGTTGTTTTTTCTTGTAGTGCTCCCACTCTTATGCTCTCAACTTCTGTGTAAACTTCAAAGATTTTGGAGTTTTGAGTAAATAAATTTCGAATGATGGGACATTCTCCCGAGACAACAGAAAGATCCCTTATTCATGCATGCTATTAATGTCTATCACTCCAAGGTCTCAACGGTTTTGCCTTGTCAAAGGTCTCTCAATAACTATAAAACCGAATCATTCCCTTCGTATTTTGACACCATAAATTCGTTTACATTTTGTTCGTGATTTTGTGCTCTTCAAGTGAAAGACAGACAGACACACTAAGTTCGACAGGCAGTCGATGGTCAATGTACCTTTAGTTGAGTAGTTATTTTATCTTGGGAGACAAGACGCCAGTGTGATCCTGCAATACCAATGCTGAGACGACAAATTTGTTTTAAGGAGACTGTGGATTCACATGATTCGGTTTGGTATTGTATTTGATTTGTGTATGTTCTATTTTGTTTACAATTTGTTAATGTACTTTTCGATTCTGTAATAATATTTCAATAGATGTATATTTTTTAAATATCTGAGTGTTTGTCCGCATAAATTTTCCATGCGCATTATAATAAAATTCTACTAATAGACAATGAAATTGATCCCTTGAATTAGCGAATCTATTAGACCGAAAACTTAATTATCAAAAAAGAAAAAGAATTCCATTGAAAAATAAAGTACAATCATTTTTTTTTCTCGGTAAAGTACAATCACTTGCATGATATTTATACTTACAAGCAAAACTTTTACATGGAGTATAACTTATTAATATCGAGTTCTCAATTATTTTTTTATGACTTATTGATAAATTGAACGTATAATAAATAACATCCTCAAACATGTTATGTTTATTGAATAAAGCCGAAAGTGTTGCATCAACCTTCAATTAGCCTTCATTTCTTCTTTGAAAAAATCCCTCCAAATAGTGGAATAAGTGGATTCTTTTTCTTCTTCTTCATAGAAGGGTGTCTCTTCAGGACTACGTCATCGCCTTGTGGTATCGTAACCCTAGCCAACGACGGAGGATTTGCGAAAGTCACGTATCTCTTCTTCTGGAACTCGATCGGTCCTTCATCTGTTGTTCTCCTTCTGAGATCGAAACTCGTTAAGGACTCAACGTGTTTGATCTCTGAAATTGGCTCAACAATTACCTTTTTCTCAGATTCTCGTACCTTGAGTTGTTGAAGCTCGATTTTCGTCCTTTCGAGCTCGTCTTGTAAGGTGGAGAGACAAGTAGCCATTACTAGGGTTTCTTCTCTTGCTTTTTGGAGGTTTTCTTTTGTTTCCTCTAGCTCTGTTGTCACAGTTACAAGAGTTGAAGTGTCATTGCCATTTTCACTTTCTTCATCGATCTGCATCTACACACCAATAAAGCAATTACTAGTAATATTACACAAAAGATTTTACACCCACACACACTAGCATCTGTACTAGCAGACATAATACCGCGAGAGCACGATTAGATATCCCGTTTCGTTTTTTTCATCATGTTTGTAGAGAAAGGCGTGAGTGTTAGTAGTAGAGGTGAGAATGGCGTTTTAGAGATAGAGCAAAAATTATCGATAAAATTATCAGTTTAATGTATGATTTGGTTGTTTACTTTCTCACCCCTACAATTATATGGGAAGAAAGTTATTAACTTGCAAAATAAGAAATTTGTTCACGACATTTACGGAAATTAACAAGATGTGAGCTAGTCCAAAATTATCAATCTCGTATCGGCGAGAGTACCGTTTTTATTATTGGTACAATACATACCGGTACCGACGCGTACTGGTGTACCGTATCAGATTTATCGTTAAAATTAATATATATTTTTTTAATATTATTTTAATAAAAATTATATTGAACATATAAAATAAAACATCACAACTTAAAAACAAATCATCAATTATTTTAATCTCAAATTCTGTATAATTACCCAAAAATCGTAAATTGGAAAAAAAATAATCCAGTACATGTTGAAATGGACCAAAATAAGCTAGAACGATGACAAGAACGGTACAAGAGGTGGGCCGGTACCGCTAAGTGACCAATACGATACATACCAACCAGTACGACACGAAATTTGAGTCACACTAAAACGAGTGTCCCCACTATATATATATATATATATATATATATATATATATATATATATAATAACATTAAAATTAGGACTAAAGAACTGGAAAGAAACAGTGTTAGGGAATATATAGCAGGTCATGTGAATGGGTATTCCTTGAGGGAAACCAAAGCTACTTGATTCTCTATCAAAAGCTTATCATGTTGGCATAATAATTTAGTAATTATTTTTAGTTATTTTACACCTTTGCTGCATCAACTTATTAATAAAATGGGAAAAGAGGCTCCGCTCTATGACTATCTAGCTCATATTCGGAAATCTAACATTCCTTAGGCTTCTCTCTTCCAGAGCTTGTGTCCCGCGTTTTTGCACAATAAATTTCTCCGATCGAATACTAGTAGTAGGTGATTTCGGAAAGCCAACTAACATGAGAAATAGCTAAGGGATGTGAAAGTGAAATATCGACAAATAAAAAAAATAAAGCACAATTTCATATAAAACTAGATTTACATTATTGTTTATTTGATCTCATTTAGAATTTATCGAGAACATTAAACATGTCTAAAGATATTAATCGAATGTTGAAAAAACATGATTTCTGAAACAACCTGTGAAACTATTCCATCTCGAGAGACAATCAATATGTAATTTCATCCATTGCCCTAGTTTCTATAGGTAGCCATCATTTCAGGATCTCTAAAATCCGTGGCGAAAGGAAGGGTTGTCAAATGCTTATAATTTATCGGCGGACTTATGAATTTTCAGGTGGACAAACTGCAACATATGGAGGGTGCTATACATAATATGGACCAGGACAACAATTTTTTTATGAGTCAAGTGCCCAGCTATCGAAAGACGAAAGGTTGACTGCAAAAAGATATTCCGGCAAAAACATATTGAAATAGTAAATCGGAACCCATTTATCTCATGATAAATGTATTGATTGATATTCGATCAACATAACTTTTTTAATTTAACGCGATTAATATTCTCGACAATCTTTAAAGTTTGGATGATTACTATCATTAATTGGCAAAAAAGGAGCCCACATTGGGAGTAACATATATGGAGTGTGAGTGAAATCGATAAATCGAACTAGAAAATTGAATTTAATAGGCGATTTGGTTTGATTTTTCAATTAGAACGGTTCGATGTGATGCATTAAAAAAATCGTTTTGGTTTCGATTTTCTAGTTCTAAATACCGAATCACACCGAACCGAACCAGAACAAAACAAAACCCTATTTTATAATTTGTATTTCTTTGTGCATTTTTCAATATTGAGCTTGGCTCATAATAGCTCAAATACTTATTTGTAAATAAAAACTTAATTTTTTCACATTAAACTTAATCTAACCACATCGAAAACCGAACCGAATTGATCAGAAATTAAAAAAAAAGGCTTCACTTCGAAAAATTCTAAACCAAATTTTTCGATTCGGTCTGAATTTCTCCACCAAACTGTTCTGCTCATATCTGTAATGTGCATGTGTATTGTGTATCGTACCTCTTTGAGCTTGGTGGCATAGAGCTCCCCAGCAAGAACTCTCTCACCAAACAACATAACAGCCTCCTTAACCGACCGGAACGGCGCCGTTGTATCTATCTCCGCCCTCTTCGACTTCACCACCAGTCCGCTTCCACCTTCCATGGAATTGATTTTCTCTACGTGATCAAGAGATGGAAACAAGGATGCCCTTTTAATTCGATGTGAGAGAGAGAGTTACAGACAGAGTTAGAGAGAGAGAGGGAGGGTGGGTAGTTGCAACTTACAGGTAGTAGGACTGATTTGTTAAGATATGGAGAGAGAGAGATAAGTAGAAGCAGGGGGAGCTTCCTTTCTTCGCGTCCACTTCACTAGAGAATTCTGGTACCAGGCAGAGAGAGCGAGAGAGAGAGAGAGAGAGAGAGAGGGAACCCGACCCAATGGAAAAGGCCCCCACCCAGTTGCAACTATCCGGCTCCTAGTAATATTTAATACACCCAAGTGGCATGTTCACGTGGTACTCCCTCTGCATCATGTAGTGTTTTTGGGTGAAACATTATCACTTATATTTGTTGAGTTCTTTAACCATTGAGAGATAAAAAGTGACTCGTGTACTATGTGTTAAGGTAACTCATTGAAATATCAACTAAACGAAGTCAAACAATACATTTTGAATATTCAATAAATAGCAATGGCTTTTGCATATGGGGAGTAGCGGTGAAATTGGTTCAAATCGGTTGATTTTTCTTTTTTTTTTGCCACAATGGACCAAACAGATTGGTTCGTGGCAGGGGAGAAACTACATAAAGACTACAAGACTCGGGCCCTTCAAAAAATTCAAAAAAATTTAAGGTATAAATTTTAAAAATTATTTTAAAAAATCATATTTAAAAATTTTAGGTAGATTCAATTTTGCTTTAAAACTATTAATTCGTAAGTAAAAAGAAATGAATTGAATTTAAAAGAAAAAGAGTTAGATTTAACAAAAATATTTCAAAAGCATATATCTATTTTGAATTAATTTCTTTTTTAGTAATTTTTTAAGTTTTTAATTTTAATATTACTCTTTCTAAATTTCTACGAATCAATAACTAATAAAATTTTTATTTATAAGCCAAATTGGACATAACTGAAAATTTTCGTAAATTCCAATAAGTACGCTGTCTTTCACCCGTATTAGTCGCTGACCTCTCTCTCCTCGCAAATTTCAACCTACGACTCTCCTCAGCTTCACCAAACCGATCGTTGCCGGCGCATTGTCGTGTGATCTTCGATCGCTGATACAATTTTGCTGCTTCTTTACAAAAATGGTACCTTCGATTATACTTTCTCTAATTCGCTTACAAAGTTTTCCCTTTGGTTCTCGGGAAAATGGGACTCAAAAGGAAAAGACAAACTAAGATTTGTTTTCGTTTTCTTGTTGGGTTTGTTGTCAATGGCAGATCCGGTTCATACTTCTTCAGAACAGGCAAGGGAAGACTCGACTGGCCAAGTATTACATTCCTCTCGAGGAATCCGAGAAGCACAAGGTGGAATTCGAGGTAAAGTTTTTCGTCTCTTTTTTATTTTGTCTCTTTAAAAATCTTTTGTTTGGTAGTTCAAGAATTAGGGTTTTAAAATTTTCGTTGATTTTGTGCATAGGTTCATCGGTTGGTTGTGAACAGAGATCCCAAGTTCACCAATTTCGTTGAGGTTCGGTTTTCCCTATTCGTACCTTTGTTAGTTTTGTCAGTTTTTGCTACTACACTCGCCAAATGGTATTAATCCTCTCCCTTTCCGATATTGGTTGGCATTCCCAGAGATGGGAGTGGCTCAACCGGCGGGAAACTAGGAGTGGCTCCACTGTTAAGGAGATAAACGGAATTAGAGTGACCGCTTGCATTTCGAAATTTGGGAATGATAGATCCACATTTTTGGATAGTGATGATAACAGCTCTAGGTACAGGTTCAACTTAGCTCGTAGGTTGACTCCACTATGCATCCCGACTAAGGTTTGATAGTTTAGCTATGGATTTGAAATGACTATTTTTAATGGGAATGATTTGGAAAGAAAGTGTTGAGGACTGTTCTTTATTTTTTGATAACTCTGAGTGTCTAGGAGCCAGATTAAAGTCAGGGCAAAGCCCTTTATGGACTGACGAGTTTATAATAACCGAGAGGTTTCGAGCATGGGAAGAGGGAGCAAATGCCTAAGTCCCAGGCCTTAATCACTAGGCCAACCCCTCGGGGGTTGTGTTAAGGACGGTTGTTAAATTGTTATACAAGCATGCGAGTAAATTAGATACATTCTCTACTCTAGTCCATCTTCATCCTAGTTTCAAAGTTAAAACTGCTTGTTTTTTCTTGAAACTCAAACACTAATACCTCGATCCAAATCCACACGTATCCACATAGGGCCCCAGTTTTAATGTGGAAAGAGAAGGATTGATGTTCTTATAATCTTGATATGATCTATTAATTTGTTGTTTGGGTCTTAGCAAAAAAAAAAAAATTTGTTGTTTGGGTTATGTTTTGGATTGTTTGGTCAATACATTGGCTGCCGATTTTACTGTTATAGTGACTGTTTTCTGAAGAAATGAAGTGGCTTAGACAAATCTTCTCTGTCGATAACCTCAAACCAATCAATCGAATATTGATTAATATGTAATCGATCGAACACTACTTGTAAACGGCTCTTTTGCTCAGAAGCGAAATGTTCTTGGAAATTCTTGCTCCCAAATTCACTTCCTCTTTGGGTTTTTGGTCATGTAGTTGTTGATGCCATGTGGGTTTATACGAATGGACCAACAAATGCTTTATGGTTTATGAAACACCATTGTGGGTGTTTTTTTTTCTCACACGGAATTAATTTATCGCAAAAGTTTTACAGCTTGTCTTCTCATAAATATATTTATCATATTCTTGTTCAGGTGCTTCTTGTTAGCTTTTGTAAATTGTGCTCAATTTTTCTTGCAGTTTCGTACACACAAGGTTATCTACAGGAGATATGCTGGATTATTTTTTTCATTGTGTGTCGATATAACGGATAACGAGTTGGTATATTTGGAGTCTATCCACTTGTTTGTGGAGATATTGGATCACTTCTTCAGCAATGTTTGCGAGCTAGATTTGGTATTTAATTTTCACAAGGTTTGTTCCTCCCTTTGATTTTCTTTTCCATGCTTGTACCATAATCTATTTTCTTTCCGCAGCCTTTATTTAGCCGTGCTCTTGTGGAGTATATATGGTGCGAACGATTCATGGTTTCTTTTGCTTTCCCATCTGCTACTGAATTGTTGCTTCGTTTTGAGTCTCTGAATACTTAGTTGTTGATACTGTAGCAATTGTGTTATTACCAGAGCTCTTATTCTGGTTTTTTGTGCACAGTATGTCCCAAAATTCCCCGGTAATGTTTGGCCAGAGGTCCAAACTTCTCTAATGAGGGATATCTGCGTTGAGCTAATTTATACCCTGTGCGTATTGTGGCTCCTCGGTTCACTTCGGTTGCAAAGACTTTTTATTCAAGCACATGTCTCAGCAATACAAAACGATGGTTTCACTCATTATAGGACATAACCAAACATCTCACGACACGAGCTAATGACAACCATGCAACCTTGTGTTGGCCCAACTCTGTATTTAGTTGTTAGAAATGCTTTCATGCTGCCGTTTTTCGTCCAACGTTTGCATTTGTTGTGGCTCTTTTGTGAAATACTTAGGTTTAATTACTCGGACACCCCCTAAACTATCACCAAAAATCACTTCCACCCCCTCAGAAAAATTTCGTGTCACTATCACCCCTGAAGTACTTTAGTTCTTAGTCCTTGTAACTTTGTTAACAGAAGTATTGAAAAGACAAAACTATCACCTCTATTAACAGAAGCAGACATTGTTTGAATGGTGGAATTCAACCCCAACCCAGTGAGTCCTGGGGAAATCTAATCCCCCACCAGCACCGCTGCCCGATGTGGTCCCTGTTTCCGGCTCCTCCAAGGGGAAAAATTACCGCGTAACCCGAATATTATCTCGGTCAACACCATATTGCTCTGCTTTCGTCCGCCGCTTGTCTCGCCGTCTCCTTTGTTGGAAACCTCTTCGATCACCACTACCGGCGAGCTGGAATTGGAAAGGGTCCGACTTGACGAGGTAAGTTTAAGAAAGTATACTCTCTCTCTCTCTCTCTCTCTTCCCCCCCCCACCCAACAAACACACTTACCTTTCTTCAGCAACCCATCGTATAGGGGTCTATCTCTTCAAAACCTTCATTCTTTCTTCAAACACTCATAGATTCATTGTCGGGCGAAAATGAGGGTGAAAATGAGGAATTTTGGGTGCTTTTTATGGTGGATTGAATGAGGGAGGAAGAGGAGTGCTAGTGTTGGATTGAAATCGAAAGAGACGCCGCTAATTTTTTTTTCCCGATCTGAACCTCCAGTTTCTTCGGAAGCATTACATAAGTTTGGAGAGGGATTGTGTCAGTGATGGGTTAATCGCCGGAGCTCTAGTTTTGGGCATCAGCACAGCCAAAGAGGCGGCGGGATAAAACTTTGAAGAACAAGGTAGAAATGGAGAACCATAGGATGACTCACATTGAAATCAAAAGAAATCGCTGGAAAAACCTCGGACACCCCTGAATTTGCAGACCCAAACTGGCTGCTCATTGATTTTCATGAACCTATATTGAGGTGGAGTATGCTGCTTATCCATTCTAAACATTGTGGTCACCACCATTTTTGGTCTTTTGGCACTATTTCTCGGTGCAACCCTCCTCACATTGGGGAGCAGCTACTCCTTGCCTTTATTCTGGTGCTGTGGGATTGCAGCGAAATCTTTGCTGCGGTCAATCGATTTCCAATGACGATGATTGTTTGAGAGTATTTGTGAAAGAGTACTGAATTGTGTTGAGAGTAAAAAAAAAAAAAAGGGGTTATGTTGGTTTAAGACTCACTCAAGGGCATGGACTTATCCTTATACTTTTGTCCTCTAAAATTATTTTTCCGTTCACAGATCTCACGGCAGACTGACAGATGGGGTCAAAGTGGCACACTAAAAGACTGCAAGGGGTGATAGTGACACGAAATTTTTTTGAAGGGATGAAAGTGATTCTGGGTGATAGTTTAGGGGGTGTCCGAGTATTTAACCAAATACTTATTGTTTAGCCCTAGTCTCCATTTTTTATCTCTGGATTGCATGTACAAGTTGTTCAAACTTGTGAACATGGAATTTGCTTTTTTGGGTGTTTAAAGAGTAAAATCCAATATTGGGATGGTGTTGTCTGATTTTTGGGATTTTCTATGCCTTAGCATCTTCATTTCAAGTGGCTTTTTTCTGTTGTATCATATACTTTTCAGTAACTTAGCCATAGAAAGTTGGAGAGTTGCTGAAGCTGCATGAAATATTGGTTAGTGCTTTAGTATGGAAATTAATATTTATGCAATTGGCTAGCTGGGCGATTACTCTTGATGAAGTTCATGCTGGGGTGCTGAACCTATAGGCGAAAAAAGAGAAACTGCTAGTCTTAGCAGCTAGTAGTCCTATCCGAGCCGAATTGTTAGATGAGAGCTCTTCTTGCCTAGTAGCTTGTCTTGAGTTCCCATTTCTCCTATCCTATTAGCGGACGATGCGGAGTTAGCATTAATTCTGTTGTTATCTATAGTCCACTAACTAGGGGAAAGAGAAACACTAGGATGAGAAGATATAACTAGATCCCCATTACAGAATCCTCTTGTTGGAAGTAAAAGAAGATAAGAAGGGACTTGAAGCTTACAGTCCGTACTCCACTACAACTACATACTTGAAGCTTACAGTCCGTACTCCACTACAACTACATACAGAGCGGTTGCCACTTTTTATACTATGCATCTAGGAATGAATCTAGTGTACTTACTACTTAGTAAAGGCAGATTTTTTTTCTTAGTGCTAGCTAGTCATGGAGGGCCGTGGACCATGGTGGTTAGAATTATGTTGACCAGTGTGTGTGGATGGTAGCATCACATTGTGAGAAAACAGTAAGTATTTTTCTCTACTGCCCACTTAGATAATGCGACTTTGATGCATCCGTGCCCTGGTGGAATGGAACTGCCAGATAAATTATATTTCCAAGATGGGGTCTCTGCTCTGTGGGGATAATAAGGAAAGCAAGAGCCCCTGGCTCCCCTTTTTTAATACCACCCTTCACTTCCCCCGGGTTTCGTTTGTTTCTGCAGGATTCGGGGATTCCTGTCTTTTGCTCATATTGTCTCCGCCCGCCTCGCCCTTGACTTATATTTGGTAGCTCCATTTGTGTGACGAAGTTGTAATTAATTCTGCATTCTGTCAAATTTACGGTTCGTGTGTCTGTTTTTGGTTTGGCTTCTTGTTCTGATCGCTGGTCCTTTTGGAATAGGTCTATCTGATACTGGATGAGTTCATTCTTGCTGGGGAGCTCCAAGAAACAAGCAAGCGGGTGAGTAGTTATCTTCTCTATAATTTGCTTATTTATCGAACAATTACTATTTTGATTTCTATTCATCATTAGTTCGTAAAGGGGCAGGAATGTCGTTCTTGCGTCTCTCGCAAAAGTCAAAAAGGTTTTTGTTTGTTACATACAATTTCGGTGAAAATGTTATCAACCGAACCAAACTGAACAAAAAATACTGTAAAATCCAAACCGAATTGGACTGAATGGGTGTTAGTTTTTTAGTTGTCTTGAATCAATCACATTTTGTGGCCCAAAACAGAGGAGCTGTGGAATTAAAATTTATTTATATACATGCAATATAATTTGTTGTCCTTTTTTTTTCCTTGCATGCGGCCCAAATTCTTCACTAAAACGAACCCATTCAAAACCTAAAAGACGGGAATCCCAACCAAACCAGACCACCCCGAACTGATTTCGACTTTTTGATTAATTTTGTCAGGGTCGATATTTAACATATTCACCCTAAACCGATTGGTTCGGGTTAACGTACTTCAAAATCCTGACAGGCCATAATCAATTTCATCCCCACAATTTCGCAAGTATCGAAGGAATCTTGACCTACGGCTGTGCTTTGTTTTTACCTGCAGGCAATTATAGAGAGAATGGGAGAGTTGGAAAAGCTGGAGTAATTATAGAAGCAAGCCGAGCATGTTCAGTACCTTTTTCCATCTTCTATCCTTCGTGCCTCGACCTTTTGTATTTGATTTGTTTCATTGTATCTGCCATTGTTATTCAAATTCTACTATACGTGGACAAGATCGCTTGTGGTATGCTTAAGTTGAGTTCATATGATCACATTGTTTACAAATCTTTTTGGTCGGCTTTCTCGTTCTTGAGGACTTTTTGGCCAGTATGCTTTATAGCGGACCTGCCACTGTTTGTTTTTTCTGTCAATTATCTAGTATTCTTTTGGCAGCAGCACTTATTGTGGAAAAGGTTATGGAGTTTTTAGTTAGTTGAACTCAATTTTCAGTTAAAATTTCTCCACCTTTAAACTCTTTCTGCGAAGCAATCTACTTCATATTTTTCAGTAGGGAAGGTATGGAGCAAAAACTGGGAGATTTGGCTTCGGGGAGACAGAGACAGAGACAGAGACAGAGACAGAGATGTCTAAGTGCTATCCCAGATTGAAGCAGGGAGACTGGAGGGCTGGTGTGATGTATTCCCTCTGGGTGATCATATATGCTTTTGCTTGGGTCAAGTTTACATGTACAGTTTCGGGCACAAATGTGTCCAACCAGTGTACTTTCTCTTTCGTTTGGACCCTTCGACCAAGAAAGATTCTCTTTGCTCACTTGATTTAATCACTCTCTCTTCACCCCCCCCCCCCCTTTTCTCTGTGTGCACGCGCGCGTGCATGTGTGTGTGTGTGTGTGCGCGCGCGCGCACGCAAGCATGCATGTGAACTCCCAACTTCACCCCTAACTCAAGATTTTGTCCCACCAGTGCGTCCCAACACGAATACCAGGGGAAGCTACTAACATCTACTAACTCACTGACTGGATAAGAGCACAACTGGGCATAGGCAGGGCGAAATGACATGAAACTCAACCGAAGCGACTCTCAGCAACTCCCCCAGTACAGCTTATTTGTCTTACAGATGGGCATGAGCCTTATAACTTGTTTGGACAACCAATGAATCAATACTTAGAAGCTGAAGTTAACTTTACAAGCTTTTTGCTCCCCATGCTAAAGCTTTTTACAGACACCCTGGGAAGCTTATTCTCAAAATACCCATTTTGAAATTCTCTTCTAGGCTGTCGTTGTACGATACTAATGAACTACCGGACTTCTAAGAGTGTGAACTAGACCTGGAAAACCAGACGTATTGCAAATGGCATGGGAACAAAACCACCTTGTCGAGCAGAAAGACCACTTGTGAAGCGACTCTAACTCGGGGTTCTTGGAAACACGTGCTTGTAAAAACAGGAGATCTAGCTGTGTAGATATATAAATTATAACATCTCTCTCTCTCTCTCTCTCTCAATTCTCTCTTTCTATCTCACAAGTCATATTTAACAATGGTTCTAATACCGAGGCAATGTATTTGTAGCTAATGAAGTTACTAATGTGTAATGAAGAAAAAAACTAGCGAACTACTTAACACAGACCTAAAAATCTGACCCTAAATAAGGTGTTAAACAGAGCTAATGGATATGCTAAAATTGAAGTAGCTACTATAAATAAAAGGGCTCGAGAAGTCTTTAGTTTGAAATTTGATTTCCACTTGTGTCCTATCAATTCCATTCCACTTTGTCTCGACTTTAATTAAACAACTAGTTAATGAACTGTGAGATTGCTTCCCTGAATTAATAGGTCTATTAGATTAGGTACCGAGTTATGAAAAGAAAGGTCCTCAAGTTGATGAATTCAGCGATGTCTCTAAAATCAAATGCGAGCAAACAGACACAAAGATCTTATTATGCACAACGCATAGCAAGGTGTTTTGCACGTCAAAACAACACCGTTCTAGCTACCAAAATACTTCTTAAATGGTGAAGCAATATTTGGACTGCATTTTGGGGGTGAAAACGATGCCGTTTTAACATGCAACACACCTTGTTATGTATTGTACACAAAAGGGTCCCCGGTTCACAAGTTGCCATTTTGGCCACCAAAATGCTGCCCAAATAGTGAACCATTATTTGTCAGCATTTTGACGGTCAAACCGGCCCAATTTTGACGTGTTACACACCTTAATATGCACTGTGCGTCTCAAGCGAATAAACATGTTGTGTTGTGTGGCTTCAGCCCATGCCACTGCTTCTATCATCTAGTCATGGAAGTTTTCCACTGATTCCATTTTCTTTAGAAAAAAACATGATAGCTAGAAAACCTTAAACGAACCCAAGCCTACAACAGATTACTAAAGTCCAACATCTATACTTGTATGCCTCTGTATATATCAGTAGGAGACTTCCCTCACCTGATGGCTCAGCAAATCAATCCTTTTGAGGCTGAAGATGGTATGAACTGCAACATAAAGTTACTGCTCGAAATGTCATCATACGCTTGAGCATCTGATATAGTCTGCTAAACTATGAACAAATGATTACCCGATACTTCCATCGTGAAGCATTCTCATCCTCCCACGCGACTGTGATAGTCCCCCTGCGTGTTACTTAAAGGTGCTCGTTTCAAAGTAATTGATGTTGAGAGATTGGCGAATACTTGGGGCCAAGTACTTCTAGTGAAGGATGTGACGGCGGGAGAATGAATTGAGCATAATGTAGTCCATAAGGATCGTGTCTTCTCCCATTATGCCAGTGTGGAAAATGGGTGGCAGCAACTCCCATGGGCGGCAGCCTGCACTGAGTTGTCCAAATCCGCTGTTGCTGCTGCTCTTGTCTTGGTGAGGCTGAGAAACTCAAATTTGGAAGGCCAGGAAATGGGGTCCCCAGATGTGAAGGTGGTGGTATCTGAACCTGTGATCCACAAAACAATGTTTTTCTTGATGTTACATAGTGTTGATGGTATGCAGTATAATGGGATGTATGAATTGCAGCATATATTATATACCCCTTCTCTTTCTTTCACTATTCCCACCTCGGTTCATGGCTTATGGTTGCTTGGCCCGGAAGGAGCCAGTACTTAGTAAGTGGCAACGACAGCCCCTTCACCCGGATAGCCGAATCGAGAGTTGAAGGGTTACTGGGCAGATTAGGATATGTGGGCACTGGCCTCACTTTAGCAAGCAATGCCTAACTTCTTAGCTAAGCTTTCCTCGGAATCAAACACTACAAGAAAGAGCAAGCTAATACCTTACCCACCATGTCTGAGAAGGGGTCTAGGCCAGATACTATAAATACATATTGATCCATACCTAGTGGCTGTTCCAAGATCAAGGGGCATCAAAGCAATGGCACCCCCTCCCTAAAAAAAAAAACAGGTTTCACCGCGGTAGAATGTGATACAAGAAATAGACGTTCCGAAACCATGCTTCAATTCCATTATCCCCCAACATTTAAAGCAACTAATATAGCAAAAATGGAGAGAAACCAAATCACCTGCTTTGCTGCAGCCGACGGAGGGTTGTCAGAAAAAGGAGCAGAGCAAAAGCGAATTTGGGGCATAGAGAAAGGCAGGACTTTGTGATTTTGTGCGATTGATGAATGCTGGTAAGGAATATGAAACTGTGTCAATGGCTCCAGCACATTCCCTGTTTTATTAGTACTATTAGTAGCTTCCAACCCACCACCTCCAGCAGAAAGTGACAAGAAATCAGCACACTGCAAACAAAAAGGAACAAAATTCAGACGCGTTCTTTCTCCATGGTTGAGGCTCTTCACATGTATGTTGCACTAGTATTAATCATGGCTAACAACGGAAGAAGTTTTAGACGAACGAGCCTCTTAACCGTTTAAATAAGGCAATTCAATTGCTGAACGTTCTAAGAGTTTTCAATTTCCCATGGAATTGGGTGGGGGGCCTTGCTTTCCCTTTTAAATCAAAGAATTAACAGTGATAAGAAAATGAGCTCACCAGCTTCGGTGGGGGACCCTGTTGCTGATCTTGAAGGAGCCTCTTGTGCAGAAGAATGGCATTTGTTATTTCGTTTGGATTTTTCTCAGCATTTATGCTGTGTGAAGAAACAGCTACACTCTGTACCCCATTCAGGTTATTGGCTGCTAAAAGAACTCCCCCTTGCTTTGATCCCTGAGTTAGCTGAAAAAATGAACCGTCTTTTCTCTCATCGATTTCCAAGACCTCGATTAGACGACATATGTAGAGATGAGCTGAACATCTCTTCCATGTCTTCTTTCCACCAACTGGTGCTATAGAATCCTGTATAATCAACAGAAACCATGAACCCCATGATATTCGACGCATGGTGAAATGTTTTGGCCAGATTATTATTCTTAAGAACGGTCACATAGTGGAAGACCAGTAGTACTCCTTATTTACCTTATCGGTTGAGATACCATTGTCCAAGGAAACAGGTCGGGCTAAAGAAGAAACCGTATGCAAAATGCCACGAGTTTTAGCAGTTGACGACCTAAACAAAACAGAATACGCAAACTCAAGTTTAAAGAAAAAGAATTGGGATTACCCAGAAGGTCTAATACCATTAAGAAAGAAAATTACTGCACGGAAGGTCCCTGGGTGACAGGACCATGGGATCCTGCTGAAAATAAGCCTGGCCACAATGCCGAACCTTCAGATCAAAGAAACAAGGTTACTATCAATGTCAAAATTATAAATACGTAGACGATAATAAGATTATACACACTAGGCACGAGCATAAATATTCCATGCAGGTGAGAAGTGTACCACTATGTTTCCTCTCCTCGTGGATATATTGTAATTCTTGTTTACTAGTGACAGCTGCAGCCTGAAAATAACCCAAATACACATCTTTTAGTCATGTTTGTGTACCAGAAAACATCTGTGACTTGCATTTACAAAATGAACTCACTGGTTTTCCCGCGTAAATTGTGGATTCCTCACGGTTGGGATGTTTGTAGCTGCCAGAAGATCAATAACATGTAAGAATAAAGAACAAACAAAAAGTACGAAATATGAAAACTGATGTACATAAGCTGAAGCTACCCACCCACTTCCCAGGTTTAGGTCGGGTTGAACCTTGCAACCAACAGAACTGCAGGACGGCTTCCCATGAATATTTGATAAGAGAGACACAGGTCGGAGATTTCTTTGACAAATGGTACTATCGAATTCACTATGGTATTCAGCCGAACATTTGGCTTGTACAGTTTCCAGAGGTGGCCCTTCTAAGAATGAAGGATTCGCAGCGTCTGCAGAGTTTGAGCGGCAATGTGAATTTGAGTCCTCTTCATTTTCACGAGCTGTAGAGTCAAATAAACTAAACATTATAACATATCACAAGGAAGAAAGGAAAAACACTGAAGAATGTAACATATTATGCCAACCTGCAAGTGCAGGGCTTGGGTTATCTTTGTCGGGCAAAGGCACAGATTTTGTACTGACCAATTCACAATCGAAATCGTTCTTCTTGTTGTTAACTCGAAAGCAAAACATTACCGCCAAAGCACTCAGAGTCTCTACTACTTCCTCCTCATCTTTTGTGATTGGCCCTTCACTTGTCCGGCTTAGAAATCTGTCTAAGTCTCGTCTTTGTTGCTGCAATTGCAATCCAGTATCCTCACTAAATGCCTTATCAAGGAAAAACAATAAAAGAAAAACAAGAACTTGGAGAAAGAGAATGATCTACTACTTTTGATTTTTTGCATTTCTTTCTGGCATCCTTTCTGGGTAATTCGACCCCATCGATCACATGGTTTCGCTTCTTCGTTTCTGATGATGGTGGAGAAATGGATTGCTGATTGCGCTTCTTCATCGCTGTAATGTGAAACAATACTTCCCGAGCATTAAAATCCAATAGAGAGTTTTATCAAGCATTGAGCATTACAACTCCAAAATATCTATCAAGCATTAGTTTTTTCTCTTGTTTCTTCGAAACCGAAACCTTTCTCATTCATTAAAAGCTCAAACATCCTTTAGAAAGGTGAAGTTTATCTCGAATTCTCCTCGGAGGAAGATCATTTAAAAAAAAAATTTGAACATAAAAAGGGTTCAACATGACTTCAGCAAACACACAAGATGAAACTTTACTACTGTGGAAGGTGCAAAATACAAATAACCTCTGTTTTTCCAAGCAAATTCAAGAAAAGGCAATATTCTTCATAGATTAAAAAAAATGCAGCCAGCACATTGTTTGAAAGAAAAAAGTAACCCATAATGCACATATATTAAGAGAAAAATTTAAGCATCTTTCACCCACGGAAAGAAAGAAAGGAAAAGCAAAAGCCTTACTCAACTTTATTCCACAATAACAAAGTACTATAGTACTGGAAGAGAAGAAAAATACAGCCAAACCCCCAACAGATAGAACCGAATTATGAACTTTGGGCTCCATTTAACAGGCCAGGAAAATCACACCAACACTCCAATTGACAGGAAACTAAAGGGAAGAGCACACCTGAACGTAGCTTCCGAGGGACGGAGGCATGATCAACTGTGTTGCGATCATCGAAAAACTGCTTCTAAAAGGAAGAAGCCACCATCAGGCTCCAAGCTCATATCGACGAAAAATTAAGATAATTTACAGAATAAGAATGTGACAGCAAATTACCTTTCTGGGAAGCTTAGATCTCTTGCTAATACTAGTAGTGGGAAGAAGCTTATCTTCACCATTAGACCCACCAGAACCCATTTTGCAATTTTCGTTGCTTGAACTTTTTGTATGAATCACACTCAATTTTCTAAGTCTCTCCTTTGATTTCTCCACAAATGCAACGTTTTTCCCACCACTACCATCCATAAGTCAATGCCAACAATTCGGAACTTCAATACGTATTTCTTTGCTCTATTTCATATGTCAAGACACCACCTTTTTCACTTAACCAACGCCACATGATGGTTAGCATTCTCCTGTTTTACAAAATCGGAAGAAGTATATGTCAAGAACGATCCAAAAACAAAGGGAAGATAATAAGAAGGCACAAAATTCTGATCATTAACCCAAATAAAAACATACAGATAGAGACAACCAGAGATGGGTTTTGTTCTTTAGCCACGGTGTAGTAGGCTGGACCCACGAGGTGTTTTACACCCTCGCCTAGTTTGCTTTAGTGGTGGGCCGGACTGATAGGCCATTCAGGGCTCGGCATTTTCTTTACCTTTCATGGGTCAGTTTTATCAATGCAATCATGGGCCGGACCGAAGGCTCGACAAATCCAGCACAGCGTGCCACAAGCTCGCTTGTGGGTGCACAACTAGTGTGTGAGAATTGCCAGACGTACTGTGGTCGACACGTGTGGGAAGCAGTGGTTGGAAGCCTTTATCAAGGGAGTACCTTTGGCCACTCCACCACAGGCATGGTGCTCGGCGGGGATCAAGAAGGACGTGACGCCCAATGTGGGCGATTATCCGTGAAGTCAGCGGACAGACAATTACTAGATGTGGTGACATGGCTGCCATGGTGCCAGGCGTGGCACACATGGCGTTCTTACCAGATTGGGTGGCCCACGACGCTGCATTGTTGCCATCATGGTAGTGCGCCCTGAAAATCCCCTGTGGAAAATACAGTGGCGCTCCATTCTAAATATCAAGCTTTTCAATTGGTTCCATCATTTTTTCCAAAAAACTGAGTATCCTACGGCTCTCACAGTGGTCGACAACTCACAAGTTCTCTCTTTTAGCAAAGGATTCAGTCGTGATCAATAACGAGAAAACACTACCCGGGTTCGAGGGGAATGTAAGGACAATGTTGGCAATTCAATGTCACCTACTTACCGGAATGCTTAATTGTCTGCTACTTCACAGGTGTTCCTCCCATGCTTCATGATGTCGCGACTCTTGTCCATTACTTAGACTGTGAAACAAATATCGAATGAACCAAAAATCGATCAAACCCACGTCGAGATCTCTCTAAAATCAGAGTTCGTGCAATGTCAGAGAGAGAGAGAGAGAGAGAGAGAGAGAGAGAGAGATTAGAGGTTTGAGAAAACTAGTAATGAAGTCAAAAGTACAGAGAAAGGATAAGAACTGAAAGCAAGTTAAGAGATGAGAAGATCGATTGATAAGAATCAGCATTTTGGTTTTTCTTCTTACCGAGAAGTCTGCCGGAAAGAGGAGCGAGAAAGTGGGAGGGGTTTTGAGTTTTCTGCGCCTCTTTCTCCTTACATATACAATGTCTCTCTGTTTCTCTCTCTATATCTAAACACGCATCTGTTTCACAATGGAGATTCAGGTATTGCCGGAGATAAAAAAAGACAGAAGGTGTAAGAACATAGATGGAAAAAACATAAAAGTATGTAAAGAGGTTTGGAAGAAGAAGAAAGGAAAGAAAATTCGTCCTCTTGTGATCAGGGAATCGGGTTCGTCCCAAAAAGCGCACTCACATTCCCGAGAGAGAGAGAGAGAAACTTGATGGTGGATCTCGTCCATTTATATACTATCCGTATATAAGAAAATGGAGGATATAATTAGAAATATACACATTAATTCTCGAATCTCGAAGTACAAGACCCATACCACTGAATCCAATAAACACCAGTCCTTTTCGTAGATTTCATAGAATTCATAGCCACTCAAAGTAGATATTCCAACACCAGATAGAAGGAACGAAAATGCTCTGTTTTCCATTTGATTGGAGGAGAACAAACCCAGGACAAGTTGAGTCAAACCCACTTTCTGATTGAAAGAAAAAACGTCGGAAAATTTGTTTAGAACATGAAGCATCAAAAAGAAAGAAGACAATGGTGGATCTCCTTCAATATACCCATGATTCACGAATCTCGAAGAACAAAACCCATATCAATGAATCCAATATAAACCAGTCCTTTTCATTGATTATTATAGAACTCATAGCCACTCAAAAGTTGATACAAGGAACGAAAATGCTCTTGTTTTTTTCAATTGATTGAAGGAGAGCAAACCCAGGACAAGTTGAGTCAAACCAATTTTTTAATTGAAAGAGAAAATCGTTGTTGATAATATGAGGAGCATCCAAAAGGAAGAAGACAATGGAACAAGTAAACAATCTTCGAGTTACTTACAGAGAAAAATAGCCTTAAATATGTCAAATTACAGTGAAGAATCATGAGAAGTAAGAGCTACTGAACGTCAATTCTCTCTCTTCACGTTTCCTATCTGTGATCATCACTCCGCAATAGGACCAGATAGAAGGAACGAAACGCTCTGTGTTTCAATTGATTGGAGTAGAATGAACCCAGGACAAGTTGCGTCAAGTCCGCTTTCTGATTGAAAGAGAAAACGCCGGAAAATTTGTTGAGAATACGAAGCATAAAAAGGAAATAAAGACAATGGAATAAGTAAACAATCTTCTCGACCAAATTACCTAGAGGATAAGAGGAACATAACCTTCAATATATAAAATTACAGTGAAGAATCATGCGAAGTAAGAGCTTGTGAAGCTCAACTATCTCTCTCTCTCCCCCCCCTCCTCCCTCTCTCTCTCTCTCTCTCTCCAAATGTCGCTCTCTTCACTCTTCACGCTTCCTAACCGTCATCATCACTCCACAACAGACGCAAAAACCGAAGCTTTTTCCCCTCTGCAAAATCAATGCATCACAAAACGGCCTCTCTCTCTCTCTCTCTCTCTCTCTCTCTCTCTGTTCACATTTATATACCCAGAGCGCACCTTTTCTCGTGTCGTTGTACGATCGACGGTTCTGAAGCGGTGGTTCTTCACAGCCGTTGGATTGTCGCGCCAAAGTACCCGACGATGAGTCTTACGTGCCAGCCACATAGGCAAACCTTTACTTCTTCCACGTCCCACAACTTGCCAGCGTGTACAAAGGCCGGGCGCGCGTGCCTTCACGGAACGATCAGGATTCGTCCTCGCAAGTCTAGGGCTTCCATCTGACAGTCCATTACAGAGCTCCTTGAGCTTCCAATTCTACTATCGTGTTACGGTTAATCTTGAACACGTGGCGCGTAGAGAAGAGTATGGGTCAGGATTATGTCCAGTCGGTTAATCCAACAGAAGCTTCCAGTTTGCGGAATGTGGGTCCCCGAGGCTCTAATCCGTAATCTTAACCGTTAATTTGAGAATCAGAAGCTTATAGTGCAAAGCAAGAACATGTTTTGGTTATTCAAATATTGGGAATTGGGGGCCCTGCTGTGCGCTGTGCACAGCAGGGCGTGCTGTGCTGTGCGCCAAAACGGCGTTATTTTGGCACACAAAACACTGCCCGAAATTGTTCGGTCAGTTTTTTACTGTTTGGGCAGTGTTTTGTGCGCCAAAACGACACCGTTTTGGCGCATAGCATGCCCTGCTGTGCGCTGTGCACAGCAGGGCCCCCGGTCCCCAAATATTGTCCATGTATTATCTCACCGTATAGCTTAGTGGTTAAAACGGTACTATTTTGATGCATAACACATTTTTGTGTGCATTATACACAACAAGATTATCACGAATAGCAAAGTCATTGTGCCCGTTGTTGTATTTAGTGCGGAGTGAGCAAATTATGGAGAACTTCTTCAGTGCTCCTAAAATGTTGCGCACAATAGGGTCAATGTGTTCGTTGATGTGTTGATTTGGTTCTCTGTTATATTAAGCGTGGAACGAGCGAATAACAGAGAATCATTCAGTGCTTCTAAAAATATTGCTCTAATGTTGTCACAACAA
Source organism: Arctostaphylos glauca (assembly GCA_019985065.2). Classification (NCBI taxonomy): domain Eukaryota; kingdom Viridiplantae; phylum Streptophyta; class Magnoliopsida; order Ericales; family Ericaceae; genus Arctostaphylos; species Arctostaphylos glauca. Next base: position 26,068,054 of record JAHSPW020000009.1, on the reverse strand, counting down.
ATTCATTGGGCACATTAGAGTTGTTGTGTCTGATGATTTATAGATTTGATTCTCTATTGTATTCAGAGCAGAACGAGCGAATTATAAAAAAATAATTGAGTACTCTTGAAACATTGCTCTAAAATCTCTCAATCCGATATTGGTGCGAGATTTTGCACTTCGTGATGGTAATCATAATGTGTGATAAAAAGTGCGTCAGGAGCACTGAATAAAGTTCTCCTATTCACGTATGTTGCATGACTACTTCCTTTCCTTTTTAGTTCACCGCAGTTGAAATCTCAATTTTAGCCTTCGTACAACATCAGTGGATGTAATTGTTCTTAATGAGGTACTTAGGGTCTATTTGGCCAAAATTTTTTTTTTTGGCTTATTTTTTGTCTTTATTTAATTTTTTTTTGTATTTGTTATTTTTATGTCATTTTTTCGTGGATTATTGGTTCATATCGACGAAAGGAATCTAAAAAGTATAAAATTATGTCCAAAAGTTAAAAAAAGTCACTAAAGACGAAAATAAGCCAACACGGACGCTGTTTTTGGCTTATTTTTTGTCTATTCTGAACTTTTTTCAAATTTAGCCGATGATTAATAACTTTTCTGAAAGCTCTTGTCGAGACGAACCAACAATCATCAAAAAATTGATGAAAAATAAAAAATTAAGAAAAAATTTCAAATAAGGACAAAAAACTAAACAGTGAATAATCCAATAATAACCACAGGCCAAATGGACCCTTTAAAATTTATATTATTTATTTTGTTATGCACAATTTTAAACCGATCGAATATCACAAGAAACATAAATGATTCTATTCGTTATGGAGATTTGAAATAGATTCACGTACTCTTTAAAATGTTAATGACAAAAATGAGCTACAATTTGACTGTAATATTTGATGGAATTAATTGTTTGTGTATGCTATTTATCCAATCGACAAGCCAAACAACACGTATATTGAGCCGAATTTAAAATTTCACGTATAAGCTTCAACATTCATGTTTAATTAACTCCATTCACTCATCATTTGGTGGTACGTTGCCTCGCTTACCCATAATGAAACTCTGTTATGTAATGAGCACAATAGGATATTATTTTAAATTTTGATAGAAAAAAATTATCCAAACATTACTTGATTATTTGAACAATTTTTTATATGACAAAATGATATCATTTTTGCACACAGTACGTCTTGCTGTGTACAATACACAAAAAGAGCCCAAGTCTCACAAACCCCTCTAGTCTAGGTTGATATGACTACATAGAGCTTTCAAGGATTGGGACTATAATGCAATTTCCAGCTATAAGTTCTCCTACTTTAATTTCTTCAGCAATTTTAAAAAGCACGTATTGTTTTAAAAAGTAAAGCAAATAAAAAATTACAAATTACAAAATATAGAGAATAGAATTTCTTAAAAACTATGGTAAAATTGATTAATCTTCAAAATTAATATGATATTATTGCTATATTTTTTACTATCTCTTTCTTCTTATTTTTTTACAGTATAATATCTTTCTGTTTCTGAATGAGTGAAACTAAAAACTAATACCTGTAATTCAATTTTTTGTTCTCACTTCGTTAACCACAATCGGAATCGACCGTAGCGTTCTCAAAATTATGCAAAATATTACGATAATTGGTGATAAACCTTAGGTTATAAATACGTGTTACACGTAGGGGTGTACAAGAAAACCGAAAAAACCGCTAAACCGGACCAACCGGACCGAACCGGTCTTTTTGGATTGGTTCCGTAGTTTAGTGGATTGGCTATGGTTCTAAAAAAATTAGAACCGAATATTATGGTTTGATCTATGGTTTCATAATTACAAATCGTGGTTTGAACCAAACCGGACAGATTATATAAAATATATATATATATACAAAAAAAATACAACCCTTCCATTTCCAAAATAAAAAAATCTTTCATTCTCAATGTAGTTGTGTTTTTCATATACTTATTAGATGTATAAATTCAATTTTTAAGATTAATGAAATTGATGTAATTATTATGTTGTTTATTTTGTTCACAATTTTAAAAAACTAGTGTTATTCTATTCATATTTTTTTTAATGTTAACATGGTTTGAAATCGGAACCGGAACCAAACCGGACCGGTCTAATGATTTGATTTTGATTTGATTCCATATGTGTAATGATCTGGTTACGGTTCTCAATTGTTTGGAACCGTTAGATATGGTTTTGTTCTTGAATTCTTACAGAACCGGTCCAATCCGGACCATGTACACCCCTAGTTACACGCATCAGTCAATATATCTCGTAGTCTTATTCAATATATAATAAAACTAACGTGAACCGTGAATGTACTCAATTATACATTTATAAAACTACGTAAAAAAATTTGTATTGTGCCTTTTAATTGCGTTCTTTCTTGATTGTTTCTTTGTGCGATCGTCTATGTATATTTGACCGATCCCATAACAGATATTTACGAAAAAATTTGATGACGGGTTTCGTGATTTGTCCAATAATTCTCATTGAGGAAGCTAGGAAATCCATTGCTCATTTAGTAATTTATACAAATTACATCACCCAATAATTCACAAAATTTATACTACTAGCAAATTTCACACATTTAAACATACACCAGACATAAATACCACACTTTTTATTTCCTTCACAACTAGATGTTGCTTCTCATAGTATTTTTATTTAAAATTCTTCATTTTTCTTAAGGGCACTTGCGTTTGCCGCCACGTGTAGTCATGTTGTAGTAGCAGGGACAGAGCTCTTGGTTACCGGAAGTACCCGGTGGCACGCAGTTGCAACGGCCACAGCAGGTCCCGCACGCCCTCTTGCACAGATTCTGCCTCGATGATAACCGACACCTGGCTACGCATGCAGTTTTGCAATCTGCACACCAAAAAAAACACAGAATAAACTACACTGACATCCCCCTGAAGTTTCCAACAAATACACTAACATCTCTTATAATCTGAAAAAATGTTATAAAATATTACAAAATCCCTGGCAATTTAAGAAATTACTATGACTTCCGTTTCTTTTGAAATTATTATACAATTCTCTTTTTAACCGTTAAAATTAATAAACATCGTCAGTCAAGTTATTAAAATTTCATGTATAAAAATTTCTAACAAAATAAATTGTAACATAATTTCTATCGTGTATTGTCCGAGTTTTAATTTCAAAAAAAATCTAAAACATTTAACATAGTCTATTTCTGATAATTCATAGAACACCATTAATTAAGCTATTAAAACCTCTAAGTTCACGAATTTTTGACAAAATGAGTTGTTGCTAACATAATTCCTATTATGTTTTTTCCAACTTTAATTTTAAAATATTTTAAAATATTCGACATAGGCTATTCGGATGTGATAAAAATTATACTACAATTTTTTCTAAATTACGAACTTTAAATTTTAATAGTTTGACTAATGATGTTTGATTAATTTTAACAATAAAAGCAATAGTTTTAAAAATAAAGAACATGGGAGTAATTTTTCAAATTACAAAAACAAACCGGAGAGGATATGTAATTTATTGAAACAAAAACATCACTAAAAAGGCATGTTTAAAACAAGCTGAGGAGGATTCGGCCCAAAAAAAGAAAAGAAGAAGAAAAACAGGATCTGTGGATAAATATGATCGTCGTCACATAGGACTTAGAATTAATTTGAAGAAAAATGCATGTGTACCCAATTTCGGTTCGTCAGAGCTCTGAGAAACGTCTGCGTTCATCTGCAACTCCCAACAGTATCAGAAATTTAGATTATTCTACGAATTCAATCAGAATTTTAGATTATCTTAAGAATTCAACTGAAGAGGAAGAACGAAATTACATAATTTTCTGAACATAAACTAGAGGGGATAGAAGTTTTATTCTCTAGGTTGAAGAAAAAGAGGAAGGAAGCAAGAAAAAACAGAGGATGAGATTATGTATACCATTTCATTAGCTTCAACGAGGTGGAGAACAAGGAGAGAGAGGATAACTGAAGCAATTAGAACCTTAAAGATGGCCATGGCTAAAGGATATTTTCTGAACTTTGAAGTTTGATATGAAGAACAAGAGAAATATTGTCCTATTTATAGAGAGAGAGTGTGTGTGTGAGAGAGAGAAACAGAGTAGGTGCAAGCTAGGAAGGGAACAATTCTCACAGTGGGAACTAGCTAAGCAGGGGACGGGATTCTTGTTGTGCATAACACACATAATGTATCGTTTTAATAACTAAAATACTGTTCAAAATGCAATTAATTATCGAGCTCATATTAGAGATTAGCCGAGATGTCTATAAAAATCTATACGAATACTCCAACAAGACCAGGGGCTGTGGAGATATTTGGTGAAGTAAGTGGAAGGATAATTATGATTATAGAAAAATTATATTTTGACCCCTCTAAATCACATCATGCTTTCTACTTTTTTCCAAAAAAAAATATCGATCTCTCAAACGTTGAATCTTGTTGAAGGATTAGGATGAACCCTTGGAACTATGTGGGACTTGTCTATATTCTTTATGACTTTGCCAGTTGTAAAAGAAAGAAGTGAGAGATTGCTTTTCATTTAATCAAATTTTGTTCTCACTCAAAAGGGAAATTCTTTAGTCCTCAAAATTTTTCCAAATAATATTTTAAAATTTAGATTCAATAAATTTAATTTCTTTGAATGTATAGTGCTCCCAAATTCAATCGAATCTGATTCATTAATTTTGAATTCAAAAATATTTTTGAATTTTTTTTTAAAGATTGTAATCTTACTCCACTTAAAAAGGTTTTATTTACCGGTCAAAAAAAGAAGCCCAAGTGAGTGGATGCTAGATAGAGCTTGTTATGCCCAATTTTGCCTCATATTTTATGATATTATTTTTTATTTTTGTTTAAATTTTTTTTATGTTCGTTATTTTGTAGTAAATTTTTATAAATTACTGATTTGTATTGACAAAAAAAATCCAAAAAAGTAAAATTCTGACAAAATAATTTACAAACATTTATTAAAGATTAAAATCCAAAAATAAATAAGCAAATAGTTTATCGATGAATCTAGGCCAATCATGAATATCTTATCGATGATTAAAATCATATCAAAAAACCATTCGCGCCAAAAAATGAGTTTGACTATATATCAGTACACATTAAATCGAAAGATATTCGTCTTTAACATAACTACTCACATTAAAATAGGACGAGTCAAAATTATTTTGAAAACGGAGCCAATTCTATTGGAAAATTTGATGTCGACAAAACAGACCCAACAAACAAAGATATTTATAGCTACATGAAGATATTTCGATTTGTATCGATATCGCGTGATTATGTACTTCCAAAGTGCCATGCTGTGTTCGGGACTAAGTTCTAGGATTGAAATGTGAATAATTGAAAATAACGATAGCAGAAAGTTTATACAAACAACTTTAAAATACAAATTCAGGTAAAGATATATCTGAAAATATTCAACGCAAGTAAAATTTATATTATTAGAAAACTCCACACGCATTAAAAGTTCCAAAATACATATACGTCCTAATCTATGTTTTAAAGTTGTGTGTACACTTGCTCTTATGAGAATGAGGATGGCAGACTAGGGGATGGTTGTGCATTGCGTATAGCAGTCTGTGTTGTGCGTCAAAATAACACTGTCTGAACAATTATTTACTGACCGAATAATTTTTTATCAGTATTTTACGAACTAAAATAATATTATTTTGACGCGGAACACAATTGTTATACGTTGCACACAGCAATATGCCAATTCCGAGGACGGCATGGTGGATTTGAGCTGTGTGTGAAATGAAGCTAGCTGTGCTCCACAGAATAAAAAGGACAAGATGGCACAGTTACCTAGTAGAAGCTGTCCTAGGATCTTAATTATTGTCTTACTATACGTACATGCTATGCTATAATCTGTCTATTTGGCCAAAATTTTTGTTTTGGCTTATTTTTTGTCTTTATTCAAATTTTTTTTGTGTTTGTTATTTTTATATCATTTTTTCGTGGATTATTGGTTCGTATCGACGAAAGGAATCTAAAAAGTATAAAATTATGTCCAAAAGTTAAAAAAAAGTCACTAAAGACGAAAATAAGCCAACACGGACGCTGTTTTTGACTTATTTTTTGTCTTTTCTGAACTTTTTTCAAATTTAGCCGATGATTGATAACTTTTCTGAAAGCTCTTGTCGAGACAAACCAACAATCATAAAAAAATTGATGAAAAACAAAAAATTAAAAAAAAAATTCAAATAAGGACAAAAAATTAAACAGTGAATAATCCAATAATAACCACAGGCCAAATGGACCAAATATCAAGTTACCAACTACTCCGGGGGGGTCCCAAGTTGTTTGTCCCTCAGCCAGCCGAATGCTAGAAGATCAGATCAAACAACGGACACGTTTGTAAATAAAAAGGCCTAGTGGATCAAGTTGGAACGAATCGGACTCTTAATTGGGCGAGGACAACGATCAAGCAAGTTTAATGGCCGGATTAAAAGTTCAACACGATTCGTACGGTGTTGCACAACTAGTTTGCTTCGTGAGTGCGAGTCTTGTGAAACGGGCCGAAGTGATACCCAGTGTGAATGACCCGGCCAACGTAGCTATACACGTCTTGCACGAGTTCTCTAGATAGCTCGGTTTTCACACGTTGTGTTTGATTTGGCATCTAGTACGTCATGCATGATTTCAATGATAGCCACTGTTATTCCCGATGTTATCGGAAATATGTTCCGCGCATATTAGCTTAAAGCCCAAACAAAGTCCAACCATGTAAGATAACTCATGTAGAGTAAAAAGTACGATACATGCTTTATTTCTCCACAAAAAGTGTTTTATGTTAAATTATTCATTTTCACAGATTGACTTGAGCATTAAAGTGTTTTTCGACTGACACCAGCCAGACGACACAACCTAATTCTTGCCTTTTCAATTCAAAAGACATCTCAAAGAAGCTTTTGAATCAAACAACTGATCCGACAATCAACCGTACAAAAAACTCCCAAAAAAAAAAAAATTGAGCCATTTTTTTATCATCCCAATAATAAAACTAGTAAATTATTCATTGGAAGTTAACATTTTTTTTTTTTTTTGATAGCCGAGGTATCCGACGGCACGTGAGTCAGGCGGCATGGTGACCTTCGAACCTGACCCCAACACCCAGCCGACTAATCCTCGGGGGCCTGACGAGCCGCCCATTATTTTGAAGTTTAGAGTTATTTAGTTGAAATATATTTTGCAAATCGATTTTAAGCTCCTCGACCGTCTAAGTGTTAGTTAACAATTTGAGATATATTGCCGAATAACTATACCTGAGCAATTATGAATAACTGAATGTTGAGCGACTGAGTACTGAAACAATGTATATGATTTGGTGGAGAGTCTTGCAAAATGAGCAGCATAAACTACTGAAGTGGGCCTGAAGTTACCCACATTATTTGAATGATACTTTCTTCTGCCCACATTATTAACAGGTCCACAAATGAGACTGTACCAGAAACTATCACCCATGGTATAGAGATTTTCTGTTTGGCTTAGCTAATTGGGACCAAAAACATGATTAAATATGTTATCGAAGATAAACTTGAAAGATATACATCGAAATCATACAATAATTTAATTTTTCTTATCCAGATGAACAAATAATTTATAAAAATAAGACACAAAATTAAAAATATAAATTTTATAAAAATAGACCCAAAAAAATAAATTATAAAAAAATTAGGCCAAACCCAAAATTTGGTTTGTTTCCTTTGTTTTCAGAAAACTGATGTGAACCTTTTATCTTTTTTTTTAACTTACTTTTTAGATTTTTTTAAAGATGGTTTTAGACTTTTATGAGCTGTAACCACTTCAAAAGTTTTTGATTAGATTTTTTTATTTTTTTATTCCACTAAAGGCCAGACTAAAACTAATGAACTAGCTAACAACCATAATAATACACGAATAAAAAATTCATCCCAAAGAGTTCAAATCATTTGAAAGCTAAAAAGTAGGGCTAGAGTTCATAATTAATATATATATATATGTGTGTGTGTGTGTGTGTGTGTGTGTCCATAAGCTTATGTACTATTGAAAAGAAAATAGATACATATTCTATTTTATTTTTGTATCTTATGATTCATTTTGTCGAGACGAATCTAACAAGTTAAGTGTTTTGATAGAAAACTAAAAAACTTTTAACAGTAGAAGATATAAATTTTATGGAATGTAAATTCGTTAATTTAGTTTAGACTCACTCAAGCTAAATATATAAAATCTGCAGAAAAAACTTTTACACAATTTTTTAATAAAAACTTAAGTTCTATCCATAAAAAAAAAAAAAAAAAAAAGAGATCAGACTCGGCATACGGATCAAAACTTGTCATTTAAGTTATCCAAGTTAACTATGATATGTTGATCGAGTCATTTCTTTATTTGATAGTCATTGTTTTACACAAAGTCTAGTGAATGAGGGATAACTTCTTTGCTACCTATTCTGCTTATAGATTATACAATATTCTCAACTTGCTATAGGTAGCCAGTCTTCTTCGACGAAAAAGGATACCAATTTAGATAAGGAATGTACAAAGGTGGAAGAGTCTCTTGTAGAGACCAATCAATCAATACTCGAATATAGGAATCCCAATAGTAGTCTCGTCCATTTGCCTAGCAAAAGCTTAATTCACTCCATTTTCTCGTGTCTCTTATTTCTGATCAAATAGAAGGAAGAATATGGGCCAATGAACCTCCGAGAGTTCCAAATCTCCCTCGGTCCCTTAATGCCATCATTTGAGTTCCTCGGATCAAGAATAGTTCTAGAATATGGATCTTAAGGTGGAACAAGGGGAAGGGCAATCCATTTAAAGGAGGTATGAACTACGTACCCTACTGTTATCTACGCTATTAATAGCTAGTTATCTATAAGAAAGACAGAAAAAGTCAAATAAAATAATATAGCAGAAACTTACTTGTTTTCGGAACGAATTTTAGTGATCAAGCAATTTGTGAAACGAGTAGGTAGAACACGAATATTTACTGATCGAGGTTTGTGTTTGACACAATTTCTTTAAGAAAAAATACGCCCTTGCTACGGTGCTATGAGATGAATTGGCTCAGGATACAATGATCAACACTAGTAGTAGCAGCACTGCAAACTATTAGTCTGTCGAATCAGAATGTGCACTAGACTCTCTCTCAAAGAACATAAATATAATGCGGGCAAAATGCTATGAATGCAAGAGCAGAGGTCTCAAATGATTAAGTGAGAAAATTGGACTGAATTGGCTTTTATTTATAGGCTGTAAAAAGGTGCAACTTTGTCTAAGAGTTACACTGGTTCGGCTTTAAACAGGTAAAAGGTGCATTGGTTCGGTTGGATAAACTGATTCGGTTCAGTTGCATTGGTTCGACCCAAGAGACACAACCATTGCATTTAAACTGTCAGGAATCGGCCCAAGACCAACGGTCAAATTCTGTTAGGCCACGCAGGTTAGAAACGGACCGGTTAACCAGATCTAAATAAATAAAATTCTAAAAGAAAATTAATTTAATTAAATAAATTTTCAACAAAAAGAATATTATCTAAATGACCCGAACCCGAACCGGCACGGTGGCACGGCCGGCCGGTTGAACAGACGACGGCGGCGCGCGCACGCCTGTGTGGTAGTTTGGGCCAAAGTCTATACTACCTAAGTCATTCCCCATCCACAAAAGTGGAGTGCCCCTTGGGAGCCAAACATATAAATGGTTTTGCCCAACCAAATATACAATTTTAAGCTCCATGTGTATGTAAACACATTGCCACTTAGATTCACATATAAAAATATGTGGAATTCATTTTTATTTTAGTTCAAACTTAGCTAAAATTATGTTTTCCCAAACCATTTTTCCAACAGTGTTCCTTATCTCCTTCTTGAATTCACTCAATCGAATGCTTTAACACTTGCTCTTCTCCTTAATTATATTAAATACTTTATTTCCCATATTTTGAAAATCGAAAGTGCATTAATGGGCTAATTTTATCCTGACCAATAGGGCTATGAGCGATTGAAAAGGTGGATCGGTATTAGTTTTTGAGCAAGTCTATGAACACACCATTCAAGCACATATGCGGATAGAGATGTGTTTGGAACTGTCTATGGGGTTGAATTGGTATGATTTCGATCAGTTTTCTATCGCAAAATCTCAAAACCAATCGGTTAGGGGTGAAATTTACGAAAACTGATCCCGACAGACTTCCAGTGCGAACTAAAGTCGATTCAAGTCTGGTCTGTCCAGTTGGGAATGAGCCTTTATTTTTAGGCCGTCTTATCATGATTTTTTTTTTTTGGAGGTACCCTCTCTTAGAAACTCTATAAACTAAAAAATAATTTTTAGGCCCATATTTTGCTCTAAAATTTCAGAACTTCAAAAACACTAATAGCAGAATGCGAGAGGGAGGGTTATGCGAGAGACAGGGCATGAGAGAGGTTACTTCTGCGAGACTGAGAGATGGAGGGGTAGACTCCGGAATTGGTACGAAACAATGTGAATAATCCCAATACGGTAAAATATACACTGAAACAGAAAAGTAGGGCCGAAATTTGTACGGGTTTGGTCGGTTTATCGGTATGCAACTTCGGAAAATTCGGGTAAAAATATCATGTATTGATCGTGACCGAATTTATAAAAGAATTGTTATCGGTCCGGTCAAGATGATTAGTTGACCGAAAATATGTCTAATTGGACCACAACTCATGTTGATAGCTGACAATTTATAATCCATTGAAAGTAGACTGAAATGATTTTATAAAAAAAAGTTAGATTTCCCCCCTATATTTTGGCCAAATTCGCTAATTAATTCATTATATTATTCTATAAAATTGAATGGTCAGTTTGGTTCGGTGGGTTATAATAAAAAATAATAAAAATGAATAGACAAACCGAAGAAAATATGTACAATTAAACTAGACTTTATTAACACCTACTTTGGAGTCTGGACTGATCAAACCACAAATTTTGGATTGATTCGATTTTATCGGTAATACTTTCACCCCTAGAACATACAAGGAAATTTCGATTGAGAAGGTTTGAGGTTGAATCAAAGGAAGCCAAACTGAAGAAAGAACCAAGAAACGACAACAATGATTTAGAAAAAACCCATTGCTATAAAGAGCACCAACAAGGTTAACGAGGTTTGTGATGCATATAGAAAGGGGGAGCCACGTCTTTATAGTGTAAAAAATATTGTTTGAACAACAATGTCTTGATTGTCCGATTAGTATTTCGTGTGTCAAAATATTAAGAATGATTAGTTTTTGTGCGTCAAAAGGTATTTTGATGCAAAACACATTCTGTTATGTATTATGCACAATAGAGTCTTCAAGTCCGATGCATGTGCCCTTTGGGCCTGTTTGTTTGAGGGATAAGAGAAGTGTTATAATGATATAATATTCCGGGGTCCATAAATTTAGTATTTGTTTTGTTTATGAGACATGTGATATAATATCCGGAGGAAATTTATATCTCAATTGAAGAAGGATATACTTTAGCGAAGGGCAGGTGGTATTACAAATCCCCTCCCTTGGAATAAAATAATATTGACAACATTACCCTTGGAAAAAATCTACAATGCCATAAATCATCTTTAGCTTCATTTTTTGGGTCTATATGCCCTATAGTTTTTAATTAATTAATCAATTTGTCTTTATTTTATTTTTTGTATTTGTTATGTTTTCTTTAATTTTTACTATTTATTGATTTGTCTTGACGAAAAAAATTAAAAAAGTATAAAAAAAAAATTTCACCAAAGACGAAATTTAGTTTTTGGACATAATTTTATACTTTTTAAGTTACTTTCGTTGAGACGAACCAATAAACAACAAAAATTACAAAAAAAAAATCAAATAAGGACAAAAAATAATAAAATAATAATTTAATAAACACTTTTGAGGGATAAGGGAAGTGGTATAAGGATATAATATTTCGGGGCCCATAAATTTAGTGTTTATTTTGTTTATGAGACATGTGATATAATATTCGGAGAAAGTTTATATCCCAGGGAGGAGAATATACTATAACGAATGAGAGGTGGTATTACGAATCTCCTCCCTTCGGATAAAATAATATTGACAATTTTACTCTAAAAAAACTCTACAATGCCATAAATCATCGCTAATTTCATTTTTTGGGTCTATATGCCATATAGTTTTTAATTAATTAATTTATTTGCCTTTATTTTATTTTTTATATTTGTTATATTTTCATCAATTTTTTACTATTTATTGATTCGTCTAGACAAAAAAATTTTAAAAGTATAAAAAAAATTTAAAAGTTAAAAAAAATTCACCAAAGACGAAATTTTAGTTTTTTGACATAATTTTATAATTTTTAATTTATTTTCGTTGAGACGAACCAATAAATAACAAAAATTACAAAATGAAATCAAATAAGGACAAAACATAATAAAATAATAATTTAATAAACACTACAGCCCAAATGAAGTGTCAGCTTGATTTCTCTCCATTACACTGAGTTAATCTTCATCGTTAGTCGCAAGTTTCTTTGAGGATGGCAGAATGTTCGCTTTTTAGATGGTTCAGAATATTTGTATTACTTGATATTATGAACTTTCTTCCCTATTTTTTGGTTCATCATTATTCTCAACAGCTAATTATGAGAAAAAATGAATGTTTGCAAGCCATACACCATTTAGTGAATACAACATATGTTTCGTTAAACAAGTTTTTTATTTTTTGCATTTTTTTTTAAGTTGTAATGCTAACTTTTTTAGTTGGCTTTTATTTTACTTCGTAAAATTAGACCGTCTTACTTTTTGATAATATTATCAATAGAAGAAAAAGAGAAAGCTCAATTTAATTGTAATTGTAATTTTATTGCAACTAACCAATATCTTTCAATTATTTATTTTATTTTACTTTGTAAAACTAAACGCTGGGTAAATAAATTGAAAGACAATCGTGTCATCACGTCATGTAATGATTGTTATAAAGGGTAAGATGGACAATTAAGCTTCAAGTATCATCATATCAAAATCAATATCCTAGGATATCTATTCGAAATAAACGCATAATTTTTTCCATTCGTATTTAGTTCTTTCTCCACTGAATATTATATTCGCACACAATCCCACAAGATTTTATATTCCACTTTATATATCTGGACAATCAAACAAGCCAGTGTCTTTTTCTTTACTTACATAGGTTTAAGATGAAGACCAACGTTAGTCACTTTTGCTACACTTATCCAACAAGGAATGCCTCCCAATTCGATTATCTACATCTACTTTTCTCTTCACGCAATGTAAGAAGTTGGCTTTTAAAAAATAGATGAAGAAGACAAAGGGGAAAAAAAAGGATTGGAAGATAGTTTGATGGACGGATTGTTGTGCAACACGAATAGCAAAACGTACTGTGAGTCAAAACGACGTCCTTTTAAAGCACAATAAATTCTCCAAACAATTTAATAGTGCTTGATTAGTTTTTTATGCGCCAAAACTATTATTTTGACGCACACTTGGCTGGGATACTTAGAAATGGTATTCATCGACACAATCCTTGTTTACTCAAAACATTACGATTAAACTCAAAATTATACTAAAAATATTTTTTAAAAAAAGATAACTTTTTAATATTTAATGTCGTCTTAGTTAAATTTTTTCCTAATTTCACTCAATATTTTCAGACTTTTTGGTTCCTTATGAATAAGGGAACGCAAAAAATTTAATGAAAAACTGCACAAAATAACAAATACTACACACTATCTTTACTAAAAACAATTGAGTCCAAATGAGGCTACGTTTGGACTAGATTAATTTAATTAAAAATATTCAGTATTATTTGATATTTTTTAATTTTTTATTAATTTTTTTTGTGTTTCTTCGCTCGTCTCAACAAGATGAATAAAAAAAATATTAAAATATTAACTGAAATTGAAAAAAAATAAATCAGTTAGGACATCGCTAAAGACACCAACAGCAGTAAAAAAAACAGTATACTATGATTTTTTTTTTTTTAAATTTTTGCTCATTTTTTAATTTGAAAAAAAATAAACTGCTGGATTGAAGTTGGTCATCTACCACGTATGGTACTGATACTCGTCCGCACGTGAAATCTCATCCTCCATTCAATGCACGTGATTAATTCTAGGTGGAAGGTTCGCACGCTTGATAACGGGTAGCTGTCGAGCCCATATACAAAGTAAATTACGCAATCCAATTACGGATGTCAACGTGTTGGCCTCGTACGCAATATTTTTTTATAATTTAGAGTGTTTGAATTAGTTTTTGTTACAAGTGTAATTGGTCCAATTCAGTTTTAATTAGAAAAAAATTTGGACCGAACGTAAAATTTTAGTTTATATTTTTTCAAATTGAAACCGAACCGTATTATATTCGGTCTTGTATGCATTGTTTTTCATAATTTAGAGTGTTCGAATCAATTTCTGTTATGAGTGTAATCGGTCCGATTTATTCTTAATAAGAAAAAAACTCAGACCCAATGTAAAATTTTTGTTCATATTTTTACAAATCGAAACCGAACCATACTATATTTAGTTTGATTTTTAGTTTGGTTAGATCAAATCAAATGTGAAAAAAATATTGGTAAAAAAAAAGTATTCCGAATAAAAACAAGCCAAATGATCTAATATAACAAAATACATATTATAGAAAAAAATGAGGTTTTTTTAATTCCGGTCATATGCGATCCGGTGTGATTTTTAGGGCTATAAAATCGAAGCTAGACCGATATTTTTCAATACAACCAAACCGAACTGAACCTATTTAACTAAAAAATTGAACCAAAATGCCGATTTGTTTGGTTTTCCGATTTGATTTGGTTTACGGATTTTTACTTACACCCCTATTTTTTGCGCATTTCAATTAATTTTTTGAGACTAATCACGCTATTCATTAGCGGAGAACCCAATCAAAACTAATATAAAGCTTGATTAAATTGATTACATAAGAGCCGATAACACACAGAAAGTTTCAAACCTAAAATCTTATATGAGAACAAATTTCAAAATTTTAAGCTTTGACTACGAGGTCAACCCAATTTAATATGCATGATTTTGCAATCATCATACACTAAAAAATAACTTTTTTATAAGATACTATTACGTACCATTTATAATTAAATATTTAGGATAATTAAAGTTGGGTTTGGCCTGACTTTCTTATTTGATTATTTTTTGTTCTTATGTGAATTTTTTTTGTAATTTTTTATTTTTTGTCAACTTTTTTGTGGATTATTAGTTCGTCTCGATGAGAGGTTTTAGAAAAATTATAAATATTGACCCAAATTTGGAAAAAGTTCAAAAAAGATAAAATTAATCCAAGAATATATATTTTTTTGTTTATTCGTCGTCTTTAGTGATATTTTTTTTTAACTTTTGAATATAATTTTATACTTTTTAGATTCGTCTCATCGAGATGTACTACTAATCTATAAAAATTTGAAGTAAAAAAAACAAATGCGAAATAGTTGAATAAAGACAAAACTTGTTTGTTCATAAGCAAGTTATGTCAAATTGAGCCGAAATAAAAACTTTAAAATATGGATAAATTTCACATACCTCCCCTAAGATTACTAACAAATGCATTGCCCTCCCTTGTGGTTCTGACAATTACATTAGCCTCTCTTGCTTTACAAAATATTTTCCTAACACCCCTTGCCGTTACTTTGTTATTAACTGAGTTCAAATTTAAAGTGAAATTTCTATTTTACCCTTACTTTATCAGTTTTCATTTTTCTCTTCATAAGATATTGTTACCATTTATAATCAAACATTCATGATAATTAAGATGACTAAAAAATTAAATTTCACATCGAGCTGATACAAGTAAATTATGTAATCAATTACGGATGGTAACGAGTCGGTTTCATATAAGATACTATTGCCGTTCATAATCAAGCATTCAAGATAACTAAAAAATTTAACAATAGTATTTATCATAACAACTTAATTTTAAATAAATGATATAAAATCACAATTTTAGAAATAAACAAATTGAATCATGAAAAAAATACGTCAATAAATTTATTTTAAAGAACATAAGAGAATTACCACATATTTAATATTTTTTCTTACAAAAAAAGATAATATCAGTAGCAAATAAGCGATTATTATACTAAATGCTCATTGTAAGAAATTTCAATTTTTTTACGACAATCAAAACTTTTTAGGAGAATCCCATTTGAAAAACACGCAAACATATTTGTACCAAGCTATAAGAGAGATTAACTTTAACTTCATAAAATTATCCAGTGTCTCTGAAACACCGTCACACAAAAAGGCAGTGTAAGAGAAGTCAATTCCGAAAGTTTAGTTAGTGTCTTTGAAATACCGTCAATGGACACAAATTAGTTAGTGTCTTTCGAACACCATCACATGTATTGGCAGTGCAAGAGAAGTCAACTCAAAAAAATTATTTATTTGACCTAAATTATCTAATTTATTTATTTGTTATTTGTTATTTTTTTATTAATTTTGTAGGGTTTATCTCTAAGAAAGGAATATAAAAATTATAAAATTATTTCTAAAAGTAAAAAAAAATCACTAAAAATGAAAATACATACCATGTGTTTGACTTATTTTTTCATTTTTTCAAAATTTTTTTAGTTTTTATATATATTTTTGTAATTTTTAAATTTATTTCATCGAGACGAATTAACAAACAAACAAAATATAAGAGGTTATTGTATTTTTTAAAATCTCAGGAAGATTTTTACATTTGTCAATAACCTCAGGGTAGATCAACGCATTTTACCCATTTTTTAAGACAATCAGAGGAGATCGGTGCAATTTACTCTTAACGATTACACAAAGAAGAATGCTAAAACATAGATGTTCTAGAGACATCCGAATATAAATGTGATTGAAATTGTTGTATGCACGTCGAGCCTTCAATAATTTGTGGAACTAGACCTCATCTGCATTGAATGATTCCAAACACATCTATGTGTCACGATGTGTTCAAAATACCTGTGTTCTTAGACTTTTTGTTACACAAGTTGAGTTCCAACTAAATTTCTCTTACACCTCTTTCAAAGTGCCGGCCTCTACATTTGAATTTTTCAAACCTAACTTTAGATTGGTTGCCCACTTAGTATTAAGCCATAATAAAATTAAAACACATAATCAAACAACAAAACAAGAACAAAAATAAAGTTACATTAAACTTTCAGCTTGAATTACATAAAAAATTCATAATCAAAGTGCAACCCCTGTCATAGTGATTTATGACTAGCACGATCCGATTCAAATAAAACTTATTCTTCTTGTATTTTTTAAAGCAAATTTTTCAATGAAATCATCGTAATTTAACTTATCAAAGTATTAATTTTCAATTGAAATCATAGTGAATCCACATAATCTGTAGTGTGACATGGTAATCCGAATATAAATTTTTATCAATTTTAACTTCGAAATGCCCCTCTCCTCCAAAGCATAATAAATTGTTTTGTATCTGTTTTAGTTTATTTTTCATATATATTTAGTAAAAAAATGACTTTTAGGCGTAATTTTGAATGTTTTAGATTTTTTTTTGAGATGAACTAATATTTCACAAAATATTAATTAAAAAATAACAATTACAAAACAAATTAGATAAAAAATAATAATTAATCTAGTTAAGTACAACGTTACATTAAGAGGTATAATAACTGCAAATACATTTTTTTTATATTTATACTTGCATGACTATATTTTGATTTTTATAAAATAGTTTTATGATGGTTGAAAAGATAAATTTTAAAATATATATGCTCTCAAAATTAATTT
This sequence comes from Arctostaphylos glauca, assembly GCA_019985065.2. Lineage (NCBI taxonomy): Eukaryota > Viridiplantae > Streptophyta > Magnoliopsida > Ericales > Ericaceae > Arctostaphylos > Arctostaphylos glauca. Next base: position 26,050,332 of record JAHSPW020000009.1, on the reverse strand, counting down.
TGTTCACAATAACCATTGAATTCAAAAAAAAAAATATTCCGTTTTTTTTTTCCTTAACAAATGAACAAGTAAATTTTATTTTCTTGCAAAATTACTTTGGCAAATGAACAAACACAAAAAAATAGATTTTTTAATTTTACTTAACTTCACTTCAATTTTCTTGAAAATAACTTTTTCGTACAATTTTTTTGACAACTGAACGGAGCCTAAGTGATGTAAAAACTTGATCTATGATGTAGAGGAAACAAGTAACTTTAAAATAAGGTTTTTACAAAATAATTAAAGTATTTTTCTATATTTATAAAAATAATTTTTTTATTGTCCTGCAACAGGGTTGTCCAAGTCCGAAAACTTGCGGAGCTTATTCCGGAGCCGGCACTGACCTCTCATCACGTGATGTTTCAAGATCTTCAAACGTTTTGCATTCTAACGGATCTCGTTTTTTAATGTATGGATTTTACATAAATACGTAATAGTATTAAAAGATTTAAAAAAGAACGTGACGTGCCGGAGTTGAGAAGCACTGAATAGAGTTGTTGCCAACCCAAGTGGATAGAGACAGCCCACATGCTTGAAGCCTGAAGGGTAGTTGCCACGAGTGGTGGATGAATTTCCACATGAATCGGCACCGTTGCCCTCCCCGCATGGTATAACTACCCCCCACCATGCTTTGAACACTAACTCTCAACACTTACTCAAAACGGTAGAGAGGGACAGAGACAGACAGAGAGACAGAGAGATGGCACCAACGACACTAACTTCTCTCGCAGGAGAGAAAACGCTGCAGACGAAATTCGTCAGGGACGAAGACGAGCGTCCGAAGGTTGCGTACAACGAATTCAGCAGTGAAATTCCGGTGATATCTCTGGCCGGAATCGACGACGTGGAGGGACGAAGATCGGAGATTTGCCGGAAGATTGTGGAGGCGTGTGAAGATTGGGGGATATTCCAGGTTGTAGATCACGGCGTCGATGCAAGTCTCATTTCTGAGATGACTGGTCTCGCTCGTGACTTCTTCGCTATGCCGTCGGAAGAGAAGCTCAGGTTCGACATGACCGGCGGGAAGAAAGGTGGATTCATTGTCTCCAGTCATCTTCAGGTATCACTTGGCACTTGTAATGCTTCCATTGGTTAACTAATTGATGCGGGATAATCGTATTAAATAATTGCTAATCTTATCCCTGTAAATTAAGGCGACTCATTCTTGTCATTCGCTTTTTTACATGTAGTTAATGTTACACTATTTCATTATCTGAAATCATGGAATCTGATTTTGTTCCCTCGGTCACTCTTATTGCGTAAGTGAGACTTATATGCTCTCAATTAATTAGAGTAAAAGTGACGTTCATTCATTTTAACGAAGGGTGAACAAAATTGCACTCGAAATCATAGGACAACTTTTACATTATAGGAAATATTATTAGGGATGGCAACGGGGCGGTTCGGGGCGGTTATCCGGATAACCGCCCCGATACCCGAATGGAATACCCGAACCGAACCCGCCCCGATACCCGAATGGAGGAAGAGGGGGTGCTCCATAACCGAACCAAACGGGGTTCGGGTATTTCCCGAACCGAACGGGTACCCGAATGGGTTATAAAATAATTAATATAATATAATAATATATATATATATATATATATATATATATATATATATATATATATATATAAAACAAAGTCGTTTAATTTCGGTTCGGTTCGGGTAACAGTTCGGTTATTCTTCTAACCATAACCGAACCGAACCCGAACGGGTATTTGTTTGTTCCTACTATATCCATACCCACGGGGAAAAAAACGGTTACGGTTCGGGGAAAATTAAGCGATTCGGTTCGGATAACCATCGGTTCGGTTCAAATTGCCATCCCTAAATATTATGGGTGTTGTCTCCACTATTTGGTTGGATAGGATTGACTTTTTCGTAGGATATGCTGTAGGGTGAAAAAATAATGTAATTGTGTTTTTATTTCAAATTATTCAAAACGAGTCATTTTTAAAAAATAAAAACAAAAATAAAAACGCTGCAGACGAAATAAGCTTGCTCGTACTTATTAATTGCATTAGAGTTTGTTGGGCCAGACTTATTTTTTGTCGGCAGGCAGGGAGAGAGGGAGGTCAAGCCTTGAGGGAAAGGTGGAACTAATTAGGTTTAGGAAGAATCCTTGTAAAATTACATTGCCATAATTGCACCCTATAATCGTTTTTCTATATCGTTAACGAAACTTCTTTGGTAATGTTTCAATTTGGGCCAATTTGACTTGTAGTTATTATTAAATTATTAGAAGAGTCATAATTTACGTTATCCCAAATTATTTAATTTTTTATTAATTCTATCATCCATTGAATTCATATTTATTAGGTCTTACAATGTTTTCGTGTTGAAATTACAAAAATGTTCATGTATACAGTTTAGAGAGATAAAATCGTCATTTTTATTTTAATATTTACGTTTAATGTGTTTAGAAATTCCTACTCAATAATTTAATCCAAATAAACTAAACTTATTTTATTTCTTTTGAGGTCTTCATAAGACAATAATTGCATAATCTAACAATCTAATCAAATCAAATGGTCTGAATATTTTTTCCCGATGTGCCTTTCTGTCATTTTCTTCAACATATTTACAGAAGAAGGAAGATTTTTAAAACTAGAGGAATAGTATAAATAATAAAGGGATAATTGTCTCAAATACCCTAAAGATATTGTCAAATTGAGGAGCATGTATCAATCAATTTTGTCGAATAATAGTGAAAGATGAAGGAGACTGGCCACAAAAGCGAAAATATGTGAAATTAAGGAGTTTGAAGGACTTTTTCTTATTGTCCATCGTGAAGGAAATGATTCTTCTTTCTTAACGGTCTCTCCTGCTAAAAGGGTGCGGAGACTTTGACGAATGCGGATTGTACTGTGCTGAAAAACGAGCTTTAGTCTTAAAATGGAGTGTCAAAATCACTCCTTAATTTCATTACTTGATATTTTCTCATTGGCTCAAGCTTTTGGTGCTCTGTCTAATGACTAATGTATCACCATAATATGCAGGGAGAAGCAGTCCAGGACTGGAGGGAAATAGTGACCTACTTCTCATACCCAATCCGGGCCCGAGATTACTCGAGATGGCCCGACAAGCCCGAAGGTTGGAGGGCTGTTACGGAGACTTACAGCGAGAAACTAATGGGCCTGGCCTGTAAGTTGCTGGAGGTGTTATCTGAGGCTATGGGACTTGAGAAAGAGGCTCTTACAAAGGCCTGTGTTGATATGGACCAAAAGGTGGTTGTCAATTTCTACCCGAAATGCCCACAACCCGACCTTACACTCGGACTCAAGCGACACACGGATCCAGGTACCATAACCCTACTGCTCCAGGACCAGGTTGGTGGGCTACAGGCCACTAGAGATGATGGAAAGACTTGGATCACGGTTCAGCCCATAGAGGGAGCTTTTGTTGTCAACTTGGGCGACCATGGTCATGTGAGTAACAACTTCATTGATTTCCTCTCTCAAACATATAATTCCCCCATTTTATAGCACTGTTTTTTCCATTTCCATGGGCAAGCAAAAAAACAAAAAGAAATTGTCCGTTTTGCCCTTCAAATTACATCGATTGGATTTTATGCATTTTGTTAACAATTTGCAAGTAAGTTAAGACAACGTAGTTTCGAAAACAAAATGGACAAAATTACATTATTTTACCCGCACTATAGGTTCGGCCTTAAAATCCCTAATTGTTAAGTGTTATCCCGAAGGGAGAGATATAGATACCAATGGTATACCATTGGTCATTAAAAAAGATTGTGTGCTAAAATGTCTATTGTGACAGTAAAAAAACATAGTTATAATATAGCATTAGATGATTCCAGACCTATCTGTTACAGGATTTGTGTCTGTTTTCAAAGTATTTTCACTAAAAAAATAGGTGAAGTTTAGGCCAGGTATTGGAGAGCTGAAAATTGTGCTTTACAAACACAGGCTTTTTAGACCCTACCATTTGGAGAATGTCTAACCAACACTAACAAGCTCTCACAAGAAATAGTTGCCCCCATAAGATTGAAACCAGAACCTACTTTTTTCTGACTAGAAGGTGACGGGTACTCATAATCAAACAAAGTTATTTATGTTTTACCTCAATTTGAGCAGCTAAGGAGAGAGAATTCAAGAAAGCCGTCCCCTAGTCACTTACTGCTATTTATTCTTGCATTCTGAAGGGAATTCACAATGTTGTTTTTGACTTTCCTTCCTATGGATAAAGGGGTAACTTTGTGCTCTTCAAGAAATGAAAGCACAGTCCCCCCAAGTCCGATTTTACCGTGGTCTTAGGGGAGTTTCCAACTAATGAAAGCTGTCATCCGCGCCCTTTAGAGATAGGAAAAAAGGCGCTGAAAGTCTCAAATTCTTTCAGAGTTGGAGAATAGAAAAAATAAACTTTCTACCAAATGCCGGATCTTGGTTATATTGCAATAGTAACATAATGCGGAGTTTTTATTTTTGATGAGCAGTATCTAAGCAATGGGAGGTTCAAGAATGCTGATCACCAGGCAGTGGTGAACTCCAACTACAGCAGGCTATCAATTGCCACATTCCAAAACCCAGCACCAGATGCAACAGTGTATCCACTGAAGATCAGGGAGGGAGAGAAGGCTGTTCTGGACGAGCCGATCACGTTCGCCGAGATGTACAAGAGGAAGATGAGCAAGGATCTCGAGCTTGCTAGGTTGAAGAAATTGGCAAAAGAGAAGGTGTTGCAGGAGCAAGAGGGTGAGGAGAAGGCCAAGTCGGAGACTAAAGGAGTTCAAGAGATTTTTGCTTAGAACAAGTCTTTGATACCACTTTGTGGATGCCATTTCAAAGCAGCAAGTCTGTCTGTACACACATCTCTCTTGCCCAGATCTGTACATAAGTATGTCTAAAACCGTCAGATACACACGTAAGGTTCACATTATTTTCGAAGGCCGCACATATATCGGACGATTCCGACACGTTGATCCACATCATTTTTGAGGACCGCATGTGTATCAAACGATCTCAGACACACTTATACTCAGATCCGTGCATTAAGAGTTTGTGTTCACAGACTTTTTCTTTCAAAATTCTAAGTGTTTGGTTGAGTTATATTGGTAGAGAGGTGTATTTATGTAATGCCTCTTAGTCCCTTGGTGGGAATGTATGGTTTCATCTTCTAAGAGATTTGTGTTTAATTTGTTGGTGGTCTATTTTGAGTAAGGAATAAAATGCTTGTTTCCCTACTATACCTGGGGCTAACTTGGCCTCTTCTTCACGTTTTATTTTGTCACTATTTATTTATTTTTGTCAAAATAAAAAGCAAAAAGAGATGGTTAAAGATGAAAAAAAATTCTGTCAAAATGAAAACAGTTCAATAATGACTAATAAAGATAAGTATTCATGAATCATTTATTGATCAATGCTCGATAAATATAATTGTTTACATAATTAAAATTCTTAACAAATTTTAATACTCCAATAGCCTCTAAATGCCTGTAATTGGGATGAGGGATCATTATTGCTATGTAATAAGGGCGAAATCGGTTCAAATTTGGTCGGTTTATTGGCATACAACTCCGGAATTGATTGGTTTGAGGTAAAATTTTCAGTATCGAATTTATGAAAAAAAACCTATGTTTCTATAGTGGGATCGGTTCAGACAGGATAATCAGGATAGTCAAATTGATTGAAGATGAGCCATTGAACAATCCACAATCAATGAAAATGAACTAAAATTACTTCAGTTGTGACCCCTTATACATTTTGGGCCTAATTCAGCCACTCAATACTGATAACTCACAATCCATAATCCAATGAAAAAGAATCAAAATGACTTCATGAATTGGTCCTCCTCTGCTCTTTTTGGCCAAATTTACTAATTAATTATTGCGCTCTATAAAATTAAACGGCTATAATTTTATTCAATCCTGTAAATTTTTTTTCTTATATTGTTACAAATTCGATATGGTTAGGTAAGTTACATCAAAAAATAAAAGAATTAAAATTGAACTGAAAAACTAAAAAAATATGTACCATTAAATCAAAAAGAAATTAGGAACACAGATTTTTTGAACACATTGAGACGCAGATGTGTTTGGAATCATTCGATGCACGTGAGTTTCACAAATTATTGAGGGCTCCACTCGTATCCAATGATTTCAAATATATATATGTCCGAATGTGCCTGGAACATTCGTATTTCTAGCATTACTCAAAAACCAGGATTCAAGAGATTGTAGTGCAATTTTTTGTGATGCGAGCAAAATGACGTAATTTTATTCTTTTTGTTCTCAAAATTATATCATTTTAACTTATCACCCGAATTATTATTAAAATGTATAGAAATCAAAATAATATAATTTTAAAAACAAATCGAATAAAATTACGTTATTTTGCTTATATTACACACGTAAGTAGGGTTGTATTACATATCCCCAAAATCCCTTTAATCAAACCCAACCCAGATTTTCCATCGGTTCTTTCCCTCGGATAACTTCTCTCTTTTCTCAAAACCGGCAACCGAAACCCGGAATGCTTTTCTCTTCATCTTATTCGATCTTTTTGAAACGCAGAGACTAGGCGAAACAGCCACCAAAAAACCCCCCGCATTGTCTCTTCTAATCTCTTCCCCTCACTGTTTTCTCCCGCGCGATTCCTCCCAATTTTCCCACCTTCATCAGAGAATCCGTACCCCTCAAACAATGCCTTCAGAAGACTCGAAGCCGGTGAAGAAAGCGGTGGAGGGGGTTAGGAACGCAAACGATGAGAAGCCCAACAGTGCAAATCCCAAATCAAAGGAACCCAAAAAGAAGAAAGAATCAGCTAACGACAACGACGATGATTCAGAAAAACCTACTGCGAAGAAGAAACCCAATAATGCGAGTAATAATACCCAATCGAAGGAAGGGAAAGTGAAGAAAGAAGCAGCTACTGACAACGATGATTCAGGAAAACCCATTGCTAAGACGAAACCCAACAGTGCGACTCCCAAATCGAAGAAAACCCAAGTGAAGAAAGAAGAAGCTTATGATAGCGATGATTCAGAAAAACCCTCTGCTAAGAAGAGCGCCAAAAAGACTGACAAGGTTTGTGATGCGTCATACCCTTTGAGTTTATTCTTATCTTGTATAATTTTCCTTCTAAATTTACATATATATTTTTTGGGCGGGTGTTTAAGGTGCAGACAAAGAATAAGATAAAGGAGGAGGAAAAGAAAATTGGGGCCAAAGAAGCTGAGAAGAATGGCAAGAAAAGGGAGAAGAAGGTTTATGATTTGCCTGGTCAGAAACGAGACCCTCCTGAGGAAGTATGTTTCCTTCCTTGCTTGCTTATATACTTGCAGTAATTTGTGGGATTACTGTCAGTAATTTATTGTAATTTTTATTTTCAGAGAGATCCACTGAGGATTTTCTATGAATCTTTGTATGAACAAGTGCCTGGTAGCGAAATGGCAGCTTTCTGGTAAGGAATTTTTAGTGTCTTCCTACTTACTGATAATCTGCTCATGCTACAAATCACTAAGAACTAAGACTCTCTTAGATTTTTGGGCTTCTGTATGTGTGTATTTGGTGCCATGGTATGAAACAGTTATCCCGTTCCTCATTACAGAGGCAACAATGCTGGTATAGGCCCTTTTCGACTGTGAAGTCAGGTTTGACCATAAACCTTTTCCATGCAAGAATGAAAGTGCTGGAGCTTAGTCCAAAGCTCACCTTTAGGTTTACACAAAACCACGCACTGTAGGTATTCAAATGTTTGAGCTAGCCGTGCTCCTGAATTATGAGACTCCCACTTGAGTGAAACAGTTGAATCTTCTATATTATTGCGAGGGTGTTGCAGTCTCACGAAGTGAAATGTGTTACTTGTCTAGATTTTATCAGAATTGGCTGGAGTATTGCACCATCCAAAGCCTTGATGTGCCATGTTGCCTTGGTGGATTTTATTTTTACCTTTTCAGGGAATTACAGAAAGTTGGGGACCAAGCCATTAACTCTCCCTATCGACTAGGCCATAATATGCTAGCCTCTTAGACCTAAAATTGGTACTCGAATGGTGTTGTGTTATGTTCATAAAAACCAAACACTGAATACCATTTTTGGATTGTTGTTTTCCAAGATTCCTGATTTACTTATGCGCCACCGTGTGTTGCTGCTCTCTGGGATTGTTATCCGTGAAATCAATTAAAAGAACACAAGTAGCTAGGGCTCCTGGTGCAAGAACAAGACCAATGAAATGGGGTGCCACTACGTGTGATAATTTGTATAGATTAATCTCCAGACATTGGCTTATGTGGTGGAAGGCGTGGTTGATTTCACATATTGCGCATTGCATTTTAAATGGCTGAATGTTGTAATGCTTATGTATTAGAGGTACCTACGAAACTCGTAAGCCTACGAACATTCTAAAGCCTTTATCCTTCCAAACTGCTGTTTTGATTATAGCAGATATTTGGTGTTTCGGTTTTACTCAAGATAAAAGAACACTTTTTAGTGAAGGCTTTTGTCGTAGTGACCTTGTTTTATTTGGTGGAGTATCCATGACGTTCATACCACATTAGATATGGGAAGTCTTGTTTAGATAGTACCTTGTTGTAGGACTTCATTGTTTGAGTGCTGCCTTTTGCTCTCAGACGATACTTTCGTGTGTCAAGATATTTTTTTACTTTCCTTTAGCTCCAGTTTTATTTGCCATTCATACGAAGCGTATGTTAATTGAAGCCAATCCAGCTTAGCATGCACCTGTTTTTCCCGCATGCCACAGGTTGATTTTTTTACTGTCTAGTTCTTTTGGTTGTCAACACTTTGAATGCTTCATCAGTCCCTATCATTATGTGCCGCATGAGAAATTATCATTCCCTTAGGATTGCCAGATGATAGACCAAAGATCTATTTACTGTGGGAGAGCACATCTCAATAATTTGTGTTTTGACATTTTCATGTTCCCCATGATATTAAATGATAAAAAGCCAGCACCCTTTTCTGCTATTTCAATGATTTGGTACATAATTTCAATTTCAGACATTACGGTGTTTATTTGCTTTTTTCCAATTTAAGCTGCTTCTGGTGTGAAGCCACTGTTATTCGAGTTAGAATATACTTTTACGGGCCCTTGAAGACCCGTCAGTTGCTTTTTTGCGTTCTTTCGAACATGCCGTGACCCCTCCTGGTCCACACACTAGGTCTGGTGGAGCGATGTCACGTTTGTAAGAAAAAGACTCATCCTTGCTTCCTCTACCTTCCCTACTGGGTACTGCTAACTATTATAGGAGGTATGCAAGATCATTTGATTTCCTCCTTTGTCCTATAGATGGCTGGCTCCCCATTTAGGTTTATGAGAGAATGTCCGTTGAGGAATACTCTACTACCATCATGTCGGCCTTTTTAAGTTTTAACTGTTCTCTTCTACTATCTAGGCATCGAGAGTTTTGGACACTTCATGCCAATCATGTGGAAATAGGGATTCAAAAATCTTGCCAAGAGGCTGCACCATCTGCAGTTATTGAGGTCAAAATGGTTCTTTCCTCAGCATGCAGCAGCTCTGGTAATGTGTGTGACTGGCCAACATTGTACGAAAATCCTTAGCCAGAATGCCTCCTCTTTCCGCAACACAGTTCACATCTATTCTTTATAGCTACCACCATATGAGTGAGAGAGCTTCATATCTCATGCTAATGCCAGCTTTCAGTGGCATGTTCTTTGCAAGGCAATCTCCTTATTTTGTGATGCGCATTTAAACTACACCATTCAGATGGGCTTGGCCGTTTATGAATTGCATGAATGTTGGTTTGAGTGTCACCGTCCTGAATTTACAAAATCATTATTCGTGATTTTTATTTTTATTTGATCATTTTTTCTCCAAGTTCATAAAAGAAAACACATTTCTAACCGGGTGTCATAACTGTCTTCCTGCTATGTCATGCTGATTTTCTAAAGTTACCTTGTTGGTGTGTCTGTATTGTATCGTATCTATATAGTTGCGAGGTTGGGAAGGAGTCACTTTCACCAAAGATGGTCTGTCTATGCACGAGCTATAACTATTGTCCTATCCTGATTGAAGGAAACCTAATGTGGCTTTGATTAGATCCAGAGCTCCTTTTCTCCTATCCTCTCTGTGCTTTGCATTCTGAGCCGTGCCCAAAAACTCCCATGCCATCCTTTCTTGACTTGGAACGTTCTGGGGACGATGGGCGAAAGGCAGACATTTCTACTCTATCTAATAACCATAGAATTGATTCTTCCTCCTCTCTCCTATCTAATAGGGGAATTTAGTCCTCCATCTCGTCGATCTAACTTTGTAGTAAAGTGAGCAAAAGAATCGATCTTTTTGGGTAAAAGTGGGAACGATCCACATTGGAAGGACATCATGCCAAAGGCGTAGAATTAAGACTTTGATATGGTTTTGATGTGCTTCTTACCAGCTCATGGTTCATGTCTGGTCATTGTGGATGTTTTGTGGAGAAAAAGAGTAACAACATGTGAAGTATCTAGCTTGAAATGGTAAGAGTCAAATTTGTTATCCTTTTTCTATTGCCCATGAATCATTGCAGTTTCTTTACTCTAGTGAGTAGGCAAAACCTTTAATCATATGATTTATTTCTTCAAATGGTCAGTGGATATCATCTGAAGAGGTGAGTTTGGTCCCCCTTTTACTAACCTAGTACTTTTAGGCATTTCCCCTTATCGTCAGAATTTTTTGAAATATAACTATCTCGGTTTTATAGAGATATTTATGTAGGCCCTTTGAAAAAGACTTTCTTTATAAGAAAGAAAAGACTTGCCATCCTTGGGATCTGATCCTACACTGCTTTTCACTATTTTCGTGGATTGACTCTGGCCAAAATTTTTTTTTTGGCTTATTTTTTGTCTTTATTCAAATTTTTTTTGTATTTGTTATTTTTATGTCATTTTTTCGTGGATTATTGGTTCGTATCGACGAAAAGAATCTAAAAAGTATAAAATTATGTCCAAAAGTTAAAAAAAAGTCACTAAAGACGAAAATAACCCAACACGGACGCTGTTTTTGACTTATTTTTTGTCTTTTCTGAACTTTTTTCAAATGTAGCCGATGATTGATAACTTTTCTGAAAGCTCTTGTCGAGACGAACCAACAATCATCAAAAAATTGATGAAAAACAAAAAATTTAAAAAAAATTTCAAATAAGGACAAAAAACTAAACAGTGAATAATCCAATAATAACCACAGGCCAAATGGACCCTCTATTACATATCTTGATTCTGAACTTTTCATCATGACATAAGTAAGCTTTGTGAAAATCTAACTGCACTAAAAAATGTTTTATCTTACCTTCTGGACATGTTTAGTCTTCATCTTCAAGCCACGTCTTTGAGAAGCAATCAGACAATGTATCCTCTTAGTGCATCTCCAATAATTTGGGCGTACTTGAACCATGTTTTCTTTGACTAAATTTAGTTTCTTGTTCGTGCTTTTATTCATTTCAAGGTGCTGCAGTTATATAGATGCTCGAGACAATACTGGTTTGTTGCTAAACAATGCGTCGAAAGTCAGATACCTCATACCACTGTTTTTTTTTTTTTTGGGATAACTCCAGTGTCCAAGCCAACTTACCCGAACCTCGATTAATGTTTGAAAGAGCAATCCTTCTGTCCGCTAGCGGTGATCTCAACTAAAGCCAAAGCAAAGTATTGTATGGACTTGTCTCATAAGAGCTGATAGCACCGGGAGGTTTTGAACTTGAGATCACAGGAGGGAGTAAATCTAAAAACCCAAGTCTTGACCTCCAGGCCAACCCCTTGGGGTTTACGACCCATTAATCTTGGAATCGTAAAACCGTAGTTTCAATCTCAGCTAAGTTTGTAAGGTACCAGAGTACATTAGATTTGCTAGCATTTTGATTCTGAATGCAGGATGATGGAGTCTGGTTTGCTTTCCAAGGAGGAGGCGAAGAAAGTTTTCGAGAAGAAACAGAAGAAGAATCAGCTGCAAAAGCTTGGTTCGCCAATGAAAACTGTTACTACCATCGTGAAGAAAACCACCCAGTCTGTTACCGTAAAGAGGAAAATATCGTCTTCCTCACCAGTTTCTTCACAGAAAAAGAAGACGCCCACACCCCCAGTTTCTTCACAGAAAAAGAGAACACCAGATTCCAAAGTCGCGTCAAAGCAGTCCAAGAAACGCAAGATCGAGGATGATAGTTGTTCTGAGGATGGATCAGATGACGACTTTATTCTGTCAACAAAAGTGACCAAGAAGCAGAAAGTTGCCTAGTCTTGACCGGCCCGGCTGTAGAAACCGGCATTGATGGTGCTGCTGCCGCCAAGAACACAGCCGCGTCTTCAGACATTTAGTAGTAAGGTGAACTATCATTAACAGCACAGCAATTCACATCTTGCTATTCCTTTGTATTTGGACAACTTATATATTGTGGATTTCTTTATGTTTAGACATTGGAAAAACAAAAGAAGAGCCTTCTGAACATAAATTGAATGGCTGAGAGTTATATAATAACTCGACTACAAGGCGGCGTGAGTGGGCCTAGACCCGAACTTGGGCTAGGGACATGGCCCAGGAAAGTTCCCAGGCCATGGGCCGTCATTCCGTAGAGATGCGGAATCGGAAACGAATGAGCTTTGAGGGTGCGAGTCTTATTCGCACTTGTGTGAATGGGCTGAGACGTGCGTGGAGCCTTATGAACTCTTCGGTGAAGTGGATTTGGCTGACTGTACAATTATTCACGTGGCCCGCTAGGCAAACTGAACGGGACTTGTGATCACTTTTTTCTACATATAAATCCAAGAGTGTTACATACACATCATTTTAACACACCACTTTTACACATCACTTAAAACTACGTCGTTTTATGTTAAGGAAGATCCAAATAAGTTTTCAGCGATATAGGTCAAAAACAAATATGGTTTTTTTTTAACACAAAACTACGTAGTTTTGAGTGATGTGTGAAAGCAATGTGCAAAAGTGGTGTGTCTTTAGCATTTTTGATATAAATCAGTGTTGATGCCGGTCAGTACGCACAAAAAGAAAAACGATATTGTTAAGTGTTAACATCATGTACCGCATCAAAAAACTTATCAGGCAATATCGAGCTTTTACCGGTACCCTTCATCAAAATTGAATTGTAATGATTTATGTTCTTTAGATATTACAAGAAACACGATCGATAACCCTTAAAAAAGTTATTAAAAGAACATAGATTTTATGTAGTTGATCACACTTGATTGCTGAATTTGTAAAACAAAAATTACTTTTCTTTGTGTTTTATTTGAAATCTATACTATTATGTATTGCAAGGTGACTTTTCGTGAGAGTCATCCTGAAAGCGCCAAGTGGCGTCACCTAGAACAACTTGAATTAATTAGTCAAAAGTTATTTTAACAAATAATCCTTTCATCTTTGATCTGAGATAATCTTTTAAAATTTAAAAATTATTCAAATAAATACTAACCTTAAAAGATATACATTTCAAATTTTGAAAAGCTGCGGATTTCCTAAAGATATGGTAACTTATCTTAATCTCTTCAAATATCAATTCTTTCATCCTTGATTTTAGATAAAAAATTTAACTTTGAAAATTATTCAAAAAAGATACTAACATTAAAAGGATATACATTTTGGATTTTCAAATGCCGTGGATAACCAAAAGCTTTGGTAACTTATCCTAATCTCTTCAAATTTAATATGAAAAGAAGTGTTTGTTTGTTTGAGGCTCACTCCTTATCTAGATTCTCTTTCTTTCTCCATTTCTGACTCTCATTGTCACCTCCACTTCTCAACCTGTTAGAATGTCAAAAGAGAAATTGGTGAAAAACGTATCATTTATTTCTTGCTGGGTGGGGGGCCGATAAAAACTACTCCATAAGATCTTAAACCGAAAATACTAAGGTATTATACCCATATACATATTCTCTATTACTTTCTCTCTCTTGTTTCATGTGCTTTTTTTTCTTCTACTTTTGATATTTTTTTATTAGTGTTGCTAGGCCTAATTGTCATTTTTTTTATTTATGCAATAATGATCCAGAGTTATTAATCTCTAGAAACAAGTGCACCACGATAAAATAGGTATTCAATTGGAAATCTCTTACTCGTTACGTACATTACATTGATTCAAATACCTCTTTTTTCTTCTTGGAAAAATCTTGCGTCGGACCCAACATACTATATTTGTTGCATATCCTCCTCAAGTATTAAAATATTAATTTGGTAATCTACTGAATAATTTAATTTTCACATTTATGGTCCATTGTATCGACAAATTTTGTTATATCTCCTTCACATTTTTTTCTTTTATTTCAACAAATGTAATACCTTTTAGGTCCATACCTCGCCAAATGCATGTTCACCAAATTATATGCAAACCACTCCTTTCAGCGTACAGATGACCTTCGTAGATAGTGAGTTAGTTATGTACCAATCTTCTAATATTTTTTGTACATTATGAATTGTTAAAAGTAAAGAAACAAAAAATATTTTTGCCAAACAATTTGAAATCTACATATTTACATGTTAACTTAGATTCTTCAAAGATAAGCGTGTACAAAAGTTGATACCTTAGAATCGAGCAAATGGATTTTCAATTTCATACTCTCTGCTGATATCAAGTGCTAAGAGAATTCGCATAAGGGAATTTGCATAAATGTCTAATGTAAATCACCATTTGAAGTTATTGTCAAAAGATTGTTGCTCTAGCTGTTATATATCTTTTAAGATTGTTTATCACAATTACAGTTTGTTAATCTTTATACAGGTCAAGTACTTTCCTATCATTGGACATATTGAAAAAATATATGATAATCTATGGATTGATTTGTGCAAGACATGCTTAAGAGAATTGTGGAACATTATAGCGGATCTGTTTGTAACCAATGTGGACGAAATGATGTCCAGACAAGAACCAGATAATTTTTCAGTGATCAGTAATAAATAATAAGTTCATTATATGATTCAAAACTATTTTAATTATTAAAAAAATAGGTTTGATGTAAGGATACTCATAAAAGACTCTTCTGGCTTAATGGAAGTTACACTATAAGACACTCGGGCATAGTTTATCTCGCGATGTGTACCATCATATTTGAAGAGACTTAGATCACAAGTATAGTATTCGATAACAACATATAAATTATATTGCATAACTGGGATAATTATTTTATTTTGCAATAATATAATAAGACAATGAAGACAAAATGATCAAGAATTATATTGCTTCATACTATGAATGAACTTACGTATTCATAGTACTTGCACCAAAAACTTTATGTGAATTGAGTTGTGCTCCTGCGGCGACGTTTGTACTAAATGTTGACTGGTCGGAAGAATATTTGCACGTTTTACAAGGTAACAAAGAACTAGATAAATAGTAGTCACTTATTAAATATTCACATATAATTTATTTATTATTTATTTAAACATGAGCTTACTTATATTTTTGTGTTATATGTGTAGGAATTTGAATGCAAGGCGGAGAAGCATTGATGTTTTAATTATGAAAGTTCAGTTTGTTATCATAGATTCGATAAGTTTACTTCTTTATCGTATTTGGTGGATACTGTGAATAATATATATGTTTTCACTATATGAAATACTGAAATACCATTTGTTTTTACGTTTGTATCAATAGAGTATAATCCAATGCGTCATGTGCATAGCACGGGTCTTTTGCTTGTATTTAAAGATAGAAAAGTCAAAAGCTTATCAAATGCATTGGCATTTTGGTACTTTAATTTAGGGTGTGTTCGGTTGAGTGTTTCTGAAACGATTTTTGGAGAAAAAATTCTAAAATGTTGTTTGGTATAAGTGTTTTAGAAAAAATTTCAGAGTTAAATTTTTTTAATATTTTTGAGGTGTTCTCTCTCTTCTTTTATAGAGAGATAAAATTGTTTGGGAAAAAAGTAAAAGTATTTGATTTTTTTTTTCCAAAAACTTATTTAGAAAAAAATTTCCAAATAAGCAAACGAATGCAGCCTAAACATTGTAAAAAAAAAAAATATTTTTTTTTTTTGATAAAAAAAAAAAAAAAAAAAATTTTACCTTACGGCAAAAACCATTTCCCAACAGATTTGGGTATTTCCTAATCCTAACCATCCATACCCTTTCTCAAAAGTATTTTCTTTTTTTCTTCCTATTATGCCCTTGCTTCTAATGTTTATTAGTTCCTTGATTTGCAAGTAACCAAGGCGCTCCAAATAACCACCAGGTGGAAAAAATATCTTCACAAAATCAGTTAATATCTCAGTTTCCTATTTCGAATGCGTAAATTTACTAAAATGGCCTCGTGATTAGAACGTGCACCTTATAGTATTACAATTTACAATTACCATAGAAACCTTGGAAGACCTGCATCTTTACCTCTCGACACGTGGCACCAACTAATTCCCCCCCTTCATGGAATCGTGGGATTTCCTTATTTATTAGGAACCTTTCTCTGCTCCAAGCCTCCAACCCATCTCTCTCTCTCTCTCTCTCTCTCTCGCTCTCTCTTTATAAATCCAAAATTATTCTTCTCTTTACATTTGTAATTGACGGAAATGAAGAAAACTTTTATCAGCGTGAGGGAAACAATGAAAAAGAGAGTGAGTAGAGGAAGCAACACACAGAGTTATCTGCCTGCCTTTTTTGATGCTGATGAAATATTTGTTTCCGATATTTTGTTCAATCTTTCAAACTTAATCCTGCAACGCGAATGCCCTAATCAATCTCTGGTCACATGGGTTTGTAAACGAAAGAGATCTACATTCGATTCGAGCCCCTCAGAAGAAGAAAAAGAGAGAGAGAAGAAGAAAAACCCCAAAGTCAAGACTTCCAAAGCCTTGAGTCCTGATACCTCCTTCTCTTTCTCTGCATTTGAATCTGATGAAAACTCAAAAGCAATCGCACAAAAAAATCCCTAAGAAAACGGTATTTCTTTGCTTTCCTTTTTTTTTTTCTTGGGGGGGAGGATTGGGTTTTGTTGGGTTAGTTCTTTTATCTTCAAATTCTCAAATTCGTGCCTGAATTTTACTGCAATGGGTTTTACACTTAAATGGGTTACGATTTCATCGGAGTTTTGACCAAAAGTCTTTGTGTTCCAATCAATTTCAGTTTCTTGATTCAGGAGTTAAGGTCTCCCCTGTTTTGGGGTCATACTTACATATTCTGTATATCCTTAAATTTCCGAATATATATGTACTTATTTTTTTCAGTAATTTCTTTTCATGGGGTTTTATTTTCTTGGTTAATTTTGACCACTGAATATTTGCCATATGGCTGTTGAAATTGTCTCCTGTGTGTATATGTATGTATATTAATATATACGTGTGTGTGCGCGCGCGTATGAGTGTGATTGATAGTATAATTGTTGCTATTGATTTTGCAGACGAAAGACGAACACGTGAAGATAATAGATGAGTTGACTCGGTGCGGAGAAGCACTAAAAGGAGTGAGTTTTACAAATCTACGATTACTGTTTTTGTATTTTCTTCAATTTCCCTCGAATGTTTCTTTCAATTTTCAATACATTATCTTCTACTTTTCTACTGAAAACAATTTTCAACTTGTACATCATTTTGATAAAGATTAGATGGTATATATTAATTTCGTAAATTAATCAGAAAACATGTTGATAAATATTTCTCTAATTCTGTAAATTTCAAACAGGAAATTGAGGCTGTTAAGATTCACTACAACAATCTAAAGTCCATTAATTTGGATTTGAAAGCAACGAAACAAGAGGTAATTATTTTGCATTAAAACGATATCGTTTTGATCATTAAAATGTTGTTCAAATTGTTCAATTCAGACAATATTTTGGGGTCTAAAATCGTACCGTTTTGGCTCGTAGCACACGCTGTAGGGATTCCCTATCCAGCTTTGATATGTTCACTCAAGTTTTTGCTAATTTTTCTAGGTGGATTCTTATCTCTATTTTATTCCTCACTTTTTTTCTTGCTTTTTACAGATGGAGATGATCAAGGACCCAGATTTTGGGATGGATTTAAACAAATCTATTAGTAGGGTTGAAAATCAAGATGATCATCCTCAATTTCATTGCATGGCCCATCAACAGCAGTCCATTGTGGATCAGATGGTGCATCATGGATCAGTAGAGAGGACTTTGGTGGGGGTGGACTCTTCGCAACCGTTGGATTCCAACAGAGCTCTAATAGTACCAACAACAGCAGTAGATGATAAAAATGCCAAAGCTGCTGAAGCAAGGAGGAGAAGGACGATCAAGATGAGAGAGATGAAGAAGAATTCTTTTGCAAAAATGAAACCACTGAAAAGCAGATAACATTGTGGCATATATATGCGCATGTGTACAATGCAGGCCTCAACATTTGAGTTGTCCAGACCCGATCTCAATTTGATTGTCCACTTAGTATTAATATTAATTTTTTCGATAAATTTCTATTATTATTTTTCTATATTTATAAAAAAATGCCCTACTCTGAGGGGTTGCCCGAGCCGGGGGCTTACCTTAGGGCCAGCTCTGCATGTGTCTCAACTGGGCTATTGAGTTGTATTAGTTTTGTAGTGGTGTTAATTAGATGGCTATTTTGTCTTTCTATTTTTGTAGTTATTGTGACTCATTTCTTTTGTCTTATGAACAAAACTTTCGATCATCTATCCCAACAGTTGTTGAAGTTATTCTAAATGTGTCATATGTGAATTTCATAGTAAATGTAACGCCCCACGTTTTTGTGGCACGTTATAATAAAAAACATTTAATAAAGCAGCGGAATAAAATTTTATATTTAAAAACAAAGGGCCCAATTCTCAAATATTATTAATTGCCGGCAAAACAACCGACTAAAATTTAGCTCATTAAATAGTTTTGAAAATAAATAATTTGAGCAACAAATTATCATTAATTAAAAACAACTAAAGGGACATCCTAGGTCAACCCATTGGTCTGTTATTGGTACAGCCATGGTTCTGGTACATTCATCTCGTCCTCCTCAGTCTCTTGAACTTCCAAATTATGTTCCGCATCAACCTGTTCCTCAAAACCTGGTGTGAAATACCAGGGGCCAAGAAGTAGCTCCAAATGAGTGATTAACACTCAGTAGGAAAATTTAACCTTACCCCTAATTTACAAATAAACACACATGATAATAATTCTATACAGCATGCAAAGAACAATAAACAAACGTGAAATATGCAATGTCGTGCATAAAATGAATATGCAATGTCGTGCATAAAGCTTTCCGCATTGAGTATCTTTTTATTATTATTATCTCTTCCGGGGTCTCGCAATCCCCCATATCAAAAGTACAACCTCAGGGTCTCGCAATCCCCTTCATCGGTATCGAAGCATCGGAGTCTCGCAATCCTCCTTAGCCAAATTACAACCTCAGGGCCTCGCAATTTCCTTCATCGGTATCGCAGCATCGAGGTCTCGTAATCCCTCTCCGCCAAATTAACAACCTCAGGGCCTCGCAATTCCCTTCATCGGTATATTATGATTATCACTCATTATCGCAACAATGAGATCATCTAACCCTGCCGTTCAATTAATCTTCCAATTTCCATGCATGCGTGCATGCACAATGATCATCTGTCATGCTTAACGTGCAACAATAAAATATCATCATGCGATTTTAGTTAAACATGCATCGACCATAAATTAAAATCACTAAAATCATGCGATATCATCAACATCGATCAAATCTAAGTCACATACAACGTTCGTGGGCCCTAGCATACAAATCGGTCTCAACAAATAATAGTTCTCTAATTTATCAACTAAATTAAATTGAATCACGAATCGTCACGTATAATAAATTCTCAACTTGATTAAATACACATAATTTCTTTAATAATTAATTATTAACAATTCGATTCATGTCCCCTACACAATCTTCGAACACAAACTAAATCTACTCATAAATCACATATATATGTAGGGCTCGGTCCGAAATTCCTACCTCGATCCGACGAATAAAGCACTACCGAAAAACACACAAATCACCCGCCGCACTGAGATCCGATTATCGCAATACTATTAAATAAAAATCAAAACCATACTTTAAATATAAGAAATAAATATTAACAGTATATGTAAATACATTAACCGTAATATATAAAAATAGTGTATTATTAATAATGATTAATAGAGTAAGTAAAAACTTAAATATTCTATAATATATGTATTAAAAAAATGTATTATTACTAATTAATAGAAGAAGAACCTACTAATTAAAATAAAATTAACAATATACGGCAGAGAGAGAAATAGAGAGAGAGAGAGAGAGAGAAAACAAAGAAGAGAGAGAATCACAAAGAGGGAGAAAGTAGAGAGAGTGCCGTGAGAGAGAAGAAAAAGAAGAGAAAAAGAGAGGTGCGCACGCATAAAAGAACGTGAGATTTTTAAGAAAATACCTCGTAAATATTCAAGACACACAAAAACTCTGAAACGATAAAATAAATTTGATGGATCAAGGGCTATATAAATAGACAAAGGGGGACGTATCTGGGTTCAATTAGGATTCAAATTAATAAAGATAGAGTTTGAGTAGGATTTGAATACTAGGGATAGGGTTTGAATGAGATTCAAATATTAAAGATAGAGTTTGAGTAGGATTTGAATACTAGGGATAGAGTTTGAATGGGATTCAAATATTATAATAATAATCAGTTAGGATAATAATTAATAAAAATACTTAATAATCATAAAAATATAATATTTAATACATAAAAAAGTAAATCAGATAACTATCCCTAAAGATTCAACGAAACTGGACAGAACGAAAATAAAGAGATATATTCAAGTAAAAATTCAAAATAATCAATCAAAAGAATAATTTATTAATCTAAATAAAACATAAATAATATATATATATATATATATATATATATATATATATATATATATATAAATAAATCCCAAAAATCTGGGTCGTTACAGTAAATTCTCGTTTTGATCAGAATATACTCCGATGAGAAATTTATTTTAAAAAATCCAAAATTATTATTGAAATACCTATAGGATGGAGTAATAAACTCTTATCCTTTAATAATTGAATATTCATAAACTAGAGATTGGTGTGGGTTAAATAGTCTTACCTAAAAAATAGCTTTGACTTGAACAAAATATTTCAAATTTCTTAGTAGAGTAGAGACCTAGCTACTAGAGTTCTAACACTCCCCTATCCCTTTGGTGGTTCCATTTGACATACAATAAGAGTTTAGCAGAAAGTCATGGTACACAGGCCTTAGGGATATATTCGAACACCGTTTGATGCATGTGGAGCTCAAATACACTTGTATCCGGATGTGTCCCTAAGCTCTATGTCCCAATGGCCCCATATTGGATGTGTCCCAAGAGCCCCACGTGCATCTAACGATTCAGAACACATCTATGTCAGGATATGTCCATAAGGTCTGTATACCTAGTATTACTCTAAGTTTAAATACACACAAATTATATATATATATTCTTATGGAGAAATGGTCAAATTACACAATGTCAATTTCCTAGATATGTATAGTTGACAACCAAAAGATAAAGCATCACTATTAATTGATTTAGGTTTTTACAATATCACAAAATTAACACAATCAACACGATCAATACCCTTAACAGAGTTTATTAAAAAATAACTTTATGTAACTAATTCTACTTGATTGAGGCTTAATGTTGGCTTTGATTTGATTCAGTTTACCTAAGGAACCCTATTGAAGATCAATTTTAATTGCTACTCATCATGATTATTAATGTGAAACTTGAAAAATTCTTAGTGGTCCGAGATACTTAATTTAATTTAAAAAAAGTAAATAGCATATCATTATTCGATATATGTATAAGAATAGGAGTACATGATATTGTATGTCATTGAGGTCAAGGCGTAAAGTTGGCTCGACGTGCAAAAACTTTTGCTAAATAAAAATGAATCAGCACCATGTATACACCTTCTCTTAAGCTTGTGCGGCTACTTTTGCCTATCTATTTCACCCCGTGCTTGCAAATTTGGCTTGTCCTAAATTTGTCAAAAAAATATTTTTCACTTTTTTGTGTTTTATTTAAAAGATTTAAAGATAGAATATTAAAAGTTTATCAAATGCATTGGGAATTTTATTATTTTTTACATTGTACAAACAAAAAAATAAAACATTTTAACTTACGGCAAAAACCATTTCCCAACACAATTGGGTAATCCGAATCCTAACCATCCATACCCTTTAATCTTTATCAAAGTATTTATTTTTTTCTTCCTATTATGCCCTTGCTTCTTCTAATGTTTATTAGTAGTTCCTTTAATTGCAACTAACTAAGCCGCTCCAGATAACCACCACGTGGAAAAAATATCTTCACAAAATCAGATAGTAAATATCTCAATTTCCTATTTTGAAGGCCTAAATTACTAAAATGGCCACGAGATTATAACTTCCACCCTATATTTTCTCGACACGTGGCAACAGCCACATTCCCCGAAACATCCCCCCCCCCCCCCCCCCCCAACACGTGGGATTTCCTCTCTCTGCTCCAAGCCTCCAATCCACTTCTCTCTCTTCTCTCTCTCTATAAATCCAAAACTAGTCTTCTCTTTACATTCTGTAATTGAGTGAAATCAAGAAAGATTTGATCAGTGTTAGAGAAAACAATGAAACAGAGAACAAGTAGAAGAAGCAACACCGAGAGTTATCTGTCTACCATTTTCGACGATGATGAGATATTCGTTTCTCATATATTACTCGACTTTTCAAACTTGATTTTACTACGGGAACTCCCTAATCGATTTCCGGCCACATGGTTTTGTAAACGAAAAAGATCTGCATTCGATTCAAGCCACTTAAAAGAAGAAGAGAGACAGAAGGAGAAAAAATCCAAAGTCAAGACTTACGAAGCCTTGAGTCCTGATACTCCCTTTTCTTTCTGTCCATCCGAATCTGATGAAAACTCAAAGCACTCGCACAAACAAATCTCTACGAAAACGGTATTTATTCGTTTCCCTGTTTTTTTTTTCTTCTGGGTTTTGTTGGGTTAGTTATTTTCTCTTCAAATTCCCACATTCGTGCATGAATTTTACTATAATGGGTTTAAACTTAAATGGGTTACGATTTTGTCGGAGTTTTGATCACAAGTCTTTGCGTTCCATTGTTCCAAACTTCCAGTCAATTTCAATTTCTTGTTTCCGGCATTAAGGTGTCCCCAGTTTTGGGGCTATACCTATTTTTTTTGTATATATCCTTAAATTTCCATATCTGTACTTGTTTTTTTTTCCAATAATTTCTTTTCATGGGTTTTAATTTTCGTGGTTTTGACCCCTGAATTTTTACCATGTGGGTTTTGAAATTGTCTCCACAAGTCTTTGCGTTCCAATCAATTTCAATTTCTTGTTTCCGGCATTAAGGTGTCCCCTGTTTTGGTGCTATACCTACATGTTTTGTATATATCCTTAAATTTCCATATCTGTACTTGTTTTTTTTTTTTTCAATAATTTCTTTTCATGGGTTTTAATTTTCGTGGTTTTGTGCAATGAAGGAAAATAGGGAAAGCACTCTCTCTGCCACGTCAGCTAGGGACCCACATGGAGACAAGGGGAATAATTCGGTTAGCACTGATTCGGAAATGATGGGGCAAAGGAAAGGAATGAGGAAACGCATGACTAACAACCAGCTGAGAGACTACATATGCAATTGAGCTAGTATATAAGGCATAACTAATAGTATTGTTATTTTTATGCAAGTTGTGAGAAATATCTCTATTCTCTTCTCTCTCTCATACTCTTTTCTTCCCAGAATTTGCATCAGTGTACTTTCCTTCTAGAATCCTTTTCTGGAAGTGCAATTTATTTTCAATCAATACACGTGCTATTTCCCCTTTATCAGTTTTGCTCATTACCATTGGTGCTTTCATCTCACCATGGCAGAGAATACCCGGATGAAGGAACTCACTTCCGATGTCAAGCGCAACGCTGACGCGATCGAAAAGATGTACAACGACTTCCATGACAAGATCGGCAAAATGGAATTAGCGAATGCATCTCGATTTGAACGGATGGAAGCGATACAATTGGAAACAGACAACAAATTTTCTCAGATCCACAACGCGCTTGATTTGCTGCTGAACCAGAGTCCCCACAAATCTTCCCATGGTGCTGGTAACTCAAGCAAACAATCGTTTCAGGTGAGAAACATTAAACTCGAATTCCCTCGATTCGATGGTAAAAATGTTTTGGAATGGATTTTTCGTGCGGAGCAATTTTTCGATTACTATGGTACGCCGGATCCGGATCGGTTAACCATTGCTTCTGTGCACTTAGACAAGGATGTAGTTCCTTGGTTCCAGATGATGCAGCGCTCTCATCCTTTTCACTCTTGGGTTGAGTTCACTCGCGCTTTAGAGCTCGATTTTGGCCCTTCAATTTATGAATGTCCAAGAGCTACATCTATACTATATATTATTGCAGGGCGACTTTTCGCAAGAATCGTCCCGAGAGCGACACGTGTCACCTAAATACTAATAATTTTTGTATTTTGATGAATTTCTTTTCATGGTATGATTCGCTTTTTTTAGGCATCTTTCGATTTAAAAGGAATAATTGATTATATGGTTTCGGTTTTATTATGTGTTCTACCGGTTTAAATAGAATGATTTGCTAATAATAAAGATTTTTTATGGCATGTTTCGGTTTAAATGATAAATGATATATTTTGATTGCATTTTATAATAGTAGTTTCCGATTTTTCTATGATTTTTACCAGTTTAAAAGGAATGATTCGTTAATAATAAAGATATGCTTCTTAAAATTGGCAGGTATAGCATGTTTCCGCTTAAAAGGAATAATTAATTATATGGTTTCGATTTTTAATAGTATCATTTTTTTATAGTTTCTGTTGGTTAAAAGGAATGATTTGTTAATAATAAAGATTTAAAATGAATAATTGATTATATTTTGATTATATTTTTTTATGGTTTCTTCCAATTTAAAATGAATTATTTTTTATAATTTGTTCCAATTTAAAAGGAATGATTTGCTAATAATAAAGATATGGTTCTTGAAACAGGCAAATTAAAATAAGTTTTTTAAATAAAGATATGTTTCTAATTACCATTTGCACGTAATATTAAGAAATACCAATAAGTTTCTAATATTTATTCTTATACTACAAAACCATTTTGAAAGACACGTTCCTTTCATAATTTATTCTAATTACCATTTTACGGGTCTTTTACAAGGTAACTATCCATTTGCTAATAATATTACCATCAGGAACAAAGACAAGTTTCTAATTTTTTTTAAGGTATAGATTTATGTTAATATGTAGATTTTAATTACCATTAGGAAGAGAATTGAGCATGATTTTAATTTGATACAGATTTGATGCATTCTAATTAGGAACAATTTTAAAATAAATAATTTGATACAGATTTATGTTAAATACATATTTGTAACTGAGAATCTTGAATATTGTAATCGAGAGACATTTTAAAAGAGGTGATGTAGAGCTGAACCAGTCGCAATTGAAGTGGATGCCGAATATGTCGCAACCGGAGATACACACGTTCATGATCTCTACCGTGCAGGTGGGTATGCCATTTGCATAAAGAAAAAAAAAATTATCTAATAGTTTTATGAAAAGAGCTTTATACGCGTTTTTTAATTAATGAAAAGAGTTTTACTACATCCCCATATGTGGGTAATCGTTGATAATAAAAGACGTGCATTTATTTGTTTTGCTATTTATATATTTTAATGTTATTTATCTGAAGAATTTGATCTCATATTTGAACACATTTTCATAGGTAATTCTATTCAATGCCTACTAAGACCACTTCCTATCACATGTTGAAGGTAATTTACATTCTCTCTCTCATTCTTTCTATCTCAGCGGTAAAATTAGCAAAAGGTAGAAACTTAAAAGTTAAAACTTAAGTATTCGGAAAGAGATGGGGCTTATTTAGACTCCTAATAAAATTATAGGAGAAGGAAGCAGATTGGAGGGTGACCTTCCCATGTTCCCGGGGTGAGAGTTATCGAAGCATGTGGAAATGTAAAACATTATTAAGTAATATTATTTTTAATATTATTGAATTCATGTCGGAGTTTTTTCAAATTATTATTCGTCTTGACAAATGCAACCAAAAAGTAAAAAAAATAAAAATTACTCAAACTCTTAAAGAATTCATTAATTGAAGAGAAAAATATTTTTAAAAATCAATATATTTTTTTACGTACTTTCTTTTACATTGTTTTATTTAATTTTTTTTTTACATAAACTTAAGTGTTACTTTTAATCTACTTATATGTCTAATTAAAAAGGGATTAAGTTTATTTTTATACATCTAATTAAAATTTAAATTTCATGAATCCTGATGGATTGGATTTCTTTGTTATTTTTAATCATATGATTATCTTTAAACAAATGTGAGAATTACCATATAAAATACACAACATGTATTAACTTAAGTTTTTTTTTTATATTAGTTTTTCGCATATGTATTATCTTTAGACTCTTCTATCCGTTTGATTAATGTTTGTGTTTTTTATCATTGTATTAGAAGATGAATTATGTGAATATTGATCTTAATATCGATCAATCTAGCAAACAAATACTTGATTGTCGAAAGGAACATGATCCAATCGCAAACAAGTTAACGAAATTACAAAAGAAACACGTGTAAGATTGTGCATCTTATGCAGTAAAAGGTTAGATTTTCAAAACAACATTAACTACTTTGCATGTATTAAATCTTCCTCCCTGTAACTATATATCTTTACTTATTCTTACTATACAGTTTATTCTTACACTTTATACATAATAATGGTTTGTGTATATTTGTATGTACATATAGTAATTCATTACTTTTTCCTAATTCATTACTTTTTCCTTTTAAGACATTTAAATTTCTTTTAATTTAGGATAATAAAGTTAAAATGATCAATAATTATATTGCCTTCCACTATGAACGTGCCTATGTATGCATAGTCCATGCACCAAAATCTTTATGTGAACTATGTTGTACGGCGACATTTGTATTAAACGTTGACTGGTCGAAAGAATGTTAGTACTTTTTACAAGGTAACAAAATTCTAGACAAGTAGTAGTCATTTGTTAGATATTTTTATATAATTTATTTATTATTTATTGATATCTTGCAAAAGATAATTTTATTTATTATTTTATTTTATATGTGAACGAATGCAAGACAAGACAGACAAACATTAACTTCATTATTATGAGGCTTAAATTTTTTATCATAACTTTTAAACAGAATTTGTTAGGTATAGTTTTCTACCGTATTTGGTTGATAGTGTAAAAAATATACATATTTTTGTAGTTTTAAAATACTTAAATTATGTTTAATTTTGCATTCGTATAAATAAAGTATACTTCTATACGTCCCGTGCATTGCACGGGATTTTTGCTAGTTATTCAAATTAAGTCAGAATGGTACTGTAGCTGACTATTATTTGCAATTTATTTCATTAGCTAACAGAGTTTATGGCCTGAGTAATGATGCTTTGATCGACTGTTTCATTAGTGGTTTAACTCCTGAAATCAGACGAGATGTGATGATACACTCACCAATTTCTATTGTGAAAGCTGTGTCCCTTGCTAAAGTTTATGAAGAGAAATATGCATCAATCACTAAACCACAAAAATACACCTCATCAACTTCATACAACCATAGAGCACCCTTCAATTCAAATAAACCAGAAAATACCCAAAAAACTAATCCTACCCCTCTGCTCCAAACCCCACCAACACGACCCATGAACCCTACGCAAAGAAACCCAAACATCAAAAGAATTTCCCCAGCTGAAATGCAATTGAGAAGAGACAAAGGTCTATGTTATTGGTGTGATGACCAATTCTCTCTAACCCACAAATGCCCCAACTGTCAAATTATGATGTTACAATTTGATGACATTGAAGAGGACACCCAACCTGAACAAAAAAAAACCCAGCCAAATATGACCGACCCTGAACCTGACATAGCCACTGATGACCACCATCTTTCTCTGAATGCAATGAACGGGACCAGTAGCATGGGTATATTGCGCTTTACAGGCCAAATTGGACAAATCAGGGTGCAAGTCTTAGTTGATGGAGGAAGTTCAGACAACTTCTTGCAACCCAGAATTGCTGATTTTCTCAAACTTCCAGTGGAACCAGGTCCTTGTTTCAAAGTTTTGGTGGGTAATGGCCAAACTATGACTGCTGAGGGAGTGGTTTCTAATTTGTCCATCACATTGCAAGGGCATGAGTTGACTGTACCTGTATACTTACTGCCGGTAGCCGAAGCTGACATTATTTTGGGATCTTCATGGTTGGCTACTTTGGGCCCACATGTGGCAGACTACGCAGCATTGACATTAAAATTTTCCTACAAAGGAAAATTTGTGACATTACAAGGAGAGAGAGGCATACCTCCTAAGCTGGCTCAATTTAATCATTGTAGAAGGATGCAAAATACTGATGCTATTGCTGAATCATTTGCAGTTCAGTTACTTCAGTTGCACGCGGAGGATGATATTTTGAAAGAGCTGTCACAAAATTTAGCCCCTGACCTTGCCCAGTTGCTGTACACCTACAGTTCAGTGTTCCGGACTCCAACCTCACTACCACCTCCTAGAAGTCAGAATCATGCTATCCCACTATTGGAGGATACCAAGCCAGTTAAAGTCAAGCCTTACCGATATCCTCATAGTCAGAAGGAACAAATTGAGAAAATGGTGCATGAAATGCTAGACCAAGGTATTATACAACCTAGTACTAGCCCTTTTTCTTCACCCATTTTACTTGTGAAAAAGAAAGATGGTAGTTGGAGGTTTTGTACTGACTATAGGGCCTTAAATGCGGTGACCATAAAGGATAGTTTTCCTATGCCAACTGTTGATGAATTATTAGATGAGTTATTTGGTGCAAAATTTTTCTCAAAGTTGGACTTAAGGTCAAGCTATCATCAGATTTTGGTACAGCCAGAGGATAGACACAAAACCGCTTTTAGACACATCATGGGCACTATGAATGGTTAGTCATGCCTTTTGGACTAACTAATGCCCCAGCAACATTTCAGAATTTAATGAATCAGATTTTTCATGATGCTTTGAGAAAATATGTGCTAGTGTTCTTTGATGATATACTTATTTATAGTTCTACTTGGCATGAACATTTGACACATTTAGAAAATGTGTTAAGAGTTATTCAGCAGCATGTCCTGTTTGTGAAGTTGTCAAAGTGTTCCTTCGGTGTTTTGGAAATTGAATACTTGGGACACATAGTTTCTGGACAAGGAGTCTCTATGGATAATAGTAAGGTTCAGGCAATCCTTAAGTGGCCAACACCCAAAAATGTGAAGCAGTTAAGAGGATTTTTGGGTCTCACAGGCTACTACAGACGGTTCATCAAAGCATATGCCAGAATTGCTGCACCTTTGACTGAATTACTCAAGAAAGATGGTTATTTGTGGACTGAGCAAACTGAAGCAGCATTCCTTCAACTCAAAGAAGCTATGATGACAGCACCTGTTTTGGGATTACCTAATTTCCAACAGCCTTTTATCTTGGAAACGGATGCATCAGGGGTTGGTATAGGTGCAGTATTACATCAGAATGGTCACCCAATTGCCTACTTCTCCAAGAAACTTGCACCACGCATTCAAAAGAAGTCAGCTTATTTTAGAGAGATGTTGGCCATAGCAGAAGCAATTGCTAAGTTCAGGCACTATTTATTGGGCCATAGCTTTATTATCAGAATTGATCAGAAGAGTTTGATAAGCTTGATGGATCAGAGTTTGCAAACACCAGAGCAACAAGAATGGCTGCATAGATTTTGGGATATGATTTCACAATAGAGTATAAACCGGGAAAAGACAATTTAGCTGCTGATGCCCTCTCTAGAGTAATGTCTTTATCATGGTCTGAACCTGAGAATTCAATTGTCAGACAATTGAAGAAAACACTACAGAGAGATCCCAAATTACAAGTGATTATGCAACAATGTGTTGAACAGCCACTATTGCATCCAAATTACTCAGTCAAAGGTGAATTATTATATTGGAAGAACAGAATTGTTGTACCTAAGGATGTGAACCTTATACAACAAATTCTACAAGAATTCCATAGCTCTCCAATTGGAGGACATTCTGGTCTGACAAGAACTTTGGCAAGAGTGACACAACAGTTTTATTGGACAGATATGAAGCAGGATGTACAATAGTTTGTGCAGTCTTGTACAATCTGTCAACAGGCGAAAACTTTGCATGCCAAACCTGCTGGACTGCTGCAACCACTGCCTATACCATCTCACGTATGGGAGGATATAGCAATGGACTTTATAACAGGACTACCAAACTCCTATGGCTTTAATGCTATCTTGGTAGTAGTGGACCGTCTGTCAAAATATGGTCATTTCATAGCACTCAAAGGGGACTACACTAGCAGGTCTGTAGCTGAGTTATTCATGACTCATGTTGTTAAATTACATGGAATGCCTAAGTCAATAGTGTCAGACAGAGATAAGGTTTTTACTAGCACTTTTTGGAAGCACTTATTTCAATTGCAGGGTACCACATTGGCCATGTCCTCAGCTTATCACCCTCAATCAGATGGCCAGTCAGAAGTAGTGAACAAGTGTTTGGAGATGTTTCTCAGGTGTTTCACTTTTCACAACCCAAAGGCTTGGTACAAGGCTTTAAGCTGGGCAGAACTCTGGTACAACACATCATTTCACACCAGCATTGGTATGACACCATTCAAAGCATTATATGGGAGAGATCCACCTGCTCTGATTCGATACAATCCACAGGCATCAGACCCTATTACTCTGCAGGAACAATTGATCAACAGAGATAACATTTTGCAGCAATTGAAACAACACTTGGAAAGAGCTCAGGTATACATGAAGAATCAAGCTGACAGGAAGAGAACTGATGTGTCCTTAGCAGTGGGTGATTTGGTTTTGGTGAAGCTCCAACCATATAGGCAACACTCTGTCACACTGAGAAGAAATCAGAAGTTGGGTATGAGATATTTTGGACCATTTCCTGTTATGGCCAAAATAGGTAGCGTGGCTTACAAATTACAACTACCAGATGCAGCCAAAATTCATCCAGTTTTTCACATCTCTCAGCTGAAGCTTTTCAAAGGAACACCACAGGAACAGTACATGCCCTTGCCTCTAACCACAACAGAGACAGGTCCTGTAATAGCACCGATTGACATTCTGCAAGCTAGATCCATCAAGAAAGGCCCAAACATCGTACCACAGGTGCTTGTTCAATGGGAAAACACAACAACAGCTGAGGCCACATGGGAGGATTTTAATGAGATGCTAGACAGCTTCCCTAACCTCAACCTTGAGGACAAGGTTGTCATAAATGGGGATGGTATTGCAATGAAGGAAAATAGGGAAAGCACTCTCTCTGCCACGTCAGCTAGGGACCCACATGGAGACAAGGGGAATAATTCGGTTAGCACTGATCCGGAAATGATGGGGCAAAGGAAAGGAATGAGGAAACGCATGACTAACAACCAGCTGAGAGACTACGTGTAACGACCCGGATTTTTGGGATTTATTTTTATATATATATGTATTATTTATGTTTTATTTAGATTAATAAATTATTTTTTCTGATTGATTATCTTGAATTTTTACTTGTGTATATCTCTTTATTTTCGCTCTGTCCAGGTTCGTTGAATCTTTTAGGGAGAGTTATCTGATTTACTTTTTTTATATATTAAATATTATATTTTTATGTATTTTTATTAATTATTATCCTAACCGATAATTATTATAATATTTGAATCTCATTCAAACCCTATCCTAATATTTGAATCTCATTCAAACTCTATCCCTAGTATTCAAATCCTACTCAAACTCTATCTTTATTAATTTGAATTCAAACTCTATCCCTAGTATTTAAATCCTACTCAAACTCTATCTTTATTAATTTGAATTCAAACTCTATCCCTAGTATTCAAATCCTACTCAAACTCTATCTTTATTAATTTGAATTCAAACTCTATCCCTAGTATCCAAACTATATCTTTATTAATTTGAATCCTAATTGAACTCAGATACGTCCCCCTTTGTCTATTTATATAGCCCTTGATCCATCAAATTCATTTTATCGTTTCAGAACTTTTGTGTGTCTCTTGAATATTTACGAGATTTCGGTGCGGTGTTTAGTTCGTGAGTTTTTCAGTAGCGCCTTATTTTGTCAGGATCGAGGTAGGAATTTCAGACCGAGCTCTACATATATATGTGATTTATTAGTAGATTTGGTTAATTTGTGTTAGAAGATTGTATAGGGGATATAAATCGAATATTTAGTAATTAATTGTTGGAGTGTTTATGTGTATTCGATTGCGTGAATTAATCAAGTTGAGAATTTAATAAATACTAGGTGTCAAATCGGGATTGAGTTAGAACCATAGGAGTGCTATATAATTTATTGTAGGTGACGATTTGTGATTTAATTTAATTTAGTTGATCAATTAATGAATTTTTACCATGTGGGTGTTGAAATTGTCTCCAGTGTGTATATATGTGTGTGTGACTGATAGTATGATTGTTGCTATTGATTTTGCAGACGAAAGAGGAACACTTGAAGATGATAGATGAGTTAACTGAAGCACTAAAAAGGGTGAGTTCTATGAATCAGTGATTACAATTTTTATATTTTCTTTAATTTCCCTCTATTGTCTCTTTCAATACATTATCTTCTACTTTTCTACTGAAAACAATTTTCACTGCCTAATTCTTGAAAAGAAAAACCCATTATTTACCCACTATTTTTTTTCTTCCATCCAATTTACCGACTCATCATTTTGATGGTATATATTAATTTCGTAAGTTTATACACTTGAGACTAAAATAAAAGTTTTCAAATTTTCAGTTAATCAGAAAACATGATGATAAATATTTCTCTAATTCTGTAAATTTCAAGCAGGAAATTGAGGCTGTTAAGAGTTACTACAAGCAGCTAAAGTTCATTAATTTGGATTTAAAAGCAAAGAAACAAGATGTAATTTTGATGGACTCTCGATAAGGCGCATTAAAACGGTGCTATTTTGATAATCAAAATATTCTTCAATTCAAGGTGGTTTCAAACAGCTTTTTGTAGAATAGGGGTGTCTTGTTGTACATTGCACACAACAAAATGTGTTGCTCGTCAAAACGACGTCGTTTTGACACTCAAAATACTGTTCGAACAGTTGGATGCTAACCGAATAATTTTCGGTCTATGTTTTCTGCCATTTTGGCGCGCATCACGGGCTAATGAGCGCAATCACAGCAACCTCCCCAATTCCGCTTTTTGTTGGTCAAAATTGTACTGTTTTGACGCGTAACGCACCCTGTAGAGTTTTTGTACCCGACTTTGATATGTTCACTCAAGTTTTTACTAATTTTTCTGAATTCTTATCTCTATTTTATTCCTCTCTTTTTTTCTTTTTCTTTTTTGCTTTTTACAGTTGGAGATGACGAAGGACCTAGATTTTGGGATGGATTTAAGCAAATCTATTATTAGCATTGAAAATCAAGATGATCATCCTCAAGTTCATTGCATGGCCCATCAACAGCCGTCCATTGTAGATCGGATGGTGCATCACGGATCACAAACAAGTAACAAATTTCAACAACACCCACATGGCAAAATTTTCCCATTTTTATCATCGGGATCTGGATCAGGTAAGGTCAATCAAATGGGCCCACACTGCATTCTTTACCTGAAAGTATCAGCAGAAGAGGAGACTTTGTTGGGGGTAGACTCTTCACAACCGTTGGATTCTACTAGAGCTCTAATAGTACCAGCAACAACAGTAGATGATAAAAAGGCCAAAGCTACTGAAGCAAGGAGGAGAAGGGTGATTAAGATGAAAGAGATGAAGAAGAATTCTTCTGCTAAAATCAAACCACTCAAGTGCAGATGACATTGTGTCATATATATGGATTGTTGAGTAGGCATTATTTTTGGGATTGTGTTAGATAGTGTCAGCCCTGACATTTGAGTTGTTCAAACCCGATCTCAGCTCGATTGCCCTGCGCCGGGGGACTTGTGGGGCTTACCCAGAGGCCAGCCCTGGTGTTAGAGGGCTATTTTGTCTTTCTATTTTGTAGTTATTGTGGCCCATATCCTGTCTTATGCACAAATCTTCCAAATTATCTAGCCTGACAGTTGCTGAAGTTATTTCATACATGTGGGTGTCATATGAAATTAATGTTTCTGTTAGAATATCCTCCGTTGGGACAAAATTATTGAAATTTTAGTTTTAGGTTGTGTTAGAGAGCCGTTTTTGTCTTTCTATTTTGTGGTTATTATGGCCCTTTTTTTTTGATCTTGTGAACAGATTTTATAATTATCTATCCCCGACAATTGCTAGAGTTATTTTATACATGTGAATAATACAATAATTCAATAAACACTACAGTTCAATTGAACCCGTATTAGCACCAAAGGTAGGATTGTCAAAATTGATTTTAAGGTGGTACTTGTAATGATTTAGGTTTTTAATATCAGTTTGATTAAAAGTTTGGCTAAGGACCCTATTAAATATCAATTTTCCATTCATCAATATTGTGAAACTTGACAAAAAATTAGTGGTTCGAGATACTTGGTCTAAATTTAAAAAAAGTAAATATCATAACATTATTCAATATATGTATAAGAACATGGGTACGTGATATTTAGTGTCATTAGGTCAAGGCGTAAAGCTGGCTATGAGCATAGAAACTTTTACTAAATAATAAAGGAATCAACACCATATACACTTTCTCTTAAGCTTGTGCGGCTACCTAGCTTCCTCTATCTATTTTACCTGGTCCCCGTGCTTGCAAATTTGGCTCATCCTAAATTCGTCAAAAACTTGATTTACTTTTTTGTGTTTTACTTATAAGATTTAAAGATAGAAAAGTCAAAATTTTATCAAATGCATTGGGTATTTTATTACTTTTCACATTGTATTACAAAAAAAATATATGTATATTTTACTTTACGGCAAAAACCAGTCCCCAACATATTTGGATTCTTAATCCTAACCATCCATACCCTTCATCAAAGTATTTTCTTTTTTTCTTCCTGTTATGCCCTTGCTTCCAATGTTTATTACTTCCTTAATTGAATTGCAAGTAACTAAGGCGCTGAAAATGACCACCAGGTGGAAAAAAATATCTTCAGAAAATCAGGCAGTTAATATCTTAATTTCCTATTTTGAAGCCTTAAATTACTAAAATAGGCACGAGATTCTAACTTAAACCAAATAGTATCAAAATTCCCATAAACACTAGACTTACCTCCACCTTTACTTTCTCGACACGTGGCACCAGCCACATTTTCACCCTCCATCGGGATTTCCTTATTAGCAACCCCTCTCTCTGCTCCAAGTGTCCAACCCACCTCTCTCTCTCTCTCAATTCAAAACTATTCTTCCTTTTACATTCTGTAATTGACTGAAATCAGGAAAGCTATAACCATTGTTAGAGAAACAATGAAACAAAACACGAGTAGAAGAAGGAACACAGAGAATTATTTGCCTAGCTTTTTCAATGATGATGAGATATTTGTCGCTCGTATATTACTCGACTTTTCAAACCTACTTTTGCAACAGGAATTTCCTGATCAAGAAGAAGAAGAGAGAGAAGAAGAAAAAACACAAAGTCAAGGCTTCCGAAGTCTTGAGTCCTGATACCCCATTCTCTTTCGCTCTATCCGACTTTGATGAAAACTCGAAGCACTCTCACGAGCAAATTTCTCAGAAAATGGTGTTTCTTTGTTTCCCTGTTTTTTTTTTCAGGGTTTTGCTGGTTATAATTTTTTGTTATTACGAATCAGGCACTCTCATGAGTTATTATTTTCTTGGTTTTGACCACTGGATTTTTGCCATATGGGTATTGAAATTGTCTCTTGTGTTGGGTCTAGACCTGTTCTTGTATATGTGTGTGTGACTGATAGTTTAATTGTTGCTGTTGATTTTGCAGACGAAAGAGAAAAACTTGAATGGGATAGATGAGCTAACTTAGTGCGGAGAAATACTAACAGGGGTGAGTTTATAAACTTGTGATTATATTGTTTTTGGTACCTTCAATGTCTCTTTCTATAAATTTATGTTCTACTTTCCTACTGAAATACTTTAAGAAAGTCTATAAACACATAATTGGTTCACAGACTTTCGTACACAAATCTGAACATAAATGTGTTTGAAATTGTCAGATTTGAAAAATAATAATGAGCTTCACATACATAAAATAATTCTAATTAAACACATTTATACCAGAATTTATGCACAAGAATTCCGTCCGTAGATTTGCTCAAACAATTTTCACTACCCAATTATGAGAAAAACTTTTATTTTTCTTTCATCCAATTTACCAACTTGTTATTTGATACTGATTAGAGGTATTGAATTGTAAGTTTATAAACGCCGGAAAGCTTTCCCGACAGCGGTATTCGCATCGTTTTTGACAAATGCCGAGAAAAATATAAAAAACGCCGGTAAAATACTTTACCAACGTTTTTAAGACTTTTACCGGCGTTTACAAAACGCCGGGAATTCTCCTTTTTGTTGTAGTGATACTGAAAAAAAAATGTTTTTCTTTTTCACTTAATCAGAAAACAAGCTAATAATTTTCTCTAATTGTGTAAATTTTAATGAGGAAATTGAGGTTGTGAAGAGTTAGTAGTTACTACAATGAGTTAAAGTCCATTAATTTGAATTTGAAAGCGAAGAAATGAAAGGTAATTTTGATGGACCAGAGAATCCTATTGCGAGGCAAAATGATGTCGTTTTGGCCATCAAAATATCTTCCCAATGAGTACGTAAAATTCAGACAGTTCTTGGGCAACATTTTGATTGCCAAAACGATATCATTTTCATGCATTGTGTCTTGGATATCTATCAGTGGCGGAACTATATGGAGATCGAGAGGAGGCCTTCCAAATTTTTTTAAAAACATTAGGACTTGCGTATAAATTTTAAAAATTATAAAAAAATTACCTTTCGATCATGCACTGTTTCTTGGATTTCTGTCAGTGGTGGAACTACATGGAGACCGAGGGAAGGCCATCCCAAATTTTTTTAAAAGAATTTGGACTTGCATACAAATTTTAAAAATTATTAAAAAAAATTACTCTTCGACCCCCTCCTTCTCTCCAAAAAAAAAACAATCTCGATCCCCAAAAGTCGAATCCTAATTTCGCCCCTGGTCTCCGTGTCTAATTTTGATACGTTTATTCAAGGTTTTGCCAATTTTTCTGAGGTGGATTCTTATCTCTATTTTATTTCGTCTCTTTTTTTGTGTTGTTTTCAGCTGGAGATGAGCAAGAACATAAATTTTGAGATGGATTTAAGCCAATCTATTATTAGGGTTGAAAATAAAGATGATTATCTTCAAGTTCATTGCGTGGCTCATCACCAGCCGTACATTCCGAATCAGATGGTGCATCATGGATCACAAACACACAATAACTGATGAGCGCACTATATTGCATAATAACGTGGCTCAACATACTCCTTTTGGCAATTATGCGTAGGCAAATGTATTTATTTAGTTAATATTGCACGCGTAGTTGTTTTTGTACCCTTTCAGGTTTGCGAGCGCTAAATGAATGCCCAAAAGGTTCTACCATGACTTAAGGCCTCGGAACCATTGGCGATATTGATGGAGGACCAATTGAAGGCTCGGGAGGAGTAAAAGTGAGTCCGGATCAAAGAATCAAGGAAGAACTGAAAATTGGAGGAAAAAGAGCCCTCTATCGATAGAGGTTTATCCCTATCGATAGAGCCTCAATCAAATAAGACCAGAAGACTTCCCTATCGATAGAGGATCACTCCTATCGATAGAGCCTCAATCAAATAAGACCAGAAGACTTCCCTATCGATAGAGGATCACTCCTATCGATAGAAGGCTGAATCAAAGAAGACCAGAAGACTTCCCTATCGATAGAGGCCTCTTCCTATCGATAGAAGGCTCAATCAACTAATACCAGAGGACTTCTCTATCGATAGAGAGATCCTCCTATCGATAGAGAACCATATACGTCTGATTCTGTGGGGCCGACTTTTACTCGAATTCTGGGCCAAATCAGGGAATAAGAAGCTTCTTAAATTGCCATTGTGGAGGGTAGAATGGTATTTTCACCTAGGTTTTGTAGGATATTTTATTTTAGATTGTATTCTTTGGAAAAAGGGGTCTCACACATTACATATATTACACTTAGAGTTTATATCAGATATCAGAGTTTTTTGAGAGCTTTTCTTCCTTCATTTTGTTGCTTTAGAATACTTGTTCTTCATTGTTCTTCAAGTTTTGAGTAAGTTTTTAATCCTTTAGTGTTCTTCCCCTTATGAATCCTGTATTCTCTTGGAAGCACTTAAGTATTAGTAAGTTTTACTTATATTTCTTCCATTAGTATTGTTTTTCTTACCTTAAAATTTGATTCTATTAGAGTTTTGTTTGGATCCTTCTTATTGTCCTTAGATAAGTTTGTTTTATTATGTTTTCTATCACTTCTATCATGTTCATGTTAAAATATGAGTAGCTAAATTAGTGTGGGTTAAGTCTAAATGTGAAGTTGATTTCAAATCCATGTTGGTCTATATCTTCTCCATATTTGTTAATGACATTGATGGATCTTTCTAAGTTCTTCTTATTGAAATAAAAATGAAGAGTTAAGTTCTTGCTTAGTTATAGCCATCCTAGAGTTGGTATATCTAATACTTGAATCGATGTCCTTCATCTTTTAATCCTATTTCCTTGAACTTGAAAGATCCGTCAAAACCATTTTAAGAATTAAAATCCTGATTTTCATCGAAGAATTTTCCGATCTAAAATCCGGGACCGAGGGCTAAATTGAGTTATAAAGAGAAGAGATAGACCAACGGAAGATTTGAATAGACCAAACTTTAGGACTTAACCCCACTCCTTAATCTAGTTTTTCCCCTCATTTAGTAGTATAATTGTTAACCAAACCACCAAACAAATTTGAGGTTGACGTCCGAAACGTCGAAAAAATCAATTTGCGCAACCTTTAAATCCAACGTTCTTTTTCCCTGTGGATCGATACTCCGGACTATCCATTATACTCATTTTTACATATTTTGAGGGAAGTCCCGTTTTATGAAATTAAACCATTGACCCGAGGCCGGCACCCTAATGACAAACACTTTTGCCGGCCGGTCAATAACAATTTTCAACAACACCCACTACAAGAAAATACACTTTTGGCGACTAAATTTAGCGACAAAACTAAATTTAGTCGCCAAAAGTAGTGCATTTGGCGACCAAATTTTTAAGTCGCTAAAATGTTGGACCTTTGGCGACAAAATTAATTTGGTCGGGAAATATATGACTTTTGGCGACTAAACTTCATTTAGTCGGGAAAAGTCAGACTTGTCCCGACTAAAGTCACTTTTGTCGCCAAAAGTCATGAATTTTCGCGACTAATCAGATTTTAGTCGGGAAAAGTCATGACTTTTGGCGACAAAAGTGACTTTAGTCGGGAAAAGTGACGACGTTTGGCAACTAAAGTGACTTTAGTCGGGAAAATTCAAGTTTTAGTCGCCAATACTCGAGACTTTCACCTATTAAAGTATTATTTTGTCGGAAAATGTCCATCTTTTGGCAAAACAGATTTAGTCGCCAAA
Source organism: Arctostaphylos glauca (assembly GCA_019985065.2). Classification (NCBI taxonomy): domain Eukaryota; kingdom Viridiplantae; phylum Streptophyta; class Magnoliopsida; order Ericales; family Ericaceae; genus Arctostaphylos; species Arctostaphylos glauca. Next base: position 26,010,770 of record JAHSPW020000009.1, on the reverse strand, counting down.
AGTCATGATTTACTTTAGTCCGTAAAAGGAGAATATTTCTATAGAACATACTTTTTTTTATTTAATCACACGCTATATATCCGTATACGAATATACAAATATATATGTGTATGTATGTATTTGAATATATGTATATTATATATACTCCGTATTCAAATATACAGATATATATACACACATACATGTATATATATGTGTATACTATATATATATTTATACAGATATACATATATTATATATGGATACGAATATACAAATATATATACAATACTATATATATATACACACAATACACACACACACACACACACACACACATATACAATTGTATGTATACATATATATACATATACCGTATATAGTATGTAATATACATATATTGTATTTGTAGATATATTATATATAGTATACGATTATATAGATATATTCATATATATACTATTTGTATATACGAATATACATATATTATATATGCTCCGTATATAAATATAGAGTTATATATACACATACATGTATATATACGTGTATACTATATATATGTACACAGATATACATACATTATATATAGTAATATATGAGTATATATAATATACAATATAGTATGTAATATATGAATATTGTATGTATACATATATATACATATACCGTATATAGTATACAAATATACATATATTGTATTTGTAGATATATTATATATAGTATACGATTATATAGATATATTCATATGTATACTATTTGTATATACGAATATATATATGTATACGTAGTTTGTGAGTTCATTTGATATAATAAATATTTTTATTTTCATTACTAAACATAAGTGTGTAAGTGGCCAAGTGGATAGGTGTTTGGTTATTATGGAAGAGGTGGTGAGTTCGAATCTTGGTAGTGACATATTGTTAGGGCATATATTATCATAATTCTGGTACAGTAAGTGCCACGTAGATGTAAGAGGTCCTATGTGGCAATGTATGTGGAATTTTTTGCTTATGTCAGCGCCACGTGGATGTTATAATTGGTTTGGCGACTAAATAGTGGACTATTGGCGACTAAACATGTAGTCGGAAATTGTGTTTTTTCTTGTAGTGACCCATATAGCAAAATTTCCACATATTTGTCATCCGGGTCTGGATCAAGTAAGGTCATGCAAATGGGAGCATTCTGCTTTTCTGATCTGAAAGTATCATCAGAGAGGACTTTAGTGGCTGTAGACTCTTCACAGCCGTTGGATTCTATGAGAGCTCTAATAGTACCAACAGCAACAATAGATGATAAAAAAGCCAAAGCTGCAGAAGCAAGGAGGAGAAGGATGATTAAGATGAAAGAGATGAAGAAGAATTCTTTTGCAAAAATCAAACCACTCAAGTGCAAATAGGACTTGGGGTTTGCTCTGCCCAATGCACAAAAGAACGTGTTATACGTAAAAAAGAAAAAAACTATTTCGGACATTTTTATTGGTAGGATTGGAATGTTTGTTTTTACGCTGAAACAACATTGTTTTGCTACTCAACACTTCTGTTGTTTAGCAGGCTCTCCCATTATATCAGCGGGGCTGTTGAGTTGCATTAGTTTGGGTTGGTGCTAGAGGGGCATTTTTGTCTTTGTATTTTGTAGTTATTACGTTCTATCTTTTTGTCTTATGAACAAATCTTTCAATTATCTGTCCCAACAGGAATTATTTTATACGTGTGAATTTCATGTAAATTCTTGTATCGGTTAAATTATCCTTTGTTTGGAAAAAATTATTGAACTATTCGAGACAATTATCTCGCAATTAGAGTATTAAAGTCCATCCTTCTAATAACAGAATATAAACTATAAGTTAGAATAATGATTTTGTCTTTATTCAAATTTTAAAACTCCATTTGGTCTAAATTATGTAAATTATTTATTTTTTGTCTCCATTCAAAAAAAATATTTATTATGTTTTTATCAATTTTTTTGAATTTGTTGATTTGTCTTGACAAAATAAATCTAGAAAAATATAAAATTATGTCCAAAAGTTTAAAAAAATTTACAAAAGATAAAAAATAAGTCAAAATAGATTATATTTTGGCCTTTTTTTGTCTTTTCTGAATTTTTTTAATTTTTTGACATAATTCTCATTTATTTTTGGGTAAACATTACCTTCACTTTCATTATTTGAGACAGAACGAGTCTAATTTATCCTTATTAAAAAGTATAGTTTAGAAGTGTGACTTACACAGCCTCTTAGACAATGAGAACAGGCAAAAGTTTGCCATCCCAAAAGGTAGGGCAAAATAAACTGCAGAGATTCACCAGTAATATGTCAGCCAATGTATTCGGGATAGACACATAAAAATAAGATGAATGAATGATCGCGGAGAAAAAACAAGAAAAAGTAAGAATATTATATTTGTTTCTAGGGGTGCAAACGAGTTGAGCAGCTCGTTTTACATTCAATAAGCTCGAACTCAATCCAAGCCAACATCTGAGAACTCGAGCTCGGTAGGAAATTAAAGGAGTCTTTATAAACAAGCTGAGCCCATATATACGAGTTGAGCTTATCTACATGAGTCCAGTAACCATTACTCGGTGGATGTGTACAACGCCAGCCCCGGCATTTGAGTTGTCTAAACCCGATCTCAACTTGGTTGTCCACTTAATATTAATAATAATTTTTTCGGCAAATTTCTATTTTTTTTATATTTATAAAAAATATCCCACTCCGAGGGATTGCCCGAGCCTGAGATTTACCTTGGGGCCGGCCCTGCATGTGTATCAACTGGGTTGTTGAGTTGTATTAGTTTTGTAGTGGTGTTAGATGGATATTTTGCCTTTCTGTTTTGTAGTTATTGTGACTCATTTTTTTGTCTTATGGACAAAACTTTTGATTATACATCCCAACAGTTGCTGAAGTTATTTTATATGTGTCGTGTGAATTAATTTCGTAGTAAATTCTCGTTTTGATCAGAATATACTCTGATGAGAAATTTATTTAAAAAAATCCAAAATTATTATTGAAATACCTATAGGATGGAGTATTAAACTCTTATCCTTTTAATAATTGAATATTCATAAACTGAGATTGGTGTGGGTTAAATAGTCTTACCTAAAAAACAGCTTTGACTTGAACAAAATAGTTCAAATTTCTTAGTAGAGTAGAGACCTAGCTACTAGAGTTCTAACACTCCCCTATCCCTTTGGTGGTTCCATTTGACATACAATAAGAGTTAGCAGAAAGTCATGGTACACAGGCCTTAGGGATATATTCGAACACCGTTGGATGCATGTGGAGTTCAAATACACTTGTATCCGGATGTGTCCCTAAGCTCTATGTCCCAATGGCCCCACATTGGATGTGTCCCAAGAGTCCCACGTGCATCTAACGATTCAGAACACATCTATGTCAGGATATGTCCATAAGGTCTGTATACCTAGTATTACTCTAAGTTTAAAAACACACAAATTATATATATATATTCTTATGGAGAAATGGTCAAATTACACAATGTCAATTTCCTAGATATATATAGTTGACAACCAAAAGATAAAGCATCACTATTAATTGATTTAGGTTTTTACAATATCACAAAATTAACACAATCGACACGATCAATACCCTTAACATAGTTTATTAAAAAATAACATAATGTAACTAATTGTACTTGATTAAGGCTTAATGTTGGCTTTGATTTGATTCAGTTTACCTAAGGAACCCTATTGAAGATCAATTTTAATTGCTACTCATCATGATTATTGTGAAACTTGAAAAATTCTTAGTGGTCCGAGATACTTAATTTAATTTAAAAAAAGTAAATAGCATATCATTATTCGATATATGTATAAGAATAGGAGTACATGATATTGTATGTCATTGAGGTCAAGGCGTAAAGTTGGCTTGACGTGCAAAAATTTTTGCTAAATAAAAATGAATCAACACCATGTATACACCTTCTCTTAAGCTTGTGCGGCTACTTTTGCCTATCTATTTCACCCCGTGCTTGCAAATTTGGCTTGTCCTAAATTTGTCAAAAAAATATTTTTCACTTTTTTGTGTTTTATTTAAAAGATTTAAAGATAGAATATTAAAAGTTTATCAAATGCATTGGGAATTTTATTATTTTTTACATTGTACAAACAAAAAAATAAAACATTTTAACTTACGGCAAAAACCATTTCCCAACACAATTGGGTAATCCGAATCCTAACCATCCATACCCTTTAATCTTTATCAAAGTATTTATTTTTTTCTTCCTATTATGCCCTTGCTTCTTCTAATGTTTATTAGTAGTTCCTTTAATTGCAACTAACTAAGCCGCTCCAGATAACCACCACGTGGAAAAAATATCTTCACAAAATCAGATAGTAAATATCTCAATTTCCTATTTTGAAGGCCTAAATTACTAAAATGGCCACGAGATTATAACTTCCACCCTATATTTTCTCGACACGTGGCAACAGCCACATTCCCCGAAACATCCCCCCCCCCCCCCCCAACACGTGGGATTTCCTCTCTCTGCTCCAAGCCTCCAATCCACTTCTCTCTCTTCTCTCTCTCTATAAATCCAAAACTAGTCTTCTCTTTACATTCTGTAATTGAGTGAAATCAAGGAAGATTTGATCAGTGTTAGAGAAAACAATGAAACAGAGCACAAGTAGAAGAAGCAACACCGAGAGTTATCTGTCTACCCTTTTCGACGATGATGAGATATTCGTCTCTCATATATTACTCGACTTTTCAAACTTAATTCTGCTACGAGAACTCCCTAATCAATTTCCGGCCACATGGTTTTGTAAACGAAAAAGATCTGCATTCGATTCAAGCCACTTAAAAGAAGAAGAGAGACAGAAGGAGAAAAAATCCAAAGTCAAGACTTACGAAGCCTTGAGTCCTGATACTCCCTTTTCTTTCTGTCCATCCGAATCTGATGAAAACTCAAAGCACTCGCACAAACAAATCTCTACGAAAACGGTATTTATTCGTTTCCCTGTTTTTTTTTTCTTCTGGGTTTTGTTGGGTTAGTTATTTTCTCTTCAAATTCCCACATTCGTGCATGAATTTTACTATAATGGGTTTAAACTTAAATGGGTTACGATTTTGTCGGAGTTTTGATCACAAGTCTTTGCGTTCCATTGTTCCAAACTTCCAGTCAATTTCAATTTCTTGTTTCCGGCATTAAGGTGTCCCCAGTTTTGGGGCTATACCTATTTTTTTTGTATATATCCTTAAATTTCCATATCTGTACTTGTTTTTTTTTCCAATAATTTCTTTTCATGGGTTTTAATTTTCGTGGTTTTGACCCCTGAATTTTTACCATGTGGGTTTTGAAATTGTCTCCACAAGTCTTTGCGTTCCAATCAATTTCAATTTCTTGTTTCCGGCATTAAGGTGTCCCCTGTTTTGGTGCTATACCTACATGTTTTGTATATATCCTTAAATTTCCATATCTGTACTTGTTTTTTTTTTTTTCAATAATTTCTTTTCATGGGTTTTAATTTTCGTGGTTTTGTGCAATGAAGGAAAATAGGGAAAGCACTCTCTCTGCCACGTCAACTAGGGACCCACATGGAGACAAGGGGAATAATTCGGTTAGCACTAATCCGGAAATGATGGGGCAAAGGAAAGGAATGAGGAAACGCATGACTAACAACCAGCTGAGAGACTACGTATGCAATTGAGCGACTACGTATGCAATTGAGCTAGTATATAAGGCATAATTGATAGTATTGTTATTTTTATGCAAGTTGTGAGAAATATCTCTATTCTCTTCTCTCTCTCATACTCTTTTCTTCCCAGAATTTGCATCAGTGTACTTTCCTTCTAGAATCCTTTTCTGGAAGTGCAATTTATTTTCAATCAATACACGTGCTATTTCTCCTTTATCAGTTTTGCTCATTACAATTGGTGCTTTCATCTCACCATGGCAGAGAATACCCGGATGAAGGAACTCACTTCCGATGTCAAGCGCAACGCTGACGCGATCGAAAAGATGTACAACGACTTCCATGACAAGATCGGCAAAATGGAATTAGCGAATGCATCTCGATTTGAACGGATGGAAGCGATACAGTTGGAAACAGACAACAAATTTTCTCAGATCCACAACGCGCTTGATTTGCTGCTGAACCAGAGTCCCCACAAATCTTCCCATGGTGCTGGTAACTCAAGCAAACAATCGTTTCAGGTGAGAAACATTAAACTCGAATTCCCTCGATTCGATGGTAAAAATGTTTTGGAATGGATTTTTCGTGCGGAGCAATTTTTCGATTACTATGGTACGCCGGATCCGGATCGGTTAACCATTGCTTCTGTGCACTTAGACAAGGATGTAGTTCCTTGGTTCCAGATGATGCAGCGCTCTCATCCTTTTCACTCTTGGGTTGAGTTCACTCGCGCTTTAGAGCTCGATTTTGGCCCTTCAATTTATGAATGTCCAAGAGCTACATTATTCAAATTAAGTCAGAATGGTACTGTAGTTGACTATTATTTGCAATTTACTTCATTAGCTAACAGAGTTTATGGCCTGAGTAATGATGCTTTGATCGACTGTTTCATTAGTGGTTTAACTCCTGAAATCAGACGAGATGTGATGATACACTCACCAATTTCTATTGTGAAAGCTGTGTCCCTTGCTAAAGTTTATGAAGAGAAATATGCATCAATCACTAAACCACAAAAATACACCTCATCAACTTCATACAACCATAGAGCACCCTTCAATTCAAATAAACCAGAAAATACCAAAAAAACTAATCCTACTCCTCTGCTCCAAACTCCACCAACACGACCCATGAACCCTACGCAAAGAAACCCAAACATCAAAAGAATTTCCCCAGCTGAAATGCAATTGAGAAGAGACAAAGGTCTATGTTATTGGTGTGATGACCAATTCTCTCTAACCCACAAATGCCCCAACCGTCAAATTATGATGTTACAATTTGATGACACTGAAGAGGACACCCAACCTGAACAAAAAAAAACCCAGCCAAATATGACCGACCCTGAACCTGACATAGCCACTGATGACCACCATCTTTCTCTGAATGCAATGAACGGGACCAGTAGCATGGGTATATTGCGCTTTACAGGCCAAATTGGACAAATCAGGGTGCAAGTCTTAGTTGATGGAGGAAGTTCAGACAACTTCTTGCAACCCAGAATTGCTGATTTTCTCAAACTTCCAGTGGAACCAGGTCCTTGTTTCAAAGTTTTGGTGGGTAATGGCCAAACTATGACTGCTGAGGGAGTGGTTTCTAATTTGTCCATCACATTGCAAGGGCATGAGTTGACTGTACCTGTATACTTACTGCCGGTAGCCGGAGCTGACATTATTTTGGGATCTTCATGGTTGGCTACTTTGGGCCCACATGTGGCAGACTACGCAGCATTGACATTAAAATTTTTCTACAAAGGAAAATTTGTGACATTACAAGGAGAGAGAGGCACACCTCCTAAGCTGGCTCAATTTAATCATTGTAGAAGGATGCAAAATATTGATGCTATTGCTGAATCATTTGCAGTTCAGTTACTTCAGTTGCACGCGGAGGATGGTGTTTTGAAAGAGCTGTCACAAAATTTAGCCCCTGACCTTGCCCAGTTGTTGTACACCTACAGTTCAGTGTTCCGGACTCCAACCTCACTACCACCTCCTAGAAGTCAGAATCATGCTATCCCACTATTGGAGGATACCAAGCCAGTTAAAGTCAAGCCTTACCGATATCCTCATAGTCAGAAGGAACAAATTGAGAAAATGGTGCATGAAATGCTAGACCAAGGTATTATACAACCTAGTACTAGCCATTTTTCTTCACCCATTTTACTTGTGAAAAAGAAAGATGGTAGTTGGAGGTTTTGTACTGACTATAGGGCCTTAAATGCGGTGACCATAAAGGATAGTTTTCCTATGCCAACTGTTGATGAATTACTAGATGAGTTATTTGGTGCAAAATTTTTCTCAAAGTTGGACTTAAGGTCAGGCTATCATCAGATTTTGGTACAGCCAGAGGATAGACACAAAACCGCTTTTAGACACATCATGGGCACTATGAATGGTTAGTCATGCCTTTTGGACTAACTAATGCCCCAGCAACATTTCAGAATTTAATGAATCAGATTTTTCATGATGCTTTGAGAAAATATGTGCTAGTGTTCTTTGATGATATACTTATTTATAGTTCTACTTGGCATGAACATTTGACACATTTAGAAAATGTGTTAAGAGTTATTCAGCAGCATGTCCTGTTTGTGAAGTTGTCAAAGTGTTCCTTCGGTGTTTTGGAAATTGAATACTTGGGACACATAGTTTCTGGACAAGGAGTCTCTATGGATAATAGTAAGGTTCAGGCAATCCTTAAGTGGCCAACACCCAAAAATGTGAAGCAGTTAAGAGGATTTTTGGGTCTCACAGGCTACTACAGACGGTTCATCAAAGCATATGCCAGAATTGCTGCACCTTTGACTGAATTACTCAAGAAAGATGGTTATTTGTGGACTGAGCAAACTGAAGCAGCATTCCTTCAATTCAAAGAAGCTATGATGACAGCACCTGTTTTGGGATTACCTAATTTCCAACAGCCTTTTATCTTGGAAACGGATGCATAAGGGGTTGGTATAGGTGCAGTATTACATCAGAATGGTCACCCAATTGCCTACTTCTCCAAGAAACTTGCACCACGCATTCAAAAGAAGTCAGCTTATTTTAGAGAGATGTTGGCCATAGCAGAAGCAATTGCTAAGTTCAGGCACTATTTATTGGGCCATAGCTTTATTATCAGAACTGATCAGAAGAGTTTGAGAAGCTTGATGGATCAGAGTTTGCAAACACCAGAGCAACAAGAATGGCTGCATAGATTTTTGGGATATGATTTCACAATAGAGTATAAACCGGGAAAAGACAATTTAGCTGTTGATGCCCTCTCTAGAGTAATGTCTTTATCATGGTCTGAACCTGAGAATTCAATTGTCAGACAATTGAAGAAAACACTACAGAGAGATCCCAAATTACAAGTGATTATGCAACAATGTGTTGAACAGCCACTATTGCATCCAAATTACTCAGTCAAAGGTGAATTATTATATTGGAAGAACAAAATTGTTGTACCTAAGGATGTGAACCTTATACAACAAATTCTACAAGAATTTCATAGCTCTCCAATTGGAGGACATTCTGGTCTGACAAGAACTTTGGCAAGAGTGACACAACAGTTTTACTGGACATATATGAAGCAGGATGTACAATAGTTTGTGCAGTCTTGTACAATCTGTCAACAAGCGAAAACTTTGCATGCCAAACCTGCTGGACTGCTGCAACCACTGCCTATACCATCTCACGTATGGGAGGATATAGCAATGGACTTTATAACAGGACTACCAAACTCCTATGGCTTTAATGCTATCTTGGTAGTAGTGGACCGTCTGTCAAAATATGGTCATTTCATAGCACTCAAAGGGGACTACACTAGCAGGTCTGTAGCTGAGTTATTCATGACTCATGTTGTTAAATTACATGGAATGCCTAAGTCAATAGTGTCAGACAGAGATAAGGTTTTTACTAGAACTTTTTGGAAGCACTTATTTCAATTGCAGGGTACCACATTGGCCATGTCCTCAGCTTATCACCCTCAATCAGATGGCCAGTCAGAAGTAGTGAACAAATGTTTGGAGATGTTTCTCAGGTGTTTCACTTTTCACAACCCAAAGGCTTGGTACAAGGCTTTAAGCTGGGCAGAACTCTGGTACAACACATCATTTCACACCAGCATTGGTATGACACCATTCAAAGCATTATATGGGAGAGATCCACCTGCTCTGATTCGATACAATCCACAGGCATCAGACCCTATTACTCTGCAGGAACAATTGATCAACAGAGATAACATTTTGCAGCAATTGAAACAACACTTGGAAAGAGCTCAGGTATACATGAAGAATCAAGCTGACAGGAAGAGAACTGATGTGTCCTTAGCAGTGGGTGATTTGGTTTTGGTGAAGCTCCAACCATATAGGCAACACTCTGTCACACTGAGAAGAAATCAGAAGTTGGGTATGAGATATTTTGGACCATTTCCTGTTATGGCCAAAATAGGTAGCGTGGCTTACAAATTACAACTACCAGATGCAGCCAAAATTCATCCAGTTTTTCACATCTCTCAGCTGAAGCTTTTCAAAGGAACACCACAGGAACAGTACATGCCCTTGCCTCTAACCACAACAGAGACAGGTCCTGTAATAGCACCGATTGACATTCTGCAAGCTAGATCCATCAAGAAAGGCCCAAACATCGTACCACAGGTGCTTGTTCAATGGGAAAACACAACAACAGCTGAGGCCACATGGGAGGATTTTAATGAGATGCTAGACAGCTTCCCTAACCTCAACCTTGAGGACAAGGTTGTCATAAATGGGGATGGTATTGCAATGAAGGAAAATAGGGAAAGCACTCTCTCTGCCACGTCAGCTAGGGACCCACATGGAGACAAGGGGAATAATTCGGTTAGCACTGATCCGGAAATGATGGGGCAAAGGAAAGGAATGAGGAAACGCATGACTAACAACCAGCTGAGAGACTACGTGTAACGACCCGGATTTTTGGGATTTATTTTTTTATATATATGTATTATTTATGTTTTATTTAGATTAATAAATTATTTTTTCTGATTGATTATCTTGAATTTTTACTTGTGTATATCTCTTTATTTTCGCTCTGTCCAGGTTCGTTGAATCTTTTAGGGAGAGTTATCTGATTTACTTTTTTTATATATTAAATATTATATTTTTATGTATTTTTATTAATTATTATCCTAACCGATAATTATTATAATATTTGAATCTCATTCAAACCCTATCCTAATATTTGAATCTCATTCAAACTCTATCCCTAGTATTCAAATCCTACTCAAACTCTATCTTTATTAATTTGAATTCAAACTCTATCCCTAGTATTTAAATCCTACTCAAACTCTATCTTTATTAATTTGAATTCAAACTCTATCCCTAGTATTCAAATCCTACTCAAACTCTATCTTTATTAATTTGAATTCAAACTCTATCCCTAGTATCCAAACTATATCTTTATTAATTTGAATCCTAATTGAACTCAGATACGTCCCCCTTTGTCTATTTATATAGCCCTTGATCCATCAAATTCATTTTATCGTTTCAGAACTTTTGTGTGTCTCTTGAATATTTACGAGATTTCGGTGCGGTGTTTAGTTCGTGAGTTTTTCAGTAGCGCCTTATTTCGTCAGGATCGAGGTAGGAATTTCGGACCGAGCTCTACATATATATGTGATTTATTAGTAGATTTGGTTAATTTGTGTTAGAAGATTGTATAGGGGATATAAATCGAATATTTAGTAATTAATTGTTGGAGTGTTTATGTGTATTCGATTGCGTGAATTAATCAAGTTGAGAATTTAATAAATACTAGGTGTCAAATCGGGATTGAGTTAGAACCATAGGAGTGCTATATAATTTATTGTAGGTGACGATTTGTGATTTAATTTAATTTAGTTGATCAATTAATGGATTATTACTTGTTGAGACCGATTTGTATCATAGGGCCCACGAACGTTGTATGTGACTTAGATTTGATCGATATTGATGATGACGCATGATTTTAGTGATTTTAATTTATGTTCGATGCATGTTTAATTAAAATCGCATGATGATATTTTATTGTTGCATGTTGAGCATGCCGGATGATCATTGTGCATGCATGCATGCATGGAAATTGGAAGATTAATTGAACGGCAGGGTTAGATGATCTCATTGTTGCGATAATGAGTGATAATCATAATATACCGATGAAGGGAATTGCGAGGCCCTGAGGTTGTTAATTTGGCGGAGAGGGATTGCGAGACCTCGATGCTGCGATACCGATGAAGGGAATTGCGAGGCCCTGAGGTTGTAATTTGGCTAAGGAGGATTGCGAGACTCCGATGCTTCGATACCGATGAAGGGGATTGCGAGACCCTGAGGTTGTACTTTTGATATGGGGGATTGCGAGACCCCGGTGGAGATAATAATAATAAAAAGATACTCAATGCGGAAAGCTTTATGCACGACATTGCATATTCATGTTTATGCACGACATTACATATTCCATGTTGATTTATTGTTCTTGGCATATTGTGTATAATTATTATCATGTGTATTATTTGTAAATTAGGGGTAAGGTTAAATTTTCCTACTGAGTGTTAATCACTCATTTGGAGCTACTTCTTGGCCCCTGGTATTTCACACCAGGTTCTGAAGAACAGGTCGATGGAAAAGATGACACGGAAGTTCAAGAGACGGAGTGGGATGAGAAGGATGTACCGGAACCATGGCTGTACCAGTAACAGTCTGATGGTGTAACCTAGGAGGTCCCTTTAGTTATGTTTATTTAATGATAATTTAAGACTTAAATTATTAGTTTCAAAACTATTTAGTGAGTTAAGTTTTGGGTCGGTTGTTTTTACCGACAATTAATAAAGTATTTGAGAATTGGGCCTTTGTTTTTAAATAGAAAATTTTATTCCACTGCTTTATTAAATATCTTTTATTATAACGTACCACAAAAACGTGGGGCGTTACACTACGTATGCAATTGAGCTAGTATATAAGGCATAATTGATAGTATTGTTATTTTTATGCAAGTTGTGAGAAATATCTCTATTCTCTTCTCTCTCTCATACTCTTTTCTTCCCAGAATTTGCATCAGTGTACTTTCCTTCTAGAATCCTTTTCTGGAAGTGCAATTTATTTTCAATCAATACACGTGCTATTTCCCCTTTATCAGTTTTGCTCATTACATTTTGACCCCTGAATTTTTACCATGTGGGTGTTGAAATTGTCTCCAGTGTGTATATATGCGTGTGTGACTGATAGTATGATTGTTGCTATTGATTTTGCAGACGAAAGAGGAACACTTGAAGATGATAGATGAGTTAACTGAAGCACTAAAAAGGGTGAGTTCTATGAATCAGTGATTACAATTTTTGTATTTTCTTTTAATTTCCCTCTATTGTCTCTTTCAATACATTATCTTCTACTTTTCTACTGAAAACAATTTTCACTGCCTAATTCTTGAAAAGAAAAACCCATTATTTACCCACTATTTTTTTTCTTCCATCCAATTTACCGACTCATCATTTTGATGGTATATATTAATTTCGTAAGTTTATACACTTGAGACTAAAATAAAGGTTTTCAAATTTTCAGTTAATCAGAAAACATGATGATAAATATTTCTCTAATTCTGTAAATTTCAAGCAGGAAATTGAGGCTGTTAAGAGTTACTACAAGCAGCTAAAGTTCATTAATTTGGATTTAAAAGCAAAGAAACAAGATGTAATTTTGATGGACTTTCGATAAGGCGCATTAAAACGGTGCTATTTTGATAATCAAAATATTCTTCAATTCAAGGTGGTTTCAAACAGCTTTTTGTAGAATAGGGGTGTCTTGTTGTACATTGCACACAACAAAATGTGTTGCTCGTCAAAACGACGTCGTTTTGACACTCAAAATACTGTTCGAACAGTTGGATGCTGATCGAATAATTTTCGGTCTATGTTTTCCGCCATTTTGGCGCGCATCACGGGCTAATGAGCAAAATCACAGCAACCTCCCCAAATCCGCTTTTTGTTGGTCAAAATTGTACTGTTTTGACGCGTAACGCACCCTGCAGAGTTTTTGTACCCGACTTTGATATGTTCACTCAAGTTTTTACTAATTTTTCTAAATTCTTATCTCTATTTTATTCCTCTCTTTTTTCTTTTTCTTTTTCTTTTTTTTCTTTTTACAGTTGGAGATGACGAAGGACCTAGATTTTGGGATGGATTTAAGCAAATCTATTATTAGCGTTGAAAATCAAGATGATCATCCTCAAGTTCATTGCATGGCCCATCAACAGCCGTCCATTGTAGATCGGATGGTGCATCACGGATCACAAACAAGTAACAAATTTCAACAACACCCACATGGCAAAATTTTCCCATTTTTGTCATCCGGATCTGGATCAGGTAAGGTCAATCAAATGGGCCCACACTGCATTCCTCACCTGAAAGTATCAGCAGAAGAGGAGACTTTGTTGGGGGTAGACTCTTCACAACCGTTGGATTCTACTAGAGCTCTAATAGTACCAGCAACAATAGTAGATGATAAAAAGGCCAAAGCTGCTGAAGCAATGAGGAGAAGGGTGATTAAGATGAAAGAGATGAAGAAGAATTCTTCTGCAAAAATCAAACCACTCAAGTGCAGATGACATTGTGTCATATATATGGATTGTTGAGTAGGCATTATTCTTGGGATTGTGTTAAATATTGTCAGCCCTAATATTTGGGTTATTCAAGCTCGATCTCAGCTCGATTGCCCTGCACCGGGGGGCTTCTAGGGCTTACCCCGAGACCAACCCTTGTGTTAGAGGGCTATTTTGTCTTTCTATTTTGTAGTTATTGTGGCCCATATCCTGTCTTATGCACAAATCTTCCAAATTATCTAACCTGACAGTTGCTGAAGTTATTTCATACATGTGGGTATCTTATGAAATTAATGTTTCTGTTAGAATATCCTCCATTGGGACAAAATTATTGAAATTTTAGTTTTGGGTTGTGTTAGAGAGTCATTTTTGTCTTTCTATTTTGTGTTTATTATGGTCCCCTTTTTTTTTTATCTTGTGAACAGATTTTCTAATTATCTATCCCTGATAATTGCTAGAGTTATTTTATACCTGTGAATAATACAATAATTCAGTAAACACCACAGTTCAATTAAACCCGTATTAACACCAAAAGTAGGATAGTCAAAATTGATTTAAAGGTGATACTTGTAATGATTTAGGTTTTTAATATTACGGAATACGATCAATACCTTTAACAGAGTTTATTAAGACATAAATTTATGTAATTGATTTCACTTGATTAAGGTTTAAGATTGGCTTTGATTTGATTAAAAGTTTGCCTAAGGACCCTATTAAAGATCAATTTTCCATTCATCATTATTGTGAAACTTCACAAAAAAAATTAGTGGTTCGAAATACTTGGTCTAAATTTTAAAAAATTAAATATCATATAACATTATTCGATATACGTATAAGAACATGGGTACATGATATTGAGTGTCATTAGGTCAAGGAGTAAAGCTGGCTATGGGCATGAACACTATTACTAAATAATAAAAGAATCAACACCATATACATTTTCTTTTAAGCTTGTGCGGCTACCTAGCTTCCTCTATCTATTTCACCTCGTCCCCGTGCTTGCAAATTTGGCTCGTCCTAAGTTTGTCAAAAACTTAATTTACTTTTTTGTGTTCTACTTAAAAGTGGAAAAGTCAAAATTTTATCAAATGCATTGGGTATTTTAGTACTTTTTACATTGTATTACAAAAAATATATATGTATATTTTACTTTACGGCAAAAACCAGTCCCCAACGCATTTGGATTCCTAATCCTAACCATCCATACCCTTCATCAAAGTATTTTCTTTTTTTCTTCCTGTTATGCCCTTGCTTCCAATGTTTATTACTTCCTTAATTGAATTGCAAGTAACTAAGGCGCTGAAGATGACCACCAGGTGGAAAAAAATATCTTCAGAAAATCAGGCAGTTAATATCTTAATTTCCTATTTTGAAGCCTTAAATTACTAAAATAGCCACGAGATTCTAACTTAAACCAAACAGTATCAAAATTCCCATAAACACTAGACTTACCTCCACCTTTACTTTCTCGACACGTGGCACCAGCCACGTTCCCCCCCTCCATCGGATTTCCTTATTAGCAACCCCTCTCTCTGCTCCAAGTGTCCAACCCACCTCTCTCTCTCTCTCACTCTCAATTCAAAACTATTTTTCCTTCTACATTCTGTAATTGAAATCAAGAAAGTTATAACCAATGTTAGAGAAACAATGAAACAGATCACGAGTAGAAGAAACAATGCAGGGAGTTATCTGCCTAACTTTTTCAATGATGATGAGATATTCGTCTCTCATATATTACTTAACTTTTCAAACCTACCTAATCTTGCAACAGGAATTCCCTGATCAAGAAGAAGAGAGAGAGAAGAAGAAAAAACACAAAGTTAAAGCTTCCGAAGCATTGAGTCTTAATACCCCTTCTCTTTCCCTCCATCCGAATCTGATGAAAAGTCGAAGCACTCTCGCAAGCAAAGCTCGTTTTCCTGTTTTTTCTTTTCTGGGTTTTTCTGAATTTAGTTCTTTTCTCTTCAAATTTTCAAATTCTCGCCTCAATTTTACTGTGTTTTCTAAAGGTGTCCCCTATTTTTTTGGCTATACTTACATGTTACATATATTTTCTAAAGGTGTCCTCTATCTGTACTTGTTTGTGATCACTTATTATAAGTTTTTTTTGTATGTGAGTCCCCTATGAGCGATCTCTCATTTTGTTAAAGTGCAAATTTCTTATTTTTGATTAAATTTTAATGATTAAAACTTCTCAACGTGTGTAAAACATATTTTTAAGGATAGTCGAGAATGGTTCAAAAAATCGCAGAGGATTTGATCTAAGCATATTTTTATAAATGCTTACAAGAACAGTTTAATGAAAAATTGCTTGGAAAATTCGAAGCACATTCACAAGAAAATCTCTAAGAAAACGGAATTTTCTATGTTTCCCTGTTTTTTTTTTTCCTGGGTTTTGTTGGGTTCGTTCTTTTCTTTTCAATTTTCAAATTCCCAATTTCAATCTCTTGTGTTAGGAGATAAGGTGTCCCCTATTTGGCAGCTATACTTACATGTTCAGTATATACTAACTTATAAGTTATATCTCCAAATTTTTACCATTTCTTTTCAGTATTTTCTTTTCATGGGTTTCTATTTTCTTGGTTTTGACCTCTGGATTTCTATCACATGGGTGTTGAAATTGTCTTATATGTTGGGGCTGTACCTGTTATTATTATATATATGTGTGTACACGCGCACACGACTGATGTTGCTATTGATTTTGCAGAAGAAAGAAAAAAACTTGAAGATGATAGATGTGTTAACTCAGCGCGAAGAAGTGCTAAAAGGTGTGAGTTTTATAAATCTGTGATTATAGTTTTTGGTACCTTCTATGTCTGTTTCAATAAATTATCTTCTACTTTCTTATTGCAAGTAATTTAAGAAAGTGTGAAGACGAAATTGATTAACTTTCACATATAAATCCGAACATAAATGTGTTTGTAATCATTCGATACACGTAGTGCTTATAAAATAATAACAGAATTCAAGTGCATTAAATGATTCTAAACACATTTGTCTCCGAATTTATGCGCGAGAGTTTTGTCCATAGACTTGCTCAAACAATTTTCACTACCCAATTACAAGAAAAACTTTTATTTCTCTTTCATCCAATTTACCAACTTGTTATTTGGTACAGATTAGATGGTATTAAATTGTAAGTTTATATGCATTTGTCTCCGAATCATGTCGCTGCCTAGAAACGTGCATGACATGGGGGTTGCTCAAACCCAGGAACTTACCTTGGGGCCGGCTCTGGATGTGTATCAACTAGGTTGTTGAGTTGTATTAGTTTTGTAGTGTTGCTAATTAGATGGCTATTTTGTCTTTCTATTTTTGTAGTTATTGTGACTCATTTTTTTTGTTTTATGAACAAAACTTTCGATTATCTGTCACAACAGTTGCTGAAGTTGTTTTATAAGTGTCATGTGTGAATTAATTTCATAGTAAATTTTCGTTTCGATCAGAATATACTCCGATGAGAGAAATTTATTGAAAAATCCAAAACTATTATTGAAATACCTATAGGTTGGGGTATTAAACTTTATCCTTTTAATAATTGAATATTCATAAGTAGAGATTGGTGTGGGTTGAATAGTCTTACCAAAAAAGATAAAGCATTACTATTAATTGATTTAGGTTTTTACGATATCATGAAACTCGATCAATACTTTTAACAGGATAACTTTATGTAACTAATTCTACTTGATTGAGGCTTAATGTTGACTTTGATTTGATTCAGTTTACCTAAGGAACCCTGTTGAATATCGATTTTAATTGCTATTCACCATTATTATTGTGAAATTTGACAAAATTCTTAGTGATCTGAGATACTTAATCTAATTTTAAAAAAAGTAAATAGCATATCATTATTCGATATATTTATAAGAATAGTACACGATATTGAATGTCATTGAGGTCAAGGCGTAAAGTTGGCTCGAGGCGCAAAAACTTTTGCTAAATAAAAATAAAACAGCACCACGTATATATATTTTCTCTTAAGCTTGTGCGGCTACTTTCACCTATCTATTTCACCCCGTGCTTTCAAATTTTGCTTGTCCTAAATTTGTTAAAAAAATTAATCTTTACTTTTTTGTGTTTTATTTAAAAGATTTGAAGATGGAATATTAAAAGTTTATCAAATGAATTGGGAATTTTATTATTTTTTACATTGTACAAACAAAAAAAATAAAACATTTTACCTTACGGCAAAAACCATTTTCCAACACAATTGGGTAATCCGAATCCTCACCATCCATACCCTTTAATCTTTATCAAAGTATTTTTATTTTTTTCTTCCTATTATGCCCTTGCTTCCTCTAATGTATATTAGTAGTTTCCTTTAATTGCAAGTAACTAAGCCGCTCCAGATAACCACCACGTGGGAAAAATATCTTCACAAAATCAGATATTTAATATCTGAATTTCCTATTTTGAAGGCCTAAATTACTAAAATGGCCACGAGATTATAACTTCCACCCTATAGTTTCCAAATTCCCATAAACCCCAGATAAACCTCTACCTTTAGTTTCTCGACACGTGGCAACAGCCACATTCCCCGAAACACCCCCGTGCGCCCCCCACCCCCACCCGTGGGATTTCCTTATAAACAATCTTTCTGCTCCAAGCCTCCAATCCACTTCTCTCTCTACTCTCTCTCTATAAATCCAAAACTAGTCTTCTCTCTGTAATTGAGTGAAATCAAGAAAGATTTGATCAGTGTTAGAGAAAACAATGAAACAGAGTAAAAATAGAAGAAGCAACACCAAGAGTTATCTGTCTACCCTTTTCAACGATGATGAGATATTTGTTTCTCATATATTACTCGATTTTTCAAACTTAATTCTGCTGCGGGAACCCCCTACTCAATTTCCGGCCACATGGTTTTGTAAACGAAAAAGATCTGCATTCGATTCAAGCCACTTAAAAGGAGAAGAGGGAGAGAAGGAGAAAAAACCCAAAGTCAAGGATTTCAAAGCCTTGAGTCCTGATACTCCCTTTTCTTTCTCTCCATCCGAATCTGATGAAAACTCAAAGCACTCGCAGAAATAAATCTCTACGAAAACGGTATTTATTCGTTTCCCTATTTTTTTTTCTTCTGGGTTTTGTTGGGTTAGTTAGTTTGTCTTCAAATTCTCACATTCGTGCATGAATTTTACTGTAATGGGTTACGTTTTTGTAGGAGTTTTGATCACAAGTCGTTGCGTTCCAAACTTCCAGTCAATTTCAATTTCTTGTTTCCGGCATTAAGGTGTCCCCAGTTTTGGGGCTATACCTACATGTTTTGTATATATCCTTAAATTTCCATATCTGTACTTGTTTTTTTTTTCAATAATTTCTTTTCATGGGTTTTAATTTTCGTGGTTTTGACCCCTGAATTTTTACCATGTGGGTGTTGAAATTGTCTCCAGTGTGTATATATGTGTGTGTGACTGATAGTATGATTGTTGCTATTGATTTTGCAGACGAAAGAGGAACACTTGAAGATGATAGATGAGTTAACTCAGAACGAAGAAGTGCTAAAAAGGATGAGTTCTATGAATCAGTGATTACAGTTTTTGTATTTTCTTTAATTTCCCTCTATTGTCTCTTTCATGCATTATCTTCTACTTCTCTACTGAAAACAATTTTCACTGCCTAATTCTCGAAAAGAAAAACCCATTATTTACCCACTATTTTTTTTCTTCCATCCAATTTACCGACTCATCATTTTGATGGTATATATTAATTTCGTAAGTTTATACACTTGAGACTAAAATAAACGTTTTCAAATTTTCAGTTAATCAGAAAACATGATGATAAATATTTCTCTAATTCTGTAAATTTCAAGCAGGAAATTGAGGCTGTTAAGAGTTACTACAACAAGCTAAAGTCAATTAATTTGGATTTAAAAGCAAAGAAACAAGAGGTAATTTTGATGGACTCTCGATAAGGCGCATTAAAACAGTGCTATTTTGATAATCAAAATGTTGTTCAATTCAAAATGGTTTCAAACAGCTTTTTGTGGAACAGGAGAGTCTTACTGTACATTACGCACAACAGAATGTATTGTCCATCAAAACGATGTGCAGATTGTGTTGCCCGTCGTTTCGTTTTGACGAGCAAAAAACTGTCCGAACCGTTGGATGCTGACCGAATAAGTTTTGGTCTATGTTTTCTGCCGTTTTGGCGCGCAGCACGGGCTGATGTGCGCAATCACAGCAACCTCCCCAATTCCGCTTTTTGTTGGTCAAAATTGTACCGTTTTGACACGTAGCACACTCTGCAGACAGGGCCGGCCCTGAAATTTTTGGGAGCCTAGGCGAAATTTACAAATGGGGCCTTATATATATAATTTTTAAAAAATTTAACCAATGGAATATATTTTTAATGGTCAAATTTTACACTTAAATGTTATTTAGTAATCTATTTAGCCCTATTTTGACACAAAATCAATATTAATTTTTTTAAAGAAAATTTTACTTTTTTTATCGGTATTCAATGGTTATATTAAAAGAATAAAAAAATATTGATGATATTAGTAAAACAATTTATTGAAATCCGCTTTAAGTGATTCTTTTTCCTAAATATGTAGTAAAGTAAAGCGAAACAAGAAAAATATAAGATCATTTGTTAAACGAAAAAATGAGAAAATTTCTTAAAACAAAAAATAGAAACATATAACTTGCATATAAATTTTTATTACTGAGACTACAAAAAAAAAAAACTTGTATAGAATTATATCACAGTTACATGTATTCCTAACTTATATTTTATTAAATAAATTTGGTGGAAAAGAATAAAAGAATATATGTGTGTATTTGGAACCATTTGTTACATTTCTTATTGTTACAGAAGCGTAGCTACTCGATTAGTGTGGTGGTAACATAAAGCTGTATATGTATGTGGTGATGTGTTTAAAACCTCTTGAAACCTCTTTTTTATTTGAAGGAAAAAAAATTTACTTTTTTCGTGTGGCTAAGAAAATTTGAACACTTGACCTGTTAGTTAATGTTAGAACTTCCTACTACTGAAACTTTATAATTTTGTATTGTTGAGAGTGATATATAAAATATTTAATACTTACAACTATAGGGGCCCTAAAAATAGGGCCTAAAACAGGGTGTCCAAGGCGGTGGCCTGGTGTGCCTTGCACTGCCTGCAGAGTTGAGTTTTCATACCCGACTTTGATATGTTCACTCAAAAGTTTTTACTAATTTTTCTGAATTCTTATCTCTATTTTGTTCCTCTCTGTTTTCTTTTTCTTTTTTGCTTTTTACAGTTGGAGATGACCAAGGACCTAGATTTTGGGATGGATTTAAGCAAATCTATTATTAGCATTGAAAATCAAGATGATCATCCTCATGTTCATTGCATGGCCCATCAACAGCCGTGCATTGTAGATCGGATGGTGCATCATGGATCACAAACAAGTAACAAATTTCAGCACCAGCCACATAGCAAAATTTCCCCATATTTGTCATCTGGATCTGCATCAGGTAAGGTCAATCAAATGGGCACACTCTGCATTCCTTACTTGAAGGTATCAGAAGAGGAGATTTTGTTGGGGGTAGACTCTTCACAACCGTTGGATTCTACTAGAGCTCTAATAGTACCAGCAACAACAGTAGATGATAAAAAAGCCAAAGCTACTGAAGCAAGGAGGAGAAGGGTGATTAAGATGAAAGAGATGAAGAAGAATTCTTCTGCAAAAATCAAACCACTGAAGTGCAAATAGGACTTGGGGTCTGCACAGTGCACATAAGAACGTATTGTCCGTAAAATAAAACACTATTTCGGATATTTTTGTTGGTAGAAATTTTTATTTTTACGCAGGAATTTTTATTTTTATGCTAAAACGAGGTTTTTTTACTACACAACACTTCTGTTGTTTAGTAGACTCTCCCATTATTTTGTAGTTATTACGTCCCGTTTTTTTGTCTTATGAATAAATCTTTCAATTATCTGTCTCCACAGGAATTATTATACATGTGAATTTCATGTAAATTCTCGTTTCGGTCAAAATATCCTCTGCTTGGAAAAAATTATTGAAATATTCGAGACCATTATCTCGCAATTAGAGTATTAAACTCCGTCCTTTTAATAACAGAATATAAACTATAAGTTAGAGTAATGATTTTTTCTTTATGCAAAATTTAAAACTCTATTTGGCTTGAATTATCTAATTTATTTATTTATTATCTTTATTTAAAAAAATTATTATGTTTTCATTAACTTTTTTGAATTTGTTGGTTCGTTTCGATGAAATAAATTTGAAAAATATAAAATTATATTCAAAAATTAAAAAAACACTAAAGATGAAAAATAAGTCAAAATATACCATATTTTAGTTTATTTTTTGTATTTTCTAAAATTTTTTAAATTTTTTGACATAATCTCATTTATTTTGGGGTAAACATTACTTTCACTTTTATTATTTGACAAAGAGCGAGTCTAATTCATCCTTATTAAAAAGTACAGTTTAGAAGTGTGACTTATACAGCCTCCTAAACAATGAGAATTACGGTAATATTTACTCTCTTTAAGTGAGGATGGACAACATTACACTCTTTAAATCACTCCAATTACGCATACACTCGTATAAAAAAAAGGGTACCCACAACAACGATTTCTTATACAGTGGAGTAGAGACCAAATTAGATCTTAGAATTTGAATAAGTGGTCTTATAAACATACATTTGGTGGCAAGATCTAGTTTTTGACTCCTCTAAAGACAATGTTGACTTTCGTAGTAATTATATACCAAGAACAATACGGTGTTAGAAATACTTGGTACAGTTTTTTAAGCCAAAACGATATGTATCGACCGGTACGATACGGTATCGATAACCTTAGGAGAAACAGAGACGCAGACACAGTAAATTGTGGTAATATGTTCCATAGATGTGTCCACAAAAAGGCTACTCGATAATCCAGTCTCACCTCTACAACTACTGAAAGGGGTCTTCATCAAAGCTGAAAACAAACCAACCAACAGAAAAGGGAAAAAAAAGACCGGAGGATTTTTCCCAGATTGAGAAAATAAGACACAGGAACCCACAACCAAAAGAACAAGAAAATGGGAAGGCCATTCTCTGTCCAATACTCTGGGGAGCCCTGCAGTGAAGACTATCCAATTCATCTGCTCCATTCAACCTCTGCCCCAGATCTTGGATTAGCATTGTTTACGCGGCTACTATCTTCCGGACTTACAGAACCGGCAAAAGTGTGCCACCCCAAAAGGTAGGGCAAAATAAACTGCAGAGATTCACCAGTAATATGTCAGCCAATGTATTCTGGATAGACACATAAAAATTAGATGAATGAATGATCGGGGAGAAAAAACAAGGAAAAGTAAGAATATTATATTTGTTTCTAGGGGTGCAAACAAGCTGAGCAGCTCGTTTTACATTCCATAAGCTCGAACTCGATCCAAGCCAACATCTGAGAACTCGAGCTCGGTAGGAATTAAAGGAGTCTCAATAAACGAGCTGAACCATATATACGAGTTGAGCTTATCTACACGATTCCAGTAACCATTACTCGGCTCATTTACTAAAAGAACCCAGCCGAGCCGATCCTCGAGTAGTTCGTGCGCAACTTGATTCGTTTGCAGCCCTAACTATTTGTGTTCTGGCTAAGATATCTTGGTGTGGATAACTGACCATGCCATGTTTTCTGGGAAAAAAAATAAAACCTTTACATGCTATTTGGATGAGGAAGGCTTGAGATTAGACAAGAAATTCTTCACTGTACAAATGACGTGGTTTAAACATCTTCCTTAACGTAATAAAAGACAAATGTGAGGACAAAGGCTTCTTTAGGCAAAAATGGCAGGTCTTCTATTCTAATCAGTGAAGTATGTTCTAATTGATTTATACCCCATTTGTGTTAGGCCATCCTACTTCCTAATCTATCTTCTCTCCTTTTGTAAATGAAGATATGCCCTCTTGACATTTGTAATTGTTGGTATCAGTTTATAGAAATTCACACCAACCCAGAAAATAAAATAGACATGCATGCCTCTTGTCTATCCCAACCAGTGCTATTGCTTATGTTAAGAGTGATTGTAGTTTTTATATGTTTTGTGTTAAATATTCTTAGTATTAGGATGTGAGGGTTTATTTGTCTTTTCATCTTGTACTCAATCTCTATATATATTGTGTATTAGGGCAAATTAATAAACCCTACACACTTTTCCTAATCTCTATTAACATGGTATCAGAGCAATATCATAATCCTAATCCTAACCCTAACCTCTACCATAGCCGCCACCATCGATCATTGTCATCATCATCGATCTGGTCCAAAATGGAGCATACTCAAGTATTTCGACTTCACAAAGCACTTTATGGACTCAAACAGTCTCTTAGAGCTTGGTTTGGTACGTTCAGCGACGTCAAACAGTTTGGCATGCATTGTTGCCAGTTAAATCATCCAGTTTTTTCTCTTACATCTAACCAGGAGAAAATATTATTGATTGTTCATGTGGATGATATCATCATTACGAGTGATGATGGGCAAGGCATTGCTATCTAAAGGAGTTCCTACAACAACAGTTCTATACCAAGGATTTGGGCAGACCACAAGACTTCTTAGGAATTGAGCTGGCTCAGTCGAACGACGAAATTAATTTGTCTTAACACATGTTATGGATATTTAGAGGAGACTGATTTATTGGGATCAAGACCTGTGGATACTCCTGCGGATCCTAATGTCAAACTGTACCATCAATTGGTTGGTAAGTTGAATTATATCCTAATATTTCATTTACAGTTAGTCTAGTGAGTCAATTTATATATGCACCTTGACTTCTTAATTGAGAACTTATTCTTCGTATTGTGAAGTATCTTTAAGGCTCATCCAGAAAAAGGTCTGCTTTATGAAGCCAAAGGTCATTTATGTGTTCAGGTATCTACTGATTCAGATTAGACACGAGGACCTTTCTGATAAAATCCACAACTGGCTATTGTGTTTTCTCAAGTGGTAATCTTATGATTTGGAAAAGTAAGAAGTAAACCGTTATCTCGAGATCTAGTGCATATGTTGAGTACTGCTGCATGACATACACTACATGTGCGATTATCTGGGTACGGTTCTTCCTCGAAGAGATAGGCTTCGGCAGTTGCAATACGTGCCTAACTATCTTCTCATTTGGCCCAAGTAACAGATGCTCTAATATCATCATAAATAAATATGAGAGGCAGCAAAGTTTGTAGGGGTAATTTTGTTCTATCGGACCAACATAATGCTTTCTTTTCTCATGCCTCTTAATCCCATATCCAAAATGTTATGCCAGAACTTAACGCCATTCTAAGATGTAATACAATAAAGATAAAAATTGACATAGGAAGAAGGAAGGAAATAAGTTTCATACATTGAATATTGAGACAAGAACTGCATACTCCCCTTTGGTAATCGGGATGTAAATGTTTTCCTCCAAGTTTATAAGCTTGTTTAGAACACCTTGAATGTTTCCCACATAGAACAGAAACAGTACAAATGTTAGAAGGTATTCATTCCACAACCACAGCAAAGGTTTCCAGATGAAAGAAAGCTTACTGAGATTGAACAGGTGACCAGAGCCATCTGAAAGGGGCTCTACTTTTAACACCTTTCTCACTTTACCTTCATCACTGCAAAACAACGAAAAAGAACATAGTACTCAATGCATTAGTACACAGAAACAACCTTGCCAAGCAACAAAAAAAAAAAAGCAACCTTTTGGTTTCCAGGCAAACAACTTCCCTGTTGAATATATCAGTGCACTTACTGAAGCACATAAAGATCTTAAGGAACAGGCTTCTCAGCAGTGCACTTAAGTAGACTGCACCATGCGGTTGGTGCATTTTGGGGCCCATTATGTTGACCGAATTCTCCATGCCGATTTTGGTGATCATACCAAAAATCATGTTTCCGGATACCAATCAATACTTAATCGGCACACACAAATGGGCCAAGTATACCACAAGTGAATGAAACAGTCTGGCGTTACAATATGTGGTTTTCTTTTCAAGATATCATGACTTGTACAACTTGTGCTAGGTAGATCCTCGATTTTCTATACAATGATCGTACAAAAGCTCCTAGCTTTGTGAGGAGCGAGCTCCCCTCAAGCTCCTTAGTTGGGAGCACAGAGCTGGGCCTAGGGTGGGAGCAACACCATTTTAGGAGCTCCCTGCTACTAAAGTTCAATCCAGTGTGCCCAGCTTATTTTTTGAACGAGAAATGTGTTCCGGTGAGGTATTGATTGGTATCCAATCAACAGGATTTCTGGTTTGGTTGATGTTATCGACAAGTTCAACCCTTCCGATCAGTGAAGTAGACCCCAAAATGCACCAACTGCATGAGGTAGTCCACTGCTGAGAAGCCTGTTCCGGAAAGGGATGGCTTGTGAAGCAAAGGAAGGTTTTTAAGAAATGGACTCCAAACAAATTCAACAGAATTCTAACAGCTGAAACTTCTAAATGCTAAGACTTGGTAATGCCAGCATATGTATCATATGGACAACATAAATATAATTGAGAAGTGAAGCCAGAAACTCTTATGCCCTTCAGTGAAATGTAAAAAATTAGAACCAACGAATCAACAGGATTAAAAAAATCAATTATGGTGACTTTAGCAACTTATTATGACAAGTTTACTTCTAAACGACTTAACAGTAATACACAAGAAAAACCACATTTTTTTGGTATATATAAATCCTCATTTGAAAAGTAAATTGCCCTAGCACATAGATTGAAATTCAACAATCATTCTAAGATTGGAATACTTAACATTTCACACTGGCATCTAATCAATATGATTGCACATTTAAAGGTTTAAAAGCATATGCCATCGTATGATACGCCATGACATGAAACACACAAAATTCGGAAAGAAAGAAATCCATAGTTGTAATTTACCAAAACAATTGCAGAAACCCAAAACATCCCATAGCATAGATCTTCATCGTTCAAAGCTTGAAAGACATACCAGGGTTATCAATAAAACGAATTGCAAAAAATAGATGGTACCTCCTCCCTTTAAAAGGATCGTGAAAGAACTCGCACGACTCCTTTGCTCCGAGGCAAACTAGAGTTCCAATTTCTGTCACCGACAGTGAGAACACCTATAAAAGTGCAAAGCTCAACAACAATTTGAAATCTAAAATACACAACACATCCAATCAAAGCATCACCCAGTATGAAGAATTCAAAACTGTATCTTTGACATTGTTAGCAAGAAGTTCCATGTATGTGCTTGAATTCTATTTTTGCGCCACCCAGCACCCAAAATAACAATAGCAACAGAATAGAACACTTCCATAGGTAGAACGTAAATCCCACGCGACTTTTACAAATTCAATTAGTATCTTGCATTCTACATTGATGAAACCGAATAACTGTGAGAAGAAAATTGTTAGAACTCGCTCCTTGAGCACCTTGAGTTGTCGTTTTAGATTTTGTATAGTTGTCAATCTCATTCCAAAAGATTCTGTTCTTTTATTTCTATCTTAGAGGAGTCTAAGCTATTTCATATGAAGAATCAACTAAGAGACTCATCACAAAACTTCACCAATGACTCTTTGACTTCTTGGTAATGGTAAAAACATGCATTCTGTTCTTGCATGTGTGACATGATTTCATCCAAGTTATTAGGTGGGGTAATAAAATTGGTGACATACCATTAATAACTGTTAGCTGTTGGATGTGCTAGATAATTCTTTGGACAAGTTTTTCTAAACACCATTAGCTTGTTTCTAGTGATAATTTAGTTTTGAGCAAAATGTTTAAGAGTTTAAATTGCTTTCAGCTTTCAAAAAACTCAAAAATACTTTTGGAACAAATTCCGAGCCACTGTTTTACATAGAACATGTCCCCTGAGAATGCATATCTATGGTTCCAATGCTTTAGAATGGAGTGTGTATGTATATGGAATCAGCTCCGCCAGCATGGCCACCTGGCTGCTTGGTAGACTTCACCTAAATGACTAGCGAAAGGGCACATCAGCCCACATGGATGCAACCCTTTGCAAGGGGCAAGTCCTCTTATGGACTTCACAATCATGGCTTTGAGCTATGATCTTAGATCCTTGGCTAAGGAATTGACCCTCTAGGAAGCTTCATGATCATGACCTTCATCCATGATCCCAGTACCTTGGCCAAGGTAGATTCATCATCAACAGTGATCACAATTGCCATGCCTTATAGGCTTCACGGAAGGACAACTCGTTCCTAAAGACATCGCGAAATTGGGCTGGGAGTAGGACGCAAGTTGCTCGGGAATGAAAGTATTTTCCAAAAACTATATAAATGCCTATATGAAACCGAGATAGTTACCTTTTAGAGGATTGTGGAATGAAGGCTTGAGCTCAAGGGTTCGTCTGAAGCCCTAAATCCCTTCAAGGGTTTAGACTTCGGGCCAGTCTCAGACTCTCAGAGAGAGAGAGAGGGAGACCCATTGCTCAGGGGTTAACCACTCGAACCCTATATGATACCTACCACCTGACAACCTGAGACCTTGTTTGACCCACTCTCTGACTGCCTCAAATCTCGTTTGACCACCTTCGAAACCGCTTATGCCCAATTCAAATTTCAGGAGGGGAAGACAGCAGTTATCCTTCCTTATTATAAATAGAATTAGTTAGGTCTTAGAAGGCGATCGACAGAATCACCCCCATCATTTTCTTCTTTTGCATTAGAATAGTTTGTAATTTACTTGACTCTTTTTCTCCCAGTAGAAAGTAGAAAGAGGTTAATAAAATCATTTTTATTACTTCTCTTATTTGATTTTGAACTTTGCTGTGCTTCTGGTAAAGTTCTGAACCAAGGCATTAAACCATTCATCTACCTTTCAACAATCCACATTTTCAGCACCCACCACTTTTTTGTTGTTGTCATCATTTCCTCATCCTTTGTGGAGCAAAACTTTTGGGTATAACACAGACACACAAAACAAATGATGAAGCTGAGATTACCTGCTTCCTGCCCCAATCATACTGGCGATTACCAGCTGCAGGAGCAAACTGAAGGAATACAACTCCTTCTTTAGCTATCTTAAACGCACCAGACTGCACAATAGACCAGACCACCACCAAAAAAAAGAAGCATCCAAATCAACAGAAAAAGATAAAACCTACAAATTACAAGGAAAGCAATCAATACTCGCTGTAAACATACATCCAAAGGAGCAAACTCTGGAGGCTTAGGCTCCACGGTTAGAACTGCCTTCCCTTTGTATATTGAGTGACCCACGAAAACCTTAGGCGGCACACCCACCCCTGCATCACAAATTCACCACCTAACTCAAACCTTTTTGTTTTGGTTTTTTTTAATTGGCTAGGAAGTTGGAAGCAAATAAAATGCAAACAGAAATTAATTTACCTGACTGTGGAGGGTAAGGGGAGCCGTTCTTCGGGGGAAACCTCTGTTGTTGTTGTCCGTAGTAGTCGGAGAAGCTGCATTTAAAGGAGAAATTTCGGGGTTTGGGGAATTTGGGTGAGTAGAGAGAAGATGATCTGGGGTTTAAGCAAGTGGATGTAATGGATTCGAAGGAGGGAGAGTAGATGATAGAGGAGGGTTTTGGGTTTTGGAAGGTGAGGCCTGGAGAAGAAGATATGTAGAGGTTCGTCATTCTATGGGATTGTAAAAGAGTTGGTTTGGTGCTTATTTTCCGTAACGAAAGATTTTTAGAGGGATAGGAAGGGTGAGGACGGAGATGGACGTGCCATGAATTGGTTATAGGTGGAGCTCGGGGTATAGAGATTGATCCCCCACTTTCCCAAATTAGGCAAGTCACATTATAAAATTTGTTGATACAATGTTAATGTTGTATCTATTGGCTGTTAAAACTTGAGCATAAAAGAATGTTTCATATAACAGGCGATTTATAACTTATGAGCCTAGTTTGACTCTAGTCAATAGCAAATTGATCAGCGATCAATTAATATTTTTGGACGGCTTATGGACATTCAACTAAGCATATGACCGATCGACCGATCAAGGCTACAGTGGATCATTTAGTAGATTCGCATCCCAATCAATTAGAATTTGTTCAGGACTACTGGGCTAGGTTTGACCCAAAAGAACCTTGCAACAAGCGCCAACTAGAAGGGCCTGTAGCAAGCATCCCTAATTACTTGCAAAATTTCGAAAATGACATTGTTGACCGCTCGGCATCCCAAGAATAACATCTAGAATTGGCAGATCATTCTTCCCAGTATAGAATGAAGGCGTGATCGACGGTCATAAACTCGCCTAAGATCATCCCCTTTCCCAAAACTATTAAAAGGGACCTTCGGCCATGTGGTCGGGTACGTTTTCCATCCTACAATCACACATACCCTTCATTTCCCATTGCTGACTTGGTCGTCGGAGAGTCTTTAACCAAACCACAACCTTCGGCCATCGAGCCCACTTGCAGGAGGCCAAACAGGAGTACAGGACATCTCACTAGTGTCCGGCACCATTAGTTTGGTGCATCTGTGAGAACGACTTACTTCCCTTTTAAACAAGTTTAATTGAAGTAACTGAAAACAATGGTGAACATTAGATCCACCACAGGAGGACGACAAGAAGGTGTCGCTTCCTAGAATTGTAACCCGTTGGAGGCACAAGTGCAAAACCTCACCTAGCTAGTGGCAACGCTGGTTGAGTAGAACGAAACCTTGCTGCAATAGATATGCGCTAGGACTCTTCCCTCGGTTGTCGACCCACCAGTGGTAGAACCCTAGGACGAGCCTAAGGGTCAAGGGTCGATGACCAGGTAGATGAGGAGGTCAACAGCCATACTGTCGAGCGAGAAAATGAGGTCCGATAAAGACCAAGAAAAGCAGCTCCCACTGAAGACTCTACATCGCAGGGGGCGGAGATCAAAGAACTCCAAGAAAAACTTAAAGAGATCATGAAGCAAATTGAGGAGAAAGGGCTATAGGGGTCAACGCTGGACAGATGGTCATTTGCCTTTTGCTAAAGTGGTGATCACCAATCCGCTTCCCCTAAAATTCCAAACACCTCACATGGGCCTATTTGATGGCTCGAGAGATCCATTAGACCTATAAGGCCTTCATGACCCTGCATGTTATCCCCGACGAGATGATGTGTCGGGCTACTATATAAGGCCCAACCCGAATCTCGATCAAAAAACTCAAGTCTGGTTCAACAGCCTCATGACGACCCCCTGGTAATAATAGTCGTGGTCGACAATTACAAGATGAGCAGGGTGATGATCAACATCGGTAGTGTAGATACCCCAATTTGGATCCCGAAGAACTCTCAAAAGAAACGGTTAGACGTTCTCAGTGATGAAAGAAGACACTATTTTACCCTTGAACGAAAACTTGAGTTGTGTTAGCATTTGGCAAACTTAACCTTGGATACTCTAGTTTCACTTGGATCTCTTATTACCAAAAAAAAACATTTTAGAATCACCTTGACGCACGCCATTCTGGTAGGTGTAGCGCAAGCCAGTCAAAGTCTAGCACCCCGCTAGTCCAGCGACTGGTCAAATCAGTCTGACTTCAGTATAGCTCACCATGTCATGCGACGTACAGTTGCGTGTTGTAAAGATCCAGCGCCCACCAGTTTATGAAGTGGCGTTGCAGCGTGCACCAGTTCAAGTGCTGCATTGACAATTTTGCCCTTGAACGATTGTCTTGGAACCTATAAATAGAACCTCCAAGATTGAAAAAAGAAGGAAGAGAAGAGGAGAGAGGGGCAATCTACCTTTGAAGTTTTAAGAGAGAGAAGAGAAAAAAAAGTGAGCTTTTAGAGAAACCTCTCCCGGAGAGAATATTTTGAAAAGTGGTTCTCGAGAGGATACTTGGAAATCAAGTTAAAGCATCAAAGTCAAGAAAAATAGAAAAAGACGAGGTTGACATTAAATAAGTAAATTCGACATTTGCGTATCCATCTCCAATCTTGTTCTTGAATACTCACGTCAAAGATAAGCGCAACTTAAATCTTCAAACAAAGGTGCTCAATCTTGTACTTACTTGCACTAGTTCTTGAGGGAACATCGGAAAACTCAGGTAGTAGTCCATACTATTTATGAGTTATGCTTTATCCATTACTTGTATTCTGATTGGAGTTATCACTTCGGTTTGAACTGGAGTAATATGTGTACTTCGATGTAGTCATACACTACTTCTGGGATCGAGGCATACACCTTATTAGAATGCATTGATCCTGTTATATTTTTCAGTTTATTATGTGTGCATTCAATATCTAGAATGTTGCAAACACGAGCGTTATACTTTGATCCCAGACTGGTATACACTCTAGAATGTTGCAAACACGAGTGTTGTACTCTGATCCCAAACTGGTATACACTGTTAAGCTTAATAGTTTGCACCGGTAAACGAAAAGGTAACGTTAATTCAATGGCACCCGTCATCTCGCTCAATCAGTGGCAATCTCCTTATTAGCACATTTACCAAAACTTTTATCTATGCATGATACTTTGTATAAAGAAAAAACAAGTTAACTCGTTTATGTTACCGCACTTATTCCCTTTTAAATGCTCTCCACCCGAAATAAGTTACTTAACATGAAACATGTTTAAAATCTCGTAAATGTCAAGTAGAGACTAATCCTCGTATCGGGCGTGGTGGGTGTCTAACACCTTCCCATCGCATAACTTACTCCCGAACCTTGTGATATCTGGTAATGAAGAATCAGTAGACTCGATATGTACGTATTTGTTTGATTCCTCGAGAAAAGCCTAAAATCTGGGTATCGACTCCAAGAAAAGGATCATTGACAAAGAAACACTCGACGAAATCGGCAAAATGATGACCACGCATACGCAACAGAAACAATCGGGCACATCGTCCCGCGAACCAGTTTGGGGCGAATTTTCCAGTCGGGAGGCCACAGTGGCGACTTCTGAGAGTATACTCAAAACACATTTTATGGAATTTCGAATTATTATTTCATGTTAATAAACTAAACTATTGCATTTGCATCGTGGTAAGAATAAAACCTGCGAGTAATACCTTAAGGATTCAAGCTAGCGCTTTACCTTTGATTGAACATGATATCTCAAATTTCTTAGATAGTACACTAGAGCCCCAATACAAAATCAATAGATTATTGTTTGATTATTTTTTTTAACTTGAATTTTTTAAATAATTTTTTATGGTTATTGGTTCGTCTCGACAAATATTTTTATTCAAAAACTAAAAAATATTTGAAAAGACAAAAATAAGCTTAAAATAACATTTTTTTGGGTCTATTTTTTGTTTTAGTAAAAAATATATTGTAAAGGTGTGATATGTACACCCTTCAGACGATAATATTTACCCTTTTTAAGTGAGGATGAGCAAAATTGTACTCCTTAAATCACTCAAAGTACACATATGCTCATATAGAGTAGAGATCAAATGAGATCTTAGAGTTTGGATTAGTGGTCTCAGAACTTGCATTTGGTGTGCAAGATGAAGTGTTAGACTCCTCCATAGAGGATGTTGACTCTTATAACAATTCAATACTTACTAACATATGTGCCATTTAGTCCAAGGAATTTGTTGAGTTTTTAGGTTGTTCTGATAAAAAAAAAGTTCTTTCCATTTGAGCTAAATTGTTCAACATTAAATAAGGATTTTTTACTTGTCTAAAAGACAGAATTACCGTCAAGAGTCGAGCAAAAAGAATTCAAGTAGAGTTAGCTTCGAAGAAATTTTTATTATTATATCTCCCGAGTCAAAGAAAATCTTTCATTAAATACAATCAACACGCAAAAAAAATAATTTAGTCCAAATGACTTTGACTAGATTAAGTGTTACTTGAAACAACATAATTCAATAAAAAGACTTGGGGGCCCTACTATGCATTATACGCAATAGGGCGTACTGCTCGTTTTGGCGAGCAAAAATGCTACCCAAATAGTTGGATGCTGATCGAATAATTTTCAGACAATGTTTGACGCGGCAAAACGCAACAAACTCTCCAAATCCAAAATAAAAAAACTGGAGACCCAATAGAAGTCTAACACTCGTCATTCATTTTGTTCTCCATTTGGCACAGTAAGCTTAGAGACAAGCTCAAATTACACGCATACTCACATAGGCATATGGTCTCCTACCATGACAATTTATTTATTAGATAGTAACACCTTGGACTTTGGCCTAGTAGTCTAATAACTTGCTTTTAGTGGTTCGGTACAATCCGGTCCAATTTAATTTGTTTTTGATATTTTGATCTTAGAGCATTCATATTAATTTTTTTATTTTTTCAATCAAATTAGAGAATAACTCCCATTTTTCTACTTTAAAGAACCACATTTTCTAAATATGTGAATAGTTATCAATTCTAATTTTACATTCACTATATAAAAAGACTACAGTGACTCTTCAAATATAAAAACTAACTGTAGCATTTACAAAATTGAGAGAACATCAAGAGAGACTAGTCTAGAACATATCTAGAACAATTGCTCCTCAAAATAGAAAAGATGAGCTTAAAAGAAGCTGGTATGGATACTCTTAGATACCAAATAAATTTGGACCGAATGAAAACACTTGCAATATATATTTTTTATTTTTAAATATATTGATCATCAAATTATTATTTGGTGAATATTTCTTATATTTAAACCCTTCATGTATATAACTTAATATCTTTTTTTCTTACATTCATGATCCACCTCTTTATTCATATACTAAAAAGTTTAATCCCCTTTTTTGTTACATTAACTCGCAAATTGACAAATCAAAAAAACGGATCAAAACTAAATAAAGTAAACCGGATTAAATTAATCGGTTTGTTTATTGTGTTTGGTCTAAATTTTCTTTGAAATTAGGTCAAATCAAATAGATTACATCTCTGCCGTACACTTGGGACGTGATTCCTAAGACCCAAGGGTACTATAATGTTTTGTGAGAGATCGATCCAACCGTTGGATTAGAACTGATCATACCTAGGGTTTGACAGAGGGGTGCCGCACGCTCGACTATAAAAGCATAAACACGCTCATTGCTTCATCTGATTCGGGATTCTAGTTCACCCCAGTACCAGTCAAATACTTTTCTAATCTCCTTCTGATTTTCTTCTCTTTCTCTATATCTCTCTCAATTTTATACTTGATGCAAGTGACGAGGCTAACGTAGGGATTACGAGAAGCTCGTAAATGAAGCGAGCGATGTTCGTTCCTCATACTTCCATGACTCCGATGCTTTGGTATGTGTATGCATATATAATATATATAATCGTCTGTAAGTCAGTAAATCAGTTCCTAATTTCTCTTATACTTTTCGAACCTGCTTTTGATTCTTCTTCTTCTCTCTGTCTCTCTCAATTTCATACTTCTATTTTGATGCACATGTATAATCGTCTATAAGTCAGTAATTCAGATTCAATTTCTCTTAATTTTGATGCAAGTGACGAGGCTAACTTATGATTATGAGAAGCTCGTAAATAAAGCGAGCGATGTTCGTTCCTCATACTTCCATGACTCTGATGCTTAGGTATGTGTACGTATATGTATAATCGTCTACACTTCAGTAAATCAGATCCTAATTTCTCTTAATTTTGATGCAAGTGACGAGGCTAACTTAGGATTTTGAGAAGCTCGTAAATAAAGCGAGCGATGTTCGTTTCTCATACTTCCATGACTCTGATGCTTAGGTATGTGTATGCATATGTATAATCGTCTATAATTCAGCAAATCAGATCCTAATTTCTCTTAATTTTGATGCAAGTGACGAGGCTAACTTAGGATTATGAGAAGCTCGTGAATAAAGCGAGCGATGTTCGTTCCTCATACTTCCATGACTCTGATGCTTAGGTATATCCGTATAAAAGATGCTGAACAACTTAAAAGAGATCCTTTATTCATTGCAACATTCACGTACTTAAATAGAGATACATGAACTGTCATAGCACTAAAGTAGGAACAAACTAACAGCTATAGCAGGAAACAAGGAATTGATCCTCCTATAAATCTGGTAAAACAACTACCTCCTAAAGAATAGGACAAACAAAGTTTATTCAATAAATATAAAATTAAATTAAAATCCCAACACCCTCCCTTAAACTGAGTGCTCTACTGACATTCAGTTTAGAAAGGGTACTACACCGGTCCATCCCCTCCGGTAGCTTGTCATCCCTCTCAGCTAGTATGTTGCCGAGTAAACCTTGCAGCTTCCTCCCTCAAACTGGATTCTCCATTGAACTAACACCGAGTAACCTCCGCAGCTTCACGAACATGGCCAACTTGAGGGGTTTGGTCATAATATCTGCAACTTGATCTTCACTTTTGCAAAAGATCAGATCAATAGTTCCATCCTTGGTGTGATCTCTTAAGAAGTGAAACTTCACATCAATATGCTTGCTTCTTCCATGAAGAATAGGATTCTTGGAGAGTTTGATTGCAAAGCTGTTGTCACAGAAAATTGCAATAGCATTTGGAATCTTGAAATAAAGCTCTTCAAGAATTTTCTTCAACCATATAGCTTGACAAACACATGAAGTGGCAGCGACAAATTCAGCTTCCGTGGTTGATAAAGTGACGATTGGCTACTTCTTTGATGACCATGAAATAGCCCCTTTCTAAACTGAATGTCAGTAGAGCACTCAGTTTAAGGGAGGGTGTTGGGATTTTAGTTTTATTTTATATTTATTGAATAAGCTCTGTTTGTCCTATTCTTTAGGAGGTAGTTGTTTTACCAGATTTATAGGAGGATCAGTTCCTTGTTTCCTGCTATAGCTGTTAGTTTGTTCCTACTTTAGTGCTATGACAGTTCATGTATCTCTATTTAAGTACGTGAATGTTGCAATGAATAAAGGATCTCTTTTAAGTTGTTCAGCATCTTGTTTGCGATTGCCATCGTCTTTGAAAAATACTCCGAAATTGACTCTCCCGGCTGCATTTGAAGAACTTCAAACTCCCGGCGAAGAGCTTGAAGCTGCACACGTTTCGCCCTTTTATTCCCTTGAAACTTCTTTTTCATGGAATCCCAGATCAACTTGGAGGAGTCCTTGCAAAGAATTGTTTCCAAGATTGAACGATCAATGGCTTGGAAGAGATAATTCTTTGCCTTCAAATCCTTCAGCTTAAGTGCTTCCAATTCTGACTTTTGCGTGTCCGTCAACACAACACCCTCAGCTGGTTCTGCTACTCTAGAAACAATCACCGGCCAGTACTCTTTGGACCGCAGGAAGTTCTCCATTAGCATGCTCCAATGATCATAGTGACCATCAAAGCGAGGAATGGACGGTTGCACAAAATTTTCTGAAGCCATCGATCTTGTCTGCTGCTGCAAAAGAAAAAAAAGAAGATAGAGAAATAGAACTGCTGCTATAACACTCTCTATCTCACTTGTTTTTCACTCGGTGGCTCTGATACCACTGTTAAAGCTAATGTATACGGTGAAGAAAAGATGCTGAACAACTTAAAAGAGATCCTTTATTCATTGCAACATTCACGTACTTAAATAGAGATACATGAACTGTCATAGCACTAAAGTAGGAACAAACTAATAGCTATAGTAGGAAACAAGGAACTGATCCTCCTATAAATCTGGTAAAACAACTACCTCCTAAAGAATAGGACAAACAAAGCTTATTCAATAAATATAAAATAAAATTAAAATCCCAACATATATATGTATAATGTGTATATAGTTGTCTATAGTTCAGTAAATAAGAGCCTAATTTCTCTTTAAAAAAGTACTTTTCTTTTGATCGTCTTTTCACTCGGTATTTTTCTGACTACTGTTGTCTGTTCAGGAATTCCTTCCTAATATTTGTTCCATTCCGTACAAATAATTGCAATTCTTTCCGATTGTCTTTCCATCAAAATTGATCGGATTTTGTCTGATAATTTCTGCGTCTGGATGATGGATCGGATTTGGTTTAGTGTGAAAAATTACGATATCTTCTTCTCCTTGTGCTTGGTTGTAAGTTGAGAATCCTGGTTAATTTGACAAATTAACAAAAGGAAGCGGGATAATGATTGTGAAAATTGATCGGATTTCGTCTGATAATTCTGCGTTCGAATGATGGGTCGGATTTGGTTTAGTTAATTGCTGTGAAATTACGATATCTTCTCCCCTTTCTCGTTCTTGGTTGTAAGTTGAGAATCCTGTGAATTTTGACAAATTAACAAAAGTAAGCAGGATAATGATTGTATGATTTACGATACCCTCCGTCTGATTAGTCTTTTGACTTATTATTCGGTATTAATTATTTTTTTCATTTTTTAATCTCAAATTTTTTGGGTTAATTATTTATTTTGATGAATAAATCTTAAAAGTAAAAATTTATTATTAAATGTTTTTTAAAAAATTACTAAAGATAAAAAAGAGTTTAAGAAAGACAATTTTTTTTATTGCTTTTAGTGTTTGATTTTGTCTTGTCAGATTTCTTATAATTTTGGTCTATTTTTTCTGAGACTCGTTGAGCCAAATAAGAAAATTTAAAAAATTGACAAAAAAGTAAACGAAAATTACAAAACATCACATAGTATTGATTGTGTTCAACAAAAATAATTTAATGTAAACTAAGTCTTATTTCAAATCTTATTTTTATTGTGCTTTGAGAATTACAATGTATGCAATTTGCAACATTACAAGATAAATTTAGAAGTTATTTATGAAACAAAAGAGTGGGAAAATCATTTTCCTTATTTTTCACGACTTCGATGTGCATTTTTTGTAGTCTTGATTATCCTGTTAAAAAGAAAAGAAAAAGGAAAAATAAAGTACTTGCCAGTTGTTATTACAATAAAGTTGAAGATGAATAAATCTCAACAGTTTTAGACTAAATCACCTTTTGTTAAAATAACCGATATTATATAATATTTTGTAATTTTTATTTGTTTTCTTGTCAAATTTTTTGTGCTCTTTTATTTGTTTTGATAAGAAAGATAAGAAAAGTATAAAAATACAGATCGTAATTGAAAAAATCTAGATAAGACAACGCGAAAGACAAAAATTGTCTTTGTTAAAACTTTTGTTGTCTCTATTGAAGTTTTTTTGAAGTCTTTTTATCATACTTTGTACTCTTTGAATTTTTTTTGTTAAGACGAACAATTAATTTAATTAATTTTATGTAAATATGATAACAATAATTTCTTATTTAACCGAGTGTGAGAGATTGTCTTTTGATTTACCAAAAGCAAGAGAAAAATTAGTAGTAAGTTATCAAATTGAATATTTGGGTATCAAATTTGATTTATTTTTACATTACTTTATATTTCAGTAAATGCGGGAAATTTAGGCTAAAGGAGGCATTTATTTTCAATCTTGCAAAGGGTAACTTTTCTTTTCTCACCTATTTTTCTCAAATTTAACTACGCCAAACATCGAATGCACCTGAATTTATTTATACTATGCCTTTAGGATATGTCGGAATAAAGAGGGAAGAAAGGAAGTTGATGAAATCCTAAAGTAAGTTGGATATTGAGGAAAATTGAAAATTAGATGTTAAATAGAATAAAAGAAAGTGGTAAAGAGTTTAAAAAAAAAAAAACTACTAGTGTAAATAAAAATAATGTCTCCTTAATTTTTTTTTCTTTCCAAATTATATGTCACATCCTAATAACTAGGAGGAATAAACAAAACTTGAGCTATTGAGAGTAACCAATTTGGCTTATGGTATTTGTGTGGTTTTTATTCTTATTGTTGTCCAAAAAATAGTTATAATTAGGCTAATTTATTTATAGAAGAAGATTTGTGTTGTGTGATTTTTCTTTTTGTCTTATATTGAAAGAAAAAAATATTCATACATACAAAACGAACCATACACCTATAGGACAATTCAGTCATTATTTTTTCAAAGTTGAACAAAATACTTTATTATTATAGTCAAATAACATAATAAATGATTTAATCCAAACGACATCGACTAGATTAAGTTATATTTTAGACATCATAATACAATAAATGAATAAACACGAGAGACCAAATGAACAAGTTATTCTACCTTATTTTCTGTCTTGCTTGTGATTATTTATGTTATAACAATTGATTCAATATGAAATAATAATTTTTCCACCCTTATTGTCAGTAGTGTTTCAATGATCAAACATTTTTATTTTGTAAAAGTTGATTTTGATATGAACTGAATAAAAAAAATTAGCTCAATGGAATATCATAGATAAATACTCTATAAAAAAATCTAAATTCGAGTTTAGAATTCAATAAAACATAATTGAATTTTTAAACGATCTTCTAACAAATTAACTCTTACACATTAAACAGCTCCAATCATCCTAACGAAACCCTCACACATTCGTTCAATGTGCTATTGCTCATTTGCATGCAAGACAACTAACAAAAAGCCTTTTGCAAAGATATTTGTGTAATCCTTCAATTTACATTGACCTTGCTTATTTTTTGTGCACGTAAGTTTACATTGCATAGGATTGTTCTCATTTGTGAGATGAACTTTGAGCTAGGAAAAAAAGAATATACACACTTAAATATACAAATTCAAACATATGTTTCTGAAACCATCTAATACACACAGTTTTTACTATTTTATAGGCTTAACATGCATTAAACGGGTCTGAACACATATTTTCGGATCTGTACACTTAAATCTGTTCGCACAGATTTTTTTGAAAGAAAAAATACCATGGGTCCATTCTACAATGACAAATCTTACTTACCCAAACGAATCATAGAACAAAGAACAATATTCAACTCGCCAATAGGGAAATAGAACAAGAAGAAAGCCACATGTTTTTGACAAGAGAAAGATAAAAGGAACAACAGAACAAACAACAAACCAAATATAAAAAGGAAAATGAATCACATCCAGATGATATAGTGAGTAATAGAGAAAGGAAAAACCAAATTCCATTGGTTTCACCTCTCTCACCCCTCATAATTCTCCTCCAAACCCTCCTCATACTCTCCCTCCTCATCCGCCGTAGCATCCTGATACTGCTGATACTCCGCCACCAAATCATTCATATTACTCTCCGCCTCCGTAAACTCCATCTCGTCCATCCCTTCTCCGGTATACCAATGCAGAAACGCCTTACGTCTAAACATGGCCGTGAACTGCTCGCTCACCCTCCTAAACATCTCCTGAATCGACGTCGAATTCCCAATAAACGTCGAAGCCATTTTCATCCCGATAGGAGGGATATCGCACACGCTCGACTTCACGTTGTTGGGAATCCACTCGACGAAGTAGGACGAGTTCTTGTTCTGCACGTTGATCATTTGCTCGTCAACTTCTTTGGTGCTCATTTTTCCACGGAACATGGCGGATGCTGTGAGGTAGCGGCCATGGCGAGGGTCGGCGGCGCACATCATGTTCTTGGAGTCCCACATTTGCTGAGTGAGTTCTGGGACGGAGAGGGAGGCGTACTGTTGGGACCTGCGGGAAGTGAGGGGTGCGAATCCCACCATGAAGAAATGGAGACGGGGGAATGGGATTAGGTTTACGGCTAGCTTACGGAGGTCGGAGTTCAGCTGGCCGGGGAATCGGAGGCAGCAAGTTACACCACTCATGGTGGAGGAGATCAAATGGTTAAGATCCCCAACTGCAAATAAAGAATGCAAGAAACAAAGCGTTTTAGTACGCTCTGGGTTGATGACTCTTATTGGACTCGAGGACCATGCTTTGCAACTTTTGAACAAATATTTTGATAGTCAAAACGGTACACTTGCCATGCACTGCACATAGTAAGTTCCCCGTGTCCCTATTATACACTCTTCATCCCATGTTTTTAAGTCTTTTTGGAAAGTCGAACTTTTTCAGGAGAGGGCAAGAATTTTAGGATTATTTCTCTCCATAAAATCCTGTTTTCCTTAATCCTTTTCCCAACGGAAAAGCCTGTTCAGGAAAACTATCTAATTCTCCGAAAAGGATCTATCTATCTCCAAAATCAGTAAATACTTCTTTGCTACGAAAAAAAGTTGTGATAAAAAATGCACAATACGTAGTTTTGATTTTAGTATAACAGAAGAGAGTACTCACAGCTTGGATTGCTGAGCTTTAATGTCCTGAAGCAAATGTCATAGAGTGCTTCATTGTCGAGGACCATGCATTCATCAGCATTCTCTACCAACTGGTGCACTGAGAGGGTGGCATTGTAGGGTTCAACGACTGTGTCGGAAACCTTCGGTGAAGGGAAAACAGAGAACGTGAGCATCATTCTGTCTGGGTATTCCTCCCTTATCTTTGAGATCAAGAGGGTTCCCATGCCTGATCCAGTGCCTCCTCCGAGGGAGTGACACACCTGGAAACCTGGCCATGTACAACGAGAGCAACAGACATTAGGTGATTTTATATGATGTAAAACTTACATAAAAGTTTGGCTTCCCTTCCTCAACCATTTCCGCGGTTTCTGTATGCAATATGGACAATAAAAAGACGAGCAGGAAGCAATATGCATCGAAAGAGATCCAAGTAAAATGGCCCAGCATAACTGCACAAGATTGGTACATTCTATAGAAAAACTTCTAGACCAGTAGACCAATATGAGATGCAACTTTGAGCAAGCAAGAGCCCCTAGCCCACAAAGGAAGGCGGTTAGTGAATCATAACCGTAATACATGATTTTGTTCGTCAATGACCTACTAAAGGATTGAAGAATGCATGATTTTATATGTCATGTAATGAAACACAGGAGGAGTATGTATCAACACTACAACCTTATCGATACACCAGCTAATGGCCGTGCTTAAAGGTACGGAGCAAACCTAATCGGTTACACTAGTCCAGTTCTGACTTCTTACAAATCAGCCTTAAAATGAATTTCAATTAAAATTTAAACAATTTAGTGAGTATATTAAAAAAAATTGTATTACATCATTCAAATGATCGATCAAAATTCATTGTCATTGTCATGACGCTTTTTAAGACATAATAGATAAAATTGAGTTTAACATTATAATTTTATAACAATTCACACGTACTTGTATGTTTGGGTGCGATGTCCCTTTCTTTTATCAAAATTCAACGTTGTTTAAAGATACTTCTCAATCTTATTGTTTGGATTTTTTTCATGAAAAATGCTAAATAATTACTAAAATACTGTTTGAAAGTTAGTTTTATAAGAGAGATATTTTTAGACCATTAGATATGTAGAATAAAGAGTTAAGATTTGTCAGAGAAATAAATATTCTTTGTAGAGATATCTTGTTATCTTGTTATAAAGATATTTAACATACTAAAAATGGACTGCCAAATGCCAATATAAGTACAGACTGTGCCATTAGCTAATAACATGCAGCTTGGATTTACGTAGCAGTTTGGGATTGATTCCAG
Source organism: Arctostaphylos glauca (assembly GCA_019985065.2). Taxonomy (NCBI): domain Eukaryota; kingdom Viridiplantae; phylum Streptophyta; class Magnoliopsida; order Ericales; family Ericaceae; genus Arctostaphylos; species Arctostaphylos glauca. Next base: position 25,967,402 of record JAHSPW020000009.1, on the reverse strand, counting down.
CGTGGTCCAGCAACTTGACAACAATGAAGTCTAGTACATATAGATATTAATAAAATATTAAAGTATACATCTAAGAGCAGAACCAAGAGGCATATAAAAATATTGACAGATGGGATAGATGTGTAGATAGGACATTATATAATACTGCTCTAGGATTAAGAATGAAGCAATAATCAAACTGCTAATCCATTTGATAATGCACCAGTCTGGCTTCCAGTTCCAAACATAGTGGGAAATCAAAAAATAAAAAAGGGTTCCTGAGCTTAATTATCATTGTTGAAGTCAAAGAACAGCATTCTCCACATGACAGAAATGAATATGCCTGAAATCAATAGGAATTTCTGGGACCATGGTCAGCCATAAATTATTATGCTCGTGATTTATCATTCACCGATGCAGAAAATTGCTCTAGTTTTTCCATTCTCATATGAGGTAGAAAAGTTTATTCGCAACCGGTCGGTACGGAGTGATTCATCATGCTCAAACATCAGTGGAAGTGATAAAATATAAGATTCCATCAGACTATATGGTTGGGGGGACGTGGCAACAAGATCTCTAATCTTGACCCACCACCAGAAATTTGCCAAAAGGAAAGCAGAGGATCAAATGAAAAGCACATGATCGTGCAAAATTTTGACTCCAGAAACAAAATAATCCTTAAAACTCAGCATCTACATGTGCACACACATATATCTCGATCAAATTCGTAAAGCACATGATCGTGCAAAATGCTCCTTAAAATTCAGCATCTACATGTGCACACACATATATATATCTCCATAACTTGCATAATTATACACACACATGACACATAGACATGCGTATTTATGTATGACATGGATAGAAAGGATTCCGACCCCTAAATATGCATTAAATCAAGCTAAAAGAAGCCGTAAATATGCATAAAATTCAAGCTAAAAGAAGCCATGGTACAGATCCCAAACTCAGCAGAAAATCGCAGTACATTTAAAAGGCAAACAGAAACCACATGTCCAGCAAAATTTCAATTCCATAAATAGAAAGCACTCCATAGACTTCAGACTCTGTGTATCACATAAATATAGCCTCCGGAATCTGACAATATTAACGTGTTATCAGTCTATGACATGAACGTTAAAATGATTCAATTGCATACATGGATGATGGCCATGTGTATAACATAGATTCCACACGCATCTCTGCATATATTGCACACATACAAATGCGTGCATGACATGAATGTTAAAACTGACTGAATTGCATACATGGATGATGGCCATGTGTATAAAGTAGATTCCACACACTGACACACAGCTCTGCATACACGGCACACATACAGATGCGTATGACATGTATATCCACCTCCATACATTGCGTGCAGATATATACGTGTGTATGACATGGATAGTAAACATATAATCCATCCGTACATGCGGATACATAGACACACGAATATGTACACCTCCACACATTTCATACACATTCTGCACACATACGTACATATATATATAAGTGTTTGTGACATGAATAATGGCGAAATTACCTTGCAAGCAATCACAATTCTCCGCCTCCTTGCGAACAACATCGAGAACTGAATCAATCAACTCAGCGCCCTCAGTATAGTGACCTTTCGCCCAGTTATTCCCCGCACCGGACTGTCCGAACACGAAATTATCAGGTCGAAAGATCTTCCCATACGGTCCCGATCTGATACTGTCCATGGTCCCTGGTTCGAGATCCATGAGCACCGCCCTAGGCACATACCGTCCACCGGATGCTTCATTGTAATACACATTGATCCTCTCCAGCTGGAGATCCGACGTTCCTCCGTCCACCGCCTTGTACTTACCATCTGGCTCAATCCCGTGCTCGCCGCAGATCACTTCCCAAAACTTGGAACCGATTTGGTTTCCGCATTGCCCCCCTTGGATGTGCAAGATCTCCCTCATTGTTCGTTTGCGTTCTGAAGTTCAGATTCAGATGGAGATGTATGAATTATAGGAGAGAGAGGAAAATATAGAGAGAGAGGAAAATGTAGAGATAGAGAGAGAGGAAGGGAGGGGGAAGGACGTGAGGGAGGGAGGGAGAATCGGGGAGTTTATATTAACTGCGTGATAACCGTTCACGGATAGGGAAGGGGGTGGGGTAGGTTAAGAGGGTGAGGGGGCCACGTGGGTAGGGATCTTGTGGTGGCATTTATTTTTTGTGGGGCGGGGAATTTATTTATTTATTTATTTATTGTTATATATTGGGGTTCTAAAGTTACCGCCGTGGATTTTTGCATTTTTTCCGGATGGGATTGTCTGTTTGACAACTGGCAAACACAGGCGGGTTGTCGACACTCCATACATACATACGGTTTACCGCCATGATTCATTGGGCCCATTCCAAACAACCGAATCGCGGTTTATTTTATGTGGACCAAAGTTATTGATTTTATAGCGTATCGCATGTTATTATGTATCATATCGACCTCTCAACATTATCAGTTTATTTTTGCACCATTTTGACTATTGTATTAAATTATTATGGTTATAGAATATTGGGCTGTATAATTTTTATAAGGGTAAATTGCACTGACCTCCCCTGAGGTTTCTGACAAATAGACTGACCTCCCCTGAGGTTTTGGAAAATGCACTGACCTCCCCTACTGTTGAAACTAATTCACTATTTCCCCCCTCCCGTTAAGTTGTGGTATACGCCGTTTATTTTAAGGGTAAAATGTCCCTTTTACCCCTTATTGTATATACCGGATTCAATTGGTAAAGTCGGGGAGAGAGAGAGAGAGAGAGAGAGAGAGAGAGAGAAGAATGGGTTAGGGTTTGAATCCATCAGACCCCACCGCCGATTTCCCCGCCGGAGATCACAACGCCACACGTACGTCCAACGCCGACGACTACCGAAGACCGGTGTTTGACGAGGATCGATCTTTTTCCTCAGATATCAGCAACATCGAGAACATTTTTCGAAGACCGGTGTTGGACCACCACCGACGACTACCGAAGACCGGTGTTTGACGAGCACCGACGACTACCCAAGACCGGTCCTTGACAACCACTGACGACTACCCAAGACCGGTGTTTGACGAGCACCGATCTTCTTCCACAGAGATCCCCTGAGGTCGAACAGGTAAATGATACTCCGAGCCAAATCGAACGAAAATGTTTATGACAATTGCTAAGTAGACGTATGTATGAAGTATATGTATTTAGATCTGCTACTCCCATGATCAGATTAGGCCTAGTTTGTGCGAGTTGAGCACAGTTGCAATGTGGACAGAGATAAAAAATGGATGAACAAATGCAAAAATAGAAGTGAACAAATGCACAGTTGTATTTAGACCTGCTATTATTCGTAATATGATCATATTATTCGTAATATGATCACCTGAACAATCTGCCATATTATTCAAAGACCATGCATTTGCCATATGCATTTGACAGTTGTATTTACATTCACATATAATTGAAGATAACAGCCAAGTACATGGCTTTTCGTTTTCATTGTCAATTTTGTCATAGGAATTAGGAAGTATCAAGGACCATGATTTACGTATGTTACAAGGACTTGTAGATGCAGAATTGTTCATTTTTTTCATCAGAATTGTTCATTTTTTTCATCTTTTTGTGGTTTTTCATATGATAGATTTGTGGTTTTTCATCAGAAGTATCAAGGACCATGATCTTTTTGTGGTTTTTCATCTTTCCAACTTTAGGTATGGCAAAAGTGGGTGAAGCACGAAATGTGGATGAGGATGTAGTTGAAAATGATGGTGTGGATGTTGATGATGAGAATGATGGTGTGGATGTTGCATATGATTTTAGTGACGAAGATAGAGGGTGGGAATTTGAGGGGGATGGTGGGATACACATGTCGGAAAATGATATTACCTTGGATGATGAGGACATTCTTAGTAATGATGATGCCCTTAGTGACTATCAATCCAATGATGAGGACGGTGAAAAAGGTGATGGTGAGGAGGATGAACAATCTGGTGATGACCATGACGAGAGAGTACACATAGATACTAGTTACTATGGAAAGGAAGCATTCCTCAATGATAAAGGAGAAGTAGTGTTAGAGAAGGATATGATTTTCGACAATGTTAACAAGTTTCGGGAGTCTCTACGGGATTATACTATCCAAACAGGGTTTAAGATCGAGAGGATTAAGAATGAGAAGACAAGAGTAACGGCTAAATGTGCGGCACAAGATTGTCCTTGGAGGATCCATGCTAGTCCTTTGCCCGATGGGATCACCTACAAAATCAAGAGTATTATCCCAAATCATACTTGCAGTAGGATCAACCGAAACGATGAGGCCACATCCACATGGATTGCTAAGAAGCTCCACCATAGTTTCAAGGAAAATCCAAGTTTGGGGTTGGAGGCAATGCAGGAGAAGTTGAATGAGAGATTTGGAGTGGAGGCTTCAATGTGGCAATTGTATAGAGCAAAGAAGAGGTGTGTGGAAAAACTTGAGGGGAACTATGGAGAACAATATGGTTTGCTTCCAACCTATGCTAATGAGGTTAGGAAGACCAACCAGGGTAGTATGTGCATAATCCAGCGGGACAGACCGGATATCACAGTTCCTCCTATGTTCATGAGGATGTTTATATCATTTGAGGCCATGCAGACAGGATTTCTTCAAGGATGTCGACCATTTTTGGGCGTGGACGGGACATTTCTGAAGGGGCCATATGGTGGGATCTTACTCACCGCCATTGCTTTGGATGGAAACAACGGATTGTTTCCCTTGGCAGTTGCAGTGGTAGAGTCTGAATGCAATGACAGTTGGGCATTCTTCTTGAACCATCTCCAAACCATTTTACAAGCCGCCAATCCTGCTACTCCTTGGGTCATTATGTCTGACCAACAGAAGGTAAGTCGAAGCAAGTAGTATATTTACTTTTTCATGGTAGTTTACTTATTGCTATTACTTAATCACATATCTTCATTTTTTTATTAGGGTCTTGACAAGATTGTGACAGAACAAATTCCTACTGCCAGTCATAGGAAATGTTGTAGGCACCTCTTCCAAAATTTCAAAGCTAAGTTCCCTGGGTTGGAACTTAGGAAGTTATTTTGGAGGGCGGCAAGGGCTCACACCAAGAGGGAGTTTGACAATGCGATGGACAGTATAAAGGAAATTTCACCTGATGGATTTGCGCACTTGAAAAAAATACCTGTGGAGTCATGGTGTAGGCATGGTTTTGATCCACGAGTTAGAAGTGATCATATTACGAATAATATGGCAGAGTCATTTAACAACTGGATTGGCAACTTGAGATCAAAACCCATACTGACAATGCTAGAAGGCATACGTAGTAAGTTGATGTCCAAGATACAAGCTAGAAAACAAAAGGCAGACAAGTGGCAGTCCAATATTACTGACAACGTTCGGAAACAAATGATTGATTTGGGGTACGAGGCTAGGAAGTGTTACGTGTCTTTGTCAGGAGAAAATGTGTACGAGGTTAGGGAAAATGGAGTGAGGTATATTGTCAATTTGGGGCAATATCACTGCGTTTGCAGAGTATGGGAATTATCAGGACTGCCTTGCAAACATGCTCTAGCGGCAACTACATATGGCAGATTGAAGGTCGAGGACTTCATTCATGCATATTACCATAAAAATGTGTACCTCAGATCATACAGTAGGATGATCCACCCTATACTTGATCATTCCATGTGGACACTAGTTCCAGGAGAACCTTTGTTGCCTCCACCCCTACGGAGACAGAGAGGTAGGCCTAAGAAAAGTAGAAAAAGAGGCCCCGATGAGGCTCCAGCTGGTACTAGTCAGTCGAAACGGTCACAGACACTTAGATGTACGTGGTGTAAAGGGTTTGGTCATAACAAGAGGACGTGTGAACGTGGTCCAGTAAGGGGTGGTGGAAGCAATGTGGGCAGGGGAAGAGGGAGGGAAATCCCAGTTGGTAGAGGTCGAGGTGTGGCACTGAGAAGAGGAAAGGGAAGAGCACATACAGATCTAGGTCCATCTCCTCATTCTACTCAATGTAAGTTTTTTATTACATTTTTCATTTGAACTTATCATATTGGGTAGTGAAATTGTAAATACTAATGAACTTTATGTTTGATTTCAATTTTAGGATGCTGTTGGAAGCTGGGATGTTTTTGGATATAATACCTTACTTTTGGATATAATACCAACATTTTGGATATAATACCAACCTTTTGGATATAATACCGACCTTTTGGATATAGTATCAACCTTTAGGACATGCGAATCCATGCTTCTTTTTGTCCAAGTATGGAATTACTCTTCAATTGGTAAGTGTTGAACTTCTTTTTTTGGGTAAATGACAATGTTCAACAACTTGTTTATGGTTATGTAATGGGTACACTTATGCTAATGGATATGACTTATTATGGCTCAACCTAATGGATGACGACTTTATGTTTTATAGTTATGTTGTTCTTTAATGGCTATGACTTCTTTTTTTGGGTAAATTATGTTTTATGTTTTGCTACTACATAAATTGGTGGTTCGGTGCTGCCATATCCATTGTTTTGCTACGACCTGTTTATGCTAGAAGGCTGCTGCTGCTGTTCGTGCACAGCTGCTGGTGGTCGGACGTGTCACGGTTCGGTTCGCAGCTGCTGCTGCTGTTCGTGCACAGCTGCTGGTGGTTGGACGTGTCATGGTTCGGTCCACGGCTGTTGCTGCTGTTCGTGCACAGCTGCTGGTGGTCGGACGTGTCATGGTTCGGTCCGCGGCTGCTGCTGCTGGTGTTGGTCCGCAGCAGCAAAGCTCCTGCCGGTGGTCTACAGCTGCTGCTCCTGCTGCTGGTTCGTAACAGCTACTGGCCCGCAGCTGTTGCTGCTGGTGGTGGGTTGTTTGCAGCTTGTTTTACCTCAAATCATGTATCTAAGGAGATGGGGGTACAGCAAAATCACATTTGTTAGAAGTCTTCTTTTAACATGATAAGAATATGTACTAAAATTGAATTACTTGATGGGGGTACAGCTTGTTAGAAGTCTTCTTTTAACATCTATCTATGATATGTACTAAAATTGAATTACTTGATATCTTTCTTGGGTGATTCTCCAATCAGACTTGTTGAGCACATAGCCCATACACAATAACAATGAAAAGGTAATTAGTCAACTCCATTCCCATTGGATGAACAACAAAGACATTGTTCCATACAGGTATAGAAACAGATTTTTTTATAATACCGAATAACATTTGCATACCAAAATTGGTGAAGCACCAGACATTGCATACAAAGCCACCATACTAATTACTAGATATTGCATACAAAGCCACATTTCACATCTGCACCAGACATTGCATACCGAATCATAATTTTTTGATTTTCAATCTAGGTTATAATTACTTAAGCAACACTGCGAATAAAGCCACCATACTAATGACCACGGAAATGATGAAACACATTTTCAGCATGGCCATGTTTGCTTCAAGCACTTGGACCCTTGTCGTGAGGCTTGCTAGGTTATTCATTCCTTCAACTTCATTTGTCGACTCATTCAGAGGTTGAGATGTCCAACCACTAGTGTTTTCTCCTTTGCACCATTCCCACATCGCACATTCTTTATATGGGCATGCATAGTAAAGTTTTCCTTTATTTTTCTCATTTTTTGTGACTCGAACAATGGCATTCGCCCCGCAATGACAGATTTTGTTCTGAGCCCTAAGTACACTTCCGGTACTAGATGACGAGTCCATAACTGGAAAAAAAAATTTCATTCATTTAAAAATAATTAACCATGCATTTGTAAAAAAAAAAACTAAACTTAAAAACACAACATACCTTCAGCCAATGAGGAGAGAGATGCAACTTTCAAAAGTGAGTTCACAAATATTGGACAGCCTTTTTATAGAACCTCAGGGGTATTTTAGCCATTTTTGAAAATAATTCTAGTGACATCAGCCAAAAGTACAACTTTTCTAACAGATTTAAACGGGAGGGGGGAAATAGTGAATTAGTTTCAACAGTAGGGGAGGTCAGTGCATTTTCCAAAACCTCAGGGGAGGTCAGTCTATTTGTCAGAAACCTCAAGGGAGGTCAGTGCAATTTACCCTTTTTATAATTATCAATTGATGATTTTTTTTGGAAGGTCTTGCTAATCACCGTTTATGAAGCGGTGAAAAACATACACATAATGTCAAATAAATACAAATATCAATACACATTTACGTATATTAATGTATATTTGTAAATATCAATACATAATTTGTAAATATCAATACACTTTTTATACGTTATCTACCGTTTAGTGGACAGTGATTAGTATTTTCTATTTTTTAAATACTTAGAGCATCTTCAAGAAAGATAAATTGAGATTCAAATCATCTTTTTTTTAATGTTTGGTAATTTATTTATAAATTGCGAGACTTTATTTAATATGTTCAATATAATATTTGGTTAAAAATATTATTTAAAAATATATAACCGATGTTTTTAAAACGGTGCGCTAGTACACACTGCAGGTTAAAAAAAACAATATGTTTATCGATACGATATTGATAACTTTGATATGGAGTAAGGGTCAACTGATCTCGATTTAATCGTACATATTTTTTTTCTCTTGCAATTCAATTTCGAATTTCTCTAATCTTTGTTCTAACCCATCATGAATTTATATGGATAGCATAAGAAAATTAATTTTATTAAATAAAATAAATCTTAGCCTGGGTAAATTATTTGGTGAATTTAGCCCGAATTGTAAGAGGCATTCCAAACTTTTATGCAGTCACTTCGCTTCAATTTTCAGTGAATTATATGTTGTAAGCTATCAATGTGAGTTGTGGTCAAATAAGCATGTTTCTGATCAGAAAAAATCTAGGAATACAATCTCTTGTGCATAGATTCAAAAATAAATACATTTGAAATCGTCCATAGACATGGATCCCATAATATTTTAAAAGACTCCACGTGCATCGAATAACTTTGAACGCATCCGTGTCCAGATTTGTGCACAAAAGGTATATTCCTAAACCTGTTATGCAAGCTCAACCCAGTTCATACCTCTAGCACAACAATTTAGGGGCAGAATTGTAAATGAAAACATTACATTTCATGGGTGTAGAGTAAAATTATCAATTTCAGACCCCACAAGCATATTGATTTATTTATTGCTATGACATGTATATTTTGTCGTACTATTTCAAATTTATCAATACAGTGTAATGTACACTTTTTAAATAGCAGTATTTACCAAAATTTTACATTAAACATAAAAAATAAAGCATTAAATCTTTTAAATTAATTAAAAATAACAAATATTCAAGACAAAATGCGAACATAATCAAAATGAACAATCATACAATTTATTACTTTTAAAAGACTAAAAACGGTATTGAAAATAATTTTTCAATTAGAAATAACATTGCATAACTCATTTTGAGAGTAAATATAACAAGATCAATCTGAAATTTATAAAAATAAAACATAACAAATTCCGTACCAGCTGAGATTCAAAAAATATCATGTATGGCGTAAAACGTGCGGTACAGACTAATACACCTAGTAATTGAAATAGTACACAGTGATGAGTGCCATATTTTATGTCCAGTACAAAAAAAAATACCAACCGATACAATATGTAATCATAACAATGGTCCAAAGAAAAGTTTTTGTGTAATAATATAATCACCCTTTACACAAAAAAAAAAAAAAAAAACTTGGTAAGAAAGGATACAATCCATCCGATGGCTTAATTTACTGATGTGGGTCTGCGATTAGGACTAGCCAAAATTTTGCTCCCAAAGACAATGAATTCTCTCGGCTGAAATAATAAAAGAACTCTCAAGCATAAACTGACCCAGGCGCGAAGTTTTATCAACTTCACTACACATGAAATCGGGAGGATGATAGATCTGATCGTCTAGTCTGTATGGATCATCATGGTACTTTTTTAAGTAAAAAAAGACTACATAACTCACAAGTAAGGCTACTTTTGAGGGGATCGTTGTCAACCTGTCAGACAAATCTTTCACATTGTCAAATATTATCTCACCATCAAAATTTGTATGACGAAAATCATTTACCAGCAACCTGATCACGTGGCCCATCATCGTCCACTCGAACATAATAGTAAAGCAATGCGAATAAGATTAGGACATCGGTTAACATGAGGCCAACCACATCAAAAACGAATTTAGGAGCAAATAATCCCCACACCTGCAGCGAAATTCAACAGTATGCCGCGTTAATCGGTTAATAGAGTAGAGTAGAAGGAATATTCACTACTCAATTTGAAAGTAGACTCAAGCCTCGCCGCTTTCTTTATTTATGTGAATTTTCCTAATCTAGTTCTAAGTACTGAAATGATCTGTCTCCACTTCAAAGAGAGTCAATTTCGATAGACAGATATACACAGGAACTAAGCAATAAGAGCAGAATACCAAAAGCTTACTCCTATTTATCCCTCCGCTACTCTATTTATGAAGCCTATGAAGGAATTCATCCATTGAATGCTTTTTTGATTCGGCATGCCTCCTACGCTTCTCACTCACCTATGCTCCATTTGGGCAATACGGCTTTTGTAATAAGCAAAGCAGCTGATCAATAGCTCTTTGATCGCTATATTCTTGCCATAGCGCTAAATACACACAGACCAATACAAACAATAAGAGCATAATACCGAAGGCTTATTCCCATTTACCTCCTCTACTCTATGAAGCCTAATGAAGGAGTTCTTTCATCAAATGCTCTCTGATTTGGCATGCCTCCTACGCTTCTCACTCACCTACACTCTTGTAGCATGCCCCATTTGGGCAATACAGCTTTCGTAATACGCGAAACAGCTGAGCAATAGCTCTTCAATTGCTATATTTTTGTAATAGTGCTACGGACCAGTACAAACATATTAAAACATTGTGGTCAAAGTAAGAATACCATCAGGTGCCGTCTTTGAATTGCAACACATAATATTGTGAATGTGACGGTGGTGGCTGTTATGAGTCCGTATATCAAATACACCTGAAACCAAAAGGATGAATATAGCACTTTCTAAAGTCAATCACTGCATCATGTCAAACATTATGAAGCATAACACTCCGCGTGAAGGAAATATGACCTTAAGCATAAACTCACCTGACATAATTGCATGAAAAAGAGTCGTTTTCCCTGATCACCCTGACTGAATCGAGGTCTTTGTATGGCAAGAAACGGAAGTCCAAATATTGGTAGGATGAGGGAAAAACCAAATGTCTCAATAGTAAGAAGAATAGCTTGGGGAACAATGATGAATTCTTCAAACCTGAAAACGAGGTCATGGACTTGGTTATGCAACAGTGAATCGCTTGATACTAACCCTAACATATGAGAATAATACCAGGAAAATATTATGCAATGAAGAAGATCATCTTTTCATCGTCCCTTCTTTGTTTACATATAGTTTTTGCATTAACCGACAATCACGATTTGCCAGCAGATCCTCGTTGGCCGGATTTGAACGTGATTGTTGATACATGCGCCTAAGGAACGCTAGCTATATGCTTATCTATGAACCACCTTTTCTCGACTTGGAACATTCTGAGGACCACAAGCAAAAGGCAGTACAAGTTTTGGTTAGTCTCATCAGTCGGCTTTTATATAGGGCAGGCTGTTAGAAGTTTGGCCCAATTTTTTTTTTTTGTGTCGTAGGGGAGGGATTGGATTGCCCTTTCTAACGCATATTCAATTGTACCAGCATGACCCCACTGATTTTCTTTTTCGATCGGAGCATCAAGCAGCCAACCCGCTTCTACTTGACCAAGCCCCGTGCTCGTCTAAAGAGGGAGTTTGCTTTACCCAGCTCCCTTTTTTTCTATAACAAGGCAGAAATCTTAGGGAGCTGTTGCTCATCTATGCATGATTGTTAAACCCTTTAACTCATGGCCCGATGAAGTTGATTGTCTTAGTGGTTGCTTGGTGCCATCACGTTACCACAAAGCTTGCATGGGCTTCTATAGTTCTCCACATTTAACAAGAGAGAACCAATAGGTTTTACGGCAGTGGGATGGCTTGGAGCAAAAAGTGTGTGATTTTAGGACCAAGGCTCCCTTTTCTTCCATTGGGGCCTGTTTGTTAAGGGTCCGGATATGGCTATCCGGCTGTGTCATTAGTCATTGTCTAGCCCAACAGTTACAATTTTACTGGATACTCAAAAAAAGGGATACCAATGCAAGAGAAAAATGAGCAACTGCAAACAATCGGATGTACGCAGCTTTACCTCTGCAAGCAGAGAGTTTATTTCAGCGACTTGAACCTGTGACCACCAGGTATGAGGCACCGTTACCACCCGGGCCACCCTTATTTGTAGGATACACAATACAAAAGAAAACTTAAAGTGATAACCCGTATACGTATATGATGCATATACCCAAGAAAACGGCAAACTAACCCAATAAATGCAGCAGCAAAACGCAGGCCATCAAAAGCACACCTGAACAAAAATGTTGCAATCGGTTACAGAAATACAGCATGCAAGAGACATGACCTACTTCCAGTGAAAGAAACAACATAATTTATCAATGAACTGGCAAAAGTTAGTACACAAGGACACAATATTGCAGTACCACCGGAGCCGGAGGTTGGATCTAAAATGAACAACACAACCCATTGACCTACTCTTTAGAGCACCGATTAGAATAGCAATGGCTTCCTATGCAGAAATATAAAAGTTAAGACTGATTTTCTTACCAGTGACCAGTGCAGAAAAAAAAGCACACAGCTAGAAGGCTCCATTGTGTAACAGGGAAAGCATACAACGACGAGGTTTGAAGAATGCCTTTTTTGGAATCCTGTCCCGAAGATGCCAATCTCATTATGCACCAACCTAGCAAAGAGGTTCTTGTAAGTACCAAATCAGGAGTTCAAAACTACAGTGGTAAATTACTATGAAGCACGGATACTTCTAGATGCGAGTCATACCCGTACTATATCCATATCGGATACCCATACTCATAAATACGTATCCTAAAAATATACACTATAATAAAACTACTAATTTTTTTTACGCATCGGATGCGTTTTGGATACTCTACATAACGTATCCAAAACTTATATAAAAGTAAGATTGTGGCACTTCTTCCATATTGGAGTAAAATTATATGGAATACAAAAGAGTACAGACTTTTAACAACTCTCTTCAGAGAGAAAGACGTAGTAAAGTAAAATAACATCGTCATTTTTGTAGTATACTAAATATTATTAGTGTGTGATACGTTTTTTACACTAAAAGTAAATAAGAAAAATACAATAGTTTACCAACATCCTTGTAAAATTATATTCACATTTAACCATATTTTATTTTTTCAAATTTTCTCGTATCACCTTATCCATATCATATCCCATATCGTATACATGTTTCATTGGTTAAATACTTTAAAAACCAGCACATCTATCTCGTGAAAGAAGTCCATAGTGAGAATAGCAGTATACAAAAACCATTAGACATGTAATAGTTGCTTGCAGAGATTCAATGCAAATAGCTATAAAGACGAGAATGTGGCCTAAACAATCATAAACAGAGACCTGTAGCTCAAGTATAATATGACCTAGACAAAAGGTGTGGTGAAGAGAAAGCACCTCCAGCAATTGATGCTAAAGCTACCAAGGGACCTTGTCTTCCAGATAGAATGATAATCGTTGAACTCCAAGCAGATAACATGGCAACCATTTTAAAGACCACAGTTTCTTTCCAACTCAAGGTTTTTTCTTCACCGAGAAATTGAAGAAGTGCGAGGGACGACAACTGTCCAAGGCCAATAACATAGATTAATTTAGGAATGTAATTTCTCTGAATGCCCGTGAGCAGCAGAGGCAGATTTAGTAGTTCACTTTCTGAGGCCCAATATGCTGCAATGAGAAGATAACTAAAGATCGTTCCTCTTATAATATATTTCAAAATTCTCCTACATGAGCTGCGAGAAATGCTCTCATGCAGCATGTAGGCCAATATGATCAGAGCTAGCACCGGTAGGAGTTCAGCTATATGCTTCCAGAAAGGATAGCCCTCAGCAACAGCAAGCAGCCATGAAGGACATATATCCAATAATCCCAAACTGACAGCTTGCTTTGATAGCCCAAGTTCAATCCAAAATCTGAGGACAGAGACTATGAGAACAAACACAAATGCCTGCAAATGCAATTTCCCAACGTTGAGCCCACAATATAAATTCCCCAGAGGAAAATCTTATCTCTGCGTCGTCACAATAATGAAGATAAAGACAATATCGAAAGTAAGGTACGAACAGAGCAAAATTCTTACTTCTAGTTGCATCTTTGGTTTCATTACTGAATGGCGCAAGTTGACGATTGCAGTTGTGACTGCAAGAAAACTAGCGACTTTTCCTTCTTCCACTAAACCCATTGGTTTTAAATTGAACACAAACAGGAAAACTATGTCAACAATGAAAAAGATTAGATGCATCCAAGAAACAATGTAAATCTCTGTAGAGTCGGACTTACAAATGTAACTATTTGACAGGAAGCTGCACGCGCGTATTGCCACTATCAGACAGGAAAACATTGATCCATATGAAATCCCAGATTTTGCATCGGAAAGAACATAAACTCCACAGAGTTTGTCCAGCCATCTGATGCAAAGCACATGGACAAGAAGTGAAACCAACATTAACCCGAAACCAATGCTCATCATCTTCAAATTGAACTGGGTCCATTTCGAACGTGCTAGCTCAGCAACACTTGCCAGGAAACTAAAGTACGCGTCAACTTGTCTCTTGAGATCAGGCAATGGTATATGAGAGGTTTCATTTTTTCCTGCCACATAGTTTGTCACAGTATGCAACCAATTCTCCGTTGCTTGAGCATACAGTGCCGATAGATGCAATAAGTCTTCATTTGAAAACCCAACAACAGATGAAGCTGAATAGACATCAATGTATCTTTTGACCTACAAAGTTAGTGCACTCCTCATGAAAAAAAGGCGGCAACATATAAGAGGTCTGTTGCCTGAAACATATGCAGCCAGCTAAAACTCTAAAGATTCAACTGGCTCGAGATATTCTAGATTGATGCAATTTGTTTTGCATTTGATTTGTTAATGCTCAACCAAGAGTTGACACCATTCAATACCTTGATGTGAAGATCAAATTCAACACAAAACACTACTATTGAAAATGTTGAGTGCTCGTTGCCTAAGGATTTTAATGCTCTCGGAGCATCAGTGAGCAGCATGAGCTTGGACAAGCACACATATCTAAAATGAAGGGACACGTGTCCATAAGTTGGTAGGAGTACAAGGGAACCTTCAACAAGTCCATTTACATCGTACTATTTCCTACAAAACATTGATAAGGAGTATGACACGGATCACATGACTATTTTTAAAAAATGAAGACACGACCCTGTAGGATTTTGCGCCATTCATTCTAGAAATTGCAGTTCTAGACTTCAACAATTATAACAATAAAACCAAAAGGCCTTTGAGGGACAAGTTAACAACCCATGAAGCACAAATTTCTCCAGAGCCTATTATCAAACCTAAGAAACGATAAGACCCCTCAATCAACATTTTCATTTATTTTGTCAAACCACATTAAGGTTGATTCATAAATACCAGAAAAAGGAAGGACAGGAAAAAGAAAAAGGTCCAATGAATATCTTAAACATAATGAAGAGAAGTACAAAGAATACCTGCCAAGAATTCACGCACAGCACATTGATATAGTTTTGCATCCATTCTTCGGTACTTAAAGGACTTTGGGAAATACCGTTGATAGAGCGTTCCATATTCCATGTTCCAGCAGCTAAAGCGTAGAGTTCAGGATTCACAGACCCAATGCTATATACAAAGTAGACACATTATTTTAGGAAGGGAAATTTCAATTATAATGCCAAGGCAAGGTGTAATAATAAAACTGCATGCTAGCAAGCTTATCATTTATATGGCATTGTCAAAGTTATCTGCGAAGTTTATTGATTATAACACAGCCATGCAAATTCTTTAAGAAAACGAGAATGAAAACAATAACTTCAAATATGATCAAGTTAAAGAAAATGGGAAACGTTAAATCAATGCTCGAAAGGATTTCATTTCACATTCTAGAGTGCGTTTGCTATGCCAAGGCGCATAACACTTCTACGCGAAGATCTCAAAAAGACAGTATTGTCTTTTCATTTTTATATCGGATATGGCCAAAGAATGATTTAAACCTGAGCTCTTCGACTGGTCTATATATGTGAAGCATGTCAGATACCTGCCAACTGGGATCTGGACAACATGTCTACTTAGACATACATGAATGGCTATGTTGAATAAGAAGAATTTCTATGAACTATGTATGGTATTTGTATTCTATCCATAAACGGGAAGTTGTGTGTTATTTTCTCCTAAATAGATGAAGTATATAAGACAAATGAAGTTTAGTCGTGTCCTGGTGTCTTGGGTAGGGGTGGGAATTTTGGACATGACACATCACCACAACCCCAACACGAAATTGGAGGGTTCAGGTCGAATTTTTTTGGCAGGAACATGAATATGACACAACGGGTTGGGCATTGCATAACTCAAGGACGACATCAATAACCGTTTAATTTTTCAGGTCCTCGCACTAACCCAAATTATACACGATTGACCTCGATGACACGAACCTAATTAATTTTCCTTTGTGCTAGCTGGAGTGGTTTTTCCATTACTATAGACCTAGTCTTTCATTTTATATTCTATATCTGATATTGAGACCTGTGTTATAATTGCTGATGCTTTTTATCATTTTAGGCATAAAACGACCTGACACGATGCCCACCCCTAGTCTTGGGCAAGAGAATTGGATGAATTCACTTGGCCACATTTTTGCACCCGAGCCCATGTAACAATGACTTGCAAAATAAGCTAAAAACAATTCCGAGATAGATGCAACACCGGACAATTAGTGCCATCAAAACTTTGTTCCATTGAGCTTCATGTCATTTGATTGCAGTCACTACTTAATGTACACGAGTCCACGACTGCCATCCTACTTCAAATGTTGATAGGAAAAAGGGAAAGAGGCATAGCCTTAGGCTTTTAAGAAGTGGAGCCCACGTGTCAGGCGTGTCACAACCGGATTTTGGTTAGAAAACAACACCACAAACTTGTCCACAAAAGATAATGAAATTCATCTCAGTTAACTTTGTGAGCTTTGGAAGGAAAATGACACTAAACTTCACAAAATGCTTACACTGCACCTTCCAAAAGGAAAGGGAACTCCCATCAGTGCTGATACTGTCACCGCAAAGTCAAGCTGTAAAAATTGGCTTGACTAAGTGCAGTTCACAAAACAATACAATTCATCTTACTTCGAGCATAAACTCCAACAATCAAAATGGAATGGAAGTCCTAACCTGCTGTATTGAGTTAAAGCATACCATCCTTCCATCCTAAATTTCATAACATGAATATAATATATCAGTAGCGACAAATTTCTAAAATGAAACCAACTCAAACAAGGCTGATAAAGAGTATATTATCAGTAATCTCTTATCGACATTCGACAAGGTATGACAAGTACAACGTCCACAACTAGAACTTAGATTTCTCAATATGCAATATACAAGGCAGTGTTATCTATTTAGAAATCGTTGTGACATATTCTATGATACATGTCTTCTTAGGATCCAATTTCATTGATTGCGAAATCAGGTTGGAAGCCTTCATAGAAAATTGGAGGCGAGTTAGATTGCCATGGGAGCCTTTTAAGAAGTAGGATTACATGCAAGAGGTGCCTAACCATGAGAGGTAGGAAGGGTGACAATCGAGGTTGCCCCCCCACCACCCACCCACCCACCCACCCACCCACACCCACACACACACACAGAGCAAAAACCAAGAAATCAAACCCCAAGGTTTCACTTCAGCACTACATTAGTTCTTTGAAGCCTCAAATTAGTCAAATCCCTTCTCTAGAATGAGCTAAGGAAATTAGGAGAATTAGCTTAAACCTGCTAACAAATGCAGGTAACCGAAGGGCTAAATCTCCTATATTATTATAGTTGATTTACTTGTTTCCCTCCATTATTTTTGCTCTTGTTCACCGGGAGAAATAATTAGTGGAGAAGAAATATAATACCACATCTAATTGACAGGAGGAAGTATCACGCTCCAGCATTGACGAAGATGGAGGATCCTTCAAAGCCATCGCGAAGATTGCTGTTTCAACCTGCATGATGTTACATAAATTAGCTTAAAATTAGGTTGATGATCACATAGAGATTGTAAACGAGCATAACATATACTGCACCTCCTCAGCACTTCCTCCACCATGATCACCATTTAGGGTTTGGCCATGGTCACCCATCACAAGAAGCAAGGTATTCTCATGTAAGCCTCCAGGACCAGACTGGCTCTCCAGCACCTCAACAACTTTCTGGAGCAAGTACTAGTCAATTCAGTCCAACTAGAGGAGAAGAAGGGCAGCATTTTGACTAAATAAAATCGCATTTTTATGGACCAAAAACATTTTGACCAACATATCCCAGAAGAGCAAGTCCACGGTCATGGTGAAACCAACATGACAAAACTCAAAATAAGAATGAACCCCAAATTTTCAATATCCCCTCGTCAAACAAAAAAACAAAAGGTAAACAATCAGAAAAATAAAAATCTAGAACATATTTAGTAAACTTGACAAGTTTCTATCGGAAAAGGAGCGTGACAAAGGCCGTACAAAAAAGTGGCAACTAAGTCTTAAGCGAAAGAAAATTGCGCAATAACACGATTGTCAAATTCTCCTTTCTCACGAGAACGGCAGAAATTAAATTGCTTACAAGAAAAAGAAACCATTTTCAAGCTTTTTACTTCCGCCACCCGCCCTAAAGTTTACGGAATTCCAAAAAGGGTCTGAATGTGCTACAAAAGTAAGGCTCAAGGAACTTGCCTCTAACATAGCATTGTATTCTTCCAATTTTTCAATCATTGGAACGGAATTAACACCAAAGATATGACCAGCATGATCCTGCATCATATTGAAAGATTAATGAATGCCACATTCTAAGTTCCACCGATACAGCACTCAACATAAGTTGAAAAGAGTGAAAATAAAAAGAAAAGCACACGACACATGAAACTTCACGTCTTGATGCTAGTTTTCAGGAGAAGAAACACCAGCGAAAACCGATCAATCTATCAAGACAAAAAAAAAAGTAACTTGATGCTATCAGCCCAAGGTAAAGGTCTACTAACATCTTTATCAAAGAAATTTCTATGACTCAAATCCATACACCATAAACCTGAAGATCAAATCCTACTTGCAGTCATTGTTAGTTTGAGGACATGTACATTCCTCTTCTACACTGCTCCTAAATAAGGTAATCCCAGGAATGTTTGTCAACTTTTCCATCCCCAAATTCTGCCAAAAGGGAGTCACCAAATTCTGCTGATTGGAGTGTAAGTCTTGCCATTTTGACAATTGAAGCCATCTAATACCTTTCAAGCGAGACAAATGCTTTTTAAACATTTCACCAATACACTTTGACAAAACGTTTGAGTATTTAGCCCACTCCGTCAATGTTCCATATCCCTTTCTTAGACCAAGGCAATTAATTTCTCGTGACCTGTAGCTCCAGCCAAAATTTTCATATTTCTTTTATCTCCTTACTTAGCCAAATGGTGATCTCATTTCCGAGGCAACATACAACATTTCACACAAAAGAGTGGATAAGATGGTCATAGGGTGAAGTTAAGAAATCCTGAGATATAGTTTCCATAGCACAAAGATATTACCGCTATCACACGTCAACAAAATTTAGATCAGATATAAGCGGCATGAACACTTAAATCTGTCTGTGATAGGTGAAACAAGACATAAACCTACCACACCAAGAAAATGTGCTATGAGAACATCCCAATCTTCTTCATACAAGGATGGGAACAAGTTTTTGGTGCACCCTTCGTCAACCTGGCAAAAAATGATGAATATTCAACCAAGGAAGAAACAACGACAAAACAATATAACAACTTGAGCAAAATGTTAGAAATAAAGCCAAACAGTATGCTTCGTTCCAAAATACACAGCAGTATCAATAATAAAGGCTTACCGTATGAAGATCTTTCACATTGAAGGAGGGAAAAGGAAAAGATACATTAAAATGATGAGGAAACAATTGCAACCATGTATCATCCCCCATCATCACCACTCGCTTTCCATTCTGAGCCAGCTGCAAGTCATATATTAGATGTGTAAATGAAGTGCGAAGGAACAAAAGAGTGAACTATCACAGCATGGAAACCAGCTGCAAGTCACTATACTAGATGCATAAATCAAGTGGTGGGAAATAAAAAAAATTGAACTATCACCACCAATAACCGCCTCTAAAAGTTTAACCACTAAAAGTTCACCAAGAGCAGGACTAAACCTGAGATATCAGATTATCTTCGAGGATTGCAGGGGCACCAAAGCTATTACCAACATCAATAAAAGTTGGAAGTCCGCCTGTCGTCAAGCCCTGAAATAATAAGGGAAGCAACACACTCCTAAATTTAATGTTCATGCTTGATGAACGGCACATTAAATTGTACCTGATAAAATTTCTGCTCAATGGAAAATTTGGGGAAAAAGAAGAGAAGATTTGAAACAAAGACAAGGCACGTATAGTATGAAATTCAGGGCAAACTCTACCGACGATTCTTTTTACAGGTAATAGTGTAAATTAACACAAGCAAAAAAATGCCAGAAAGAGAGCAATCTTTGTACAAAAACTATATCAAGTTAAAAAGGCTCAACACCAAAGTCGAGCTCACCAATGAAATCTACACGAAGAAAGGAAGATTCACAAACAAATGCTTTACACAAAAATTAGGAAGTATGCAGAATGCCCATCTGCATCTTCTGAACAGGATTGAACTCACCAATGGAATCTACAATGCAAAACGGATAATCAAATCCTTCACACAAAAAATAGGAGATAATGAAAAAGTCGATCTTCATCCTCTGAACAGCTGAGACAGACGCTGAAAACATGCACCCTAATTCTCTCCCTCCACAAGCACCACATGATGCAAAAAGAGGCTATCCTCCAAGCCCTCTTCCTTCTCCTTCATCTAGGAATTGAAAATAACGGAAAAAATTCTTGTTTGGAATTAAGAAGCATGAAATATACTTGCAAACCATGCTTAAGTCACTAGATTAAGAGTACAAATGTAGTAGACACCATCATCATATTTGACTTTGCATGTCTCCTAGGGATTACCGAAACTTGTTAGACTAAAAATCACAACAAAAAAATATTGAAATTAAAATCACCAGGCACCTAACCAATAGCAAGGACTGTATTATTACCTTCAACCGTTGTAAGCTGGTCGTAGGTGGATCTGCAATAGCTTTGAAAATCCTGGCAGCCGAGCCTTCTCGAGATGCTAATTTGTGCAGCACTGGCAATTTTCCCATCCATGGTTTCTTGTCTACAAATTTTATGTAGAAGTGATCCCGAACATAAATGGAGTGCAAGTAAACAATAAAACAACGCCAGCTATGGTTAAATTTGACAAACATTACTATCCAAGCATGTCAAAGTGAAGTTAGGAAATGGGTATGACTTATGAGGAGGATACTGGTAAGAAACTACTCTGCAACTATTGGAACAATTATGGCCTCGTTTTCATATCTTTCTAGTGTATCAAAATGAAAGCCTTCTGCAAACATACTAAAAAAGTGACTTGATGAATTTTAACAAGGTATATGGGGAATTTTCGAAAACTATTTGTAATATTCTTAACTTTTCTGCAAACATTTGACAATACGTAAGTTCAAAGATTAAATAAACTACATAACTGGAAAAAGTTAGAATTCATGAAGTACCAATCCAAAGTTCAGGAACTTTTTTTTTTTTTTAGGCTAAAGGGGCATGGTAGAAGATGACAAAGAACAAGAGGCATACGAACCACAGTCATGCAGACAATGACATAGTTATAGCTATTGTGAGGATGTTATCACAATGCCCACCTTCCAAAGAAGAAATGGGTGCGACAAAATCAAACCTGAAAGGCCAAACAAAAACATACAACATCATGCTAGGTAGAGAAAAAACAGAATAAGATTTCTCTTATCACTAATCAGTCATTTAAGCCAACAAGAGAAAGAGAGCAATGCCTGAGAGCATCGAGTACAATAATGACAAGGCGATCAATGGCCGGTTTTGTCCAACAATGCTGCTTGTTGAGAGTTGGATTGCGACAAGAAGCATCTTCTTTGTCAGGCAAGGAAGGAGGAGGTTGTAGACATGGAGATTGGGAAACATCAGAGCAATTGCTGTAATGGGGAAGCTCAGTTCTGGTGAGGAGGAAGCCTCTCGTGAACAGCAGAATGGCCATAAAGTGAAGCACGAGAATTAGAACAAAGATGGATAAGATTGGCCATATGCCTCTCCTCCCCGGCTTTGCTACCTTCCTCATCCTCAATGCCACAGCGTCCATTTTCCTTCTACCAGTCCCTCCTTACTCCTAAGTAAACCAAGACAGCTTCAATCAAAACCCAGTATGTTGTTAGGAAGTTAAAAACTAGCAGGTTCACATTAGCAAACCTACATACAAGTTTCAATCAAACCCATTATCCTACGCCAGAAATCAGATCACTCTTTATCAGGGCCGGCTCGGGCCACCCCAAAAATGCTAAAAGAAAGGCGCACTGTATGTTTTAGCAACTAAATTATCCATAGAAACAACAAATAAAAAGAGATAGATGACAGAGAGAGACAACAACACAGAAATGGAGGAAAGAGGAGGCCGGAGATGACGAAGTAGTGGTGAGGCTTGTACTTACGCGATGGGCGGCGGCGAGGATGTGAAGGCCAGAGATGACGAAGTAGGGGAGAGTGAGGCTATTGATCTCTTGACCCTGGGTAGGGAAAATTACCGTTTGGAGGCATTGACCAAAACACATTCTAAATATTGAAATCACAAAATTAATGGTAACTTCTAAAATTATCACGTCAACATGGTAACCATCACTTGAAAAATACTTCTTGGCCCTCCGTTACTGTTTTCATCGCTCTCTCTCTCTCTCTCTCTCTCTCTCTCTCTCTATCACACTCTTCTCGCACAGACCCAGTTCCTCCATTGCTGATCAGAAGAACTCCAATCTCTACTCAAACTCCAAGTCCAACCCAGAAGCAATTCTAACCCCTCTTAGGAGCAACAGATCACATCAGTTTGCTTAACGCGCTACGAGCACAAACTGATTTCTTCTCCAAATCAAAAATCGTTTCAACCCGTCTTCTTCCCTAAGCAACCCAGAACCAATTCAAACCAGAAATCAATTCTTCACCAAATCACAACTATTTTTCTTTGTATCAGACACATTTCAACCAATCAACTTAACGCACTACGAGCAACAAAAGAGAAACATTTACAAACTTAAGTCTTCATAAATAGGCAGAGCCCTGATAAATTGCATCACAAACAATTGGGGGGAAACATCCGAAACGATTAAGTTAACAATATTCGCACAATGTTTCCATTTTGGGGACTTGGCAAAATATTACCTTTACTTATCAGAAGCCTTGATCCTGAGGACGAGACAGGGCCAGCCCAGATTTGAGCAGAAGCAGAAATCAGAAGTAAAATCAAGCTCCGAGTTGAAAACGATTGCTATCAGGGCTCGGGGTGACAGTGGAGGTGGGCAGTTGGACCCCGAGGAGGGCGGCGTGGTGAAGATGGCGGAGGAGGAGAGAAATCGGGCTGGGGTGACTGAAGTTGGGTTGAGGAGTTGTTGATTTGAAGAGAGAGGGGGAGAGAGAGAGAGAGAACAGAAGGTTTGAAACGACGTCGGTTGTGAAAAATATGATTGTTCTAAAAAGTAAACTACGTCGGTTCTTAAAAGCCCCGTCTTCTTCCCCTCCCCATCCCTCTCTCTCTCTCTCTCTCTGTGACACACACACCTCTCTCCAAAGAAAAACTGTGAAGGGCAGGACAAAGGGATATCCCATAAGGGTCTGTGAAGCTCCGTGCTTTAGCTGCTGGAACATGGAATTTGGCACGCTCTATCACTGGGGCTTTTTTAACAGAAGAATGGATGCAAAATATGTAAATGTGCCATGCATGAATTCGTGGCTGGTATTCTTTGTACTTCTCTTCATTATGCTTGAGATATTCGTTGGGCCTTTTTGTTTTTCTTGTCCTTCCCTTTTTTTCTAGTATTTATGATTCAGCCTTGTCTTTTATACTGTGGTTTGAAAAAATAAATGGAAATGCTGATGGAGGGTCTTATCATTTGTTAGGTTTGATTGGATGCTCTTAAAATTTGTACTCCGCAGCCTGCAATTCAAACTAAGGACGGGTATTTGGAGTTAGTTCACTCACGCAGGATCGCGACCCTTTGTCCCGACCATTATACCAAGCGTCTCGACCAGGGCATAAGAAGTGTCATATTGGAACCATATTGGGTATCTTTATTACATTAACTAAAACTTATTTCTTCTGAATCAAGACGATCTTGATCGGTTTTCTCTCATTCTTCTTCTTCTTCGGAATGGTGACCACCTTGATCATGGTTGTTTAACTTGTCGCTCAAAGGTCTTGTGGTTCTATCATCATAATTGTGGAAGTGTAGAACTGCACTTTCCATTATGAATGGTGCAAACAAATCCCGTAATTGTTAGATCACCTATTATTCTAAAAGCTTAAGCAGTTAAGCATGGCCCGACAATGTATTATGTATACCAGGTTATCCAACACCCGTCCTCGTTTGCATTCAAACATTCATTCTTAAAGTGAAAAAGAATGCAAAGGAGAAAAAATAAAAAAAACGTAACGGATGTAGATAAAGAGACTTAAACCCAAAACCTCCAAAAAATACCAAAGCCCTAATACTATGTTAATCACTATTTGTTGCAAAAGCTTAATGTTTTAAGAAATGGACCAAATAATGTATGCCAAGCTATCCGACGGTTCCTTGTCAACTTCTGCGTGCATTGCATCTGCATTTTCATTTTTAGGTATCGAAAGGGAATTGTTTTCGCAGTCTGTGTTCTTTCGGAGGAACTCAAACTCTACAAAGCCAAAGCAAGGCCAACCATTGGAGTCTTCAAGGTCATACATCTTGTGGTTTATTATAAGACACGGACATGTTATGCACACGTCAATTGTGAAATGTATTAATGTTACACATGTATCTTAGGAATTTATCTAAACCTCGTAAGTATGTTTGTCAGATAAATTTAAAAACACACTAAGTATTAGACTTAAGAAGATACAAATCAAGGATCAGTATGTAATATCCATGAAATTTTGGCTCTCTACCAACTTTTAAGAACTGCATTTCAACCTCCTAATGTGTCCTCATCGTGTCCCCACCATGTCTTGGAGTGTCCACAGCATGTCTAACTAAACAGATGTCATAAAATTTCAGACACAAATTAGGCATGTCCAAACACGTTTTTAGAGAGTGTCGTTTCGGGTCATGTCATGTCTGCATCCAACACGTGTAGGACACAGATACGTAGTGCTGGTAGATATGTTTGTACTTCTTAGGTCCTCTTTGTTGAATTATAATTGATACTCCAAAAGTCCAAATCAGGGAAACTAAGCAACTTTCAAGTTGATGAAGCTTCGAGAGGAGGGATGATCACAGTTAATCAGAGTACATGTGAAGTTAGTCGATGTCTCGGTGTTAGTGTAGGGCATTTCAAGCGTAATATATGTTTTGAGAGAAGAAGCAAATTTTGTTGAAAATGGCTTCGCCAGGAAGGTGAAGCAGTGGAGTGGTGGCTCAATGGTTTGGGTTCAGAAATATGCAAATAGCAGAACTGCATTTTTGGAATCCTCTAAATGAGTGGCTGACCAGATGTTCCTGCTGGTAGTGAATTGTTAAAAATGGGTCTCATTTCGATTGTGACAGAGAAAGTTGCACCCGGCACGGGGTAATCGGATCAGTTTATTTTGGAAGTGATCCTCGATTTGTTTCTGCTTTGCTGTTTTTTAGACATCTGAACTCCTTGGTTGAGATCATTCATTCTGAAAAATCAGAACGGTAGTGGAGTTACACGTCCCAAACATGCCTTTGCCAGAAGGCATTCGGAAGATGCTTGAACACTCGCTATATGGGGACGGATATGTCCATAAATTACACAGAGAAGAAGGAAATAGGAACAGAGAAGTTGTTCTTTTTAACAAAATCTACTGAGACAAACTACGGGAGATAACAGAGCAGAAGAGTTTTGATTTGTTCCAACCTCCTCTCTAGAAGACAAAAGATTGATTGTTAACCATGCGCTGATTTCATGGAAGAATGTATAATTTAATACTAAGGGGTCGTGTGTTGATTTCTGAAAAATTGTCATATGATCTGCAGTATCCGTGTATCAGTGCTTCATAGGAAATGGTACGGTATAATGGGTCTTGTTGAACATTCCCTCGTACTCGTACCAACTTATGGGCATGTGTCCATTCGTTTAAGATATGCTCCTGCTGCTCACAGATGATCGTAGAGCATTAAAATCATTAGGCAACGAGCACTCAACAATTTCAATAATAGTGTTTTATGTTGAATTTGATGTTCACAGCAAGTTGTCCGAATGGTGTCAACTCTTGGTTGAGCACTAACATATCAAATGCAAAACAAGCACATCAATGTCAAATGTCTTGAGCCAGTTGATTCTTAACAGTTTTAGCTGGCTGCATATGTTTCACGCATCGCTCCTTTGTTTACGAGGAGTGTGCTAACTTTGTAGGTCAAGAGATACATTGACGTCTAATCAGCTTCATCTGTTATTGGGTTTTCGAATGAAGACTTATTGCATGATTTGCATCTATCAGCAATGAATGCTCAAACAACGGAGAAATGGTCGCATGCTGTGACGAACTTCGTGTCAAGAAAAAATGAAAGCTGTCATATACCATTGCCTGATCTCAAGAGACAAATTGATGCATACTTTAATTTCCTGGCAAGATGGCTGAACTAATATGTTCGAAACGGACCCAGTTCAATCTGAAGATGATAAGTATTGGTTTCGGTTAATGTTGATTTCACTTCTTGTCTGTGTGCTTTGCATCAGATGGCTGGACAAACTCTGTGGAGTTTATGTTCTTTCCCATGCAAAATCTGGGATTTCTTATGGATCGACGTTTTCCTGTCTGATCGTGGCAATACGGACCAGTTTGATGATCACTACCGTGAAGTTGGATGGAAGAAACTACTTAGCTTGGTCTCAGCAGGCAAGGATGTTCATAGGGAGCAAAAGGAAGTGTTGGTATATTACCGGTTCTAAGAAGGAGCTGCCTGTAGATGATCCATCGTATGCGGATTGGGAAAGTGACAATCTGACGGTAATGTCTTAACTTCTTCGATGCAGCCCACAATTAGCAAGGGGTGGTGCAAAGAGATCAGCCCTGAAGCAAGATATGGTGGGGGCAGCAACTTTCACTTGTTAAGAGTAGGTGGCTGAAAAGAGAGCTCTTTGTGTAGGATGGGTTTGCTGGGCTCTTTGGACGGAAGTTGCATATTACGTGTAAGTTCGATTCTATAAGTTCTGTTCATTTGTCAAGAAATTGATGTAAGAAAATTATTGCTCCCGGAAAAATTTTAGTGAAGTACAAAAAAATAAAAAGTAGGTTCCTGTAAAATTTTGTATTTTTTACAGGACATGTTTTGAGAGAAAACTAATCCTAATAGGAAAGTCAGAGACGTGAATCTCACAACTAACTAAACACACAAAGTATAGGAAAATTAGATATTCTTGTACTTTCTTTTCCTTTTTTGCTAGCTGAACGAGGCCATAAAGATTTAGGCTCAATTTGGCCTAACTCGATTATTTTTAAGCACGTTTTGTCTCTATTTAAAAAAAAATCACATTTGTTGTTTTGGCTTCAAATTTTTATGGATTATTAGTCCGTCTCGATGAGACGAATTTAAAAATATAAAATTATGTCTAAAAGCTAAAAAAATACTAAAGATGACGAATGAGCACAAAAAATCCTGTTTTTGGATTATTTTTGTATTTTTTGAACTTTTTTCAAATTTGGTTTTATTATTTATACATTTTCTGAAACCTCTCATTGAAACGAACCAATAATTTACAAAAAGTTGACGAAATACAAAAAAATAATCAAATAATAAAGTCGGGCCCTGTTTTTGGATTACATGAGTTCTTGGATACATCTAACGTTTTTTCATTGTTTACATAGTTTTCCTGTTTATGTTCAATTCAAACCCATGTGTTTAGTGGAAGAAGGAATAGTCTTGCAGATACAGATGCGATATAGATGTGTTCCATTTAAAACCCATGTGGTGTTATATCCTTTGGGTATGTACATCATATTACGTACATGGGTTTGCTTTTTCCTTTAACCCTTTGTTTTGGGTATCCGGGTAAAGGAGGGCGGCTCGAGTGTAACAGTAAGATTGTCTCAAAATGACCTGGTGATCACGGGTTCGAATAACTGACATAGGTTCTATACTTACGGAGGTAAGATTTGTATAAATACAATCCTTCTCTAGGTCCTGCAATAGCGGGTTTCTATTCTTTTATATGGACAGATGAGACAGTATTAAAGAACGTGTGATGACTCCGTTGCTAGTTATATCAATGCTTTTAATATCTTATTGTTATAGACGAAAGGAGGAATGGGGCAGCTATTATTAGATATGCTGGAAGTCAGTTTACATACATCTCGACTAATTTTTAAGGGATCAAATTTCGTTTTTTACTTGCAGGATTCCAGTTACATTCAGAGTAAAATCATATATAGATTGACTCTAAATTAAAGAATTGATAATACCCGAGAGATTTCAAATTTGAGACTTTAAGAGGAAGCAAACTCCTACGTTTCAAATCTTGACTACCCAAGTCAATCCTTTTGAGGTTGGAAATGTTGTGTTGGTGTGTTTGGTTGCTTATTTGGAGAATTTTTTTCCAAACAAATTTTTGGAAAAAATTTCTCAAACATTTTTACTTTTTTTCAAAACAACTTTATCTCTCTATAAAAGAAGAGAGAGAAAGTAACACTTCAAAAATGTCGAAAAAATTTAACTCCTAGATTTTTTTTAAAACACTTACACCAAACAACATCTCAGATTTTTTTCCCTAAAAATTATTTCAGAAACGCTCAACCGAATATTAATGTTATTTTGTTTTTGTCTTTTTCTTTCATTCTTTTTTTGCCGACGACTTATCATTAATAATTATTCCCATTGATGTCAATTAACTGACTCCATCAACAGTTATCTCAATGGTTTAATATTTTATTATTATATAAGAAAGGGAGAACTCTGCAACTATTATTAAACTACCTGTAAGTACTGTTGCGCGTTACATTTACCTTAAATTATTCGGTATTGATGTCACTGTCTTTTTGGTTATTTTTTTCATTTTTATCAAGTTTGCATTAAAATTTTTGAATTAATCATTCGTCTTAATGAACAAAAATTGAAAGGTAAAAAATTATTATCAAAAGTCCCCAAAAGTTTATGTAAGAATAAAAAGGTGTGAAAAATATAATTTTTACTATTTTTATTGTCTCTAGCGTTGTCTTGTCTGAATTTTTAATAATTTTTGTTCAAATTTTTATGTTTTTTCTGATTATTTTTGTCAAGGCGAATAAGAAAATACAAAAAAAAAATGGACAAAAAATTACAAAACATTTGCTTACTATCCTTAAGAAAAAATAATAATTTAGTTCAAACTCGGCCATAATACAAAAATATATGAACTTTTAAATGAGTTATTTGATAATACATATGTGTGTGTGTGTTTACACTCCATTTTCCGACCCATATTGTATAATCTTTTGATTGCGTGAAGGATCTCAGACATGGATTAATATATAATGAGATGAGATTAAAATGCAAGGATTATTAAACAAATAATTTGAAAGAAATAGTCATACGTAATATTTTAATAAGTCTTTATTTATTATTAAACGTAAAAGCTTATCAAAGTACATCGATATTGTATAATATTTTAATGCCCGTGTTATTGAAATAATATAAATAAATCAGTCTTTGTTTACTATAGACTTGCTTTAAACCCCCCGAAAAAAAAGTATAATAGTTTGTTTTCTGGACAATGGATAGCCATTACTCTGTTCAAGACATCATCAGATGCCATCAAGGTGTTTGTTTTCTGGACAATGGATAGGCGGCAGTTTCTTGCCTGACCTTTGGTTGTTAGGGTTTGTTTTGCTTTCATGTTAGGTTTGTTTGCTTTCAATGGCCATTCATGGAGGCTAATTAGGCGGTTGGTGGTGGATCAGGCAGTTGGTGGCTCACCAACTGGCTTGTACATTTAAGTGTTTTCACTCCTATTTATTTAATTCACCTTTTCTTAGCAAAAAAAAAAAAAAAATGCCCGCAATAGAAAAGAGTGAAAATAGACAATAATGGTATTTTTGTGATTCGAAGGGCGGAAAGGAGTATTATTTTTGTAATTTAGAGGAAAATAAAAGGGAGAAAGAAAGGGAGTGACATTTTTAAAATTTCAGGGAAAAGATTGGGTATTTGTTCAAGAGAGATGTAGTTTTTGTTTTTAAGGAAGGGTGAAAAGCAATTTCCATTTGCTATCTCTAAGCAAAAGTTTTTTAAAATTACATTGACTTCTTATACAAAGTTGTCATCCTATTAATTATAATTTGCAATATTTTGACCAAATACTTAGTTTGAACATTGTGACCAAATACAACTATAATACGGAATCGGAGGAGCTTGTTGTGCATGTTGCACAGTTGGATATGTTGCGTGACAAAATGGTGTTGTATTAACCACTAAAATATATTCAAATATTGCCACACGGTTTGTGCGGTATCTTTGGTAGGAAAACGATATTGTTTTGACGCGCAACATATTCAGTTGTGCGATCTACACAAAAGGTCTCCCGCGTCCTTGTAATAATAAGAGTTTTGTTAAAGTTTTGGGTGAGCAACAACTCCCTTCTAAACTAAATCCTATCATGTGACAACATCTTGTGTGTGTTTTTCTTAAGATACAAAATGAAATTCATTGTGATGTCGTGCAATGATTCAAATGGTTGACTTTTTGTAAGTTAAATTACTTTAATTATTCAAAAAATTAAGTTAATCAAACATCAATAAGTTTTTCACGAATCACTTGTTTTTTTAGAGGAATTGACAGTCAGGATTCTCTATCCATTGAATAACTATTACTTGTTCATATTAATGTATGTTCGATCTAAATTTTCCAAAAAGTGACCTACATATTGATACCTAGTTTTATTGTCCATTAATCTCGAGCCAAGTATTACCTGCTCGGATTGATATTGATGTATGATCGATATAATTTTTTCAATATGTGATATACGTATTGATATTTATCGAATGAAAAGTAGAAATCATTGAATTTTTTTTATCCATCTCATTTTGCATTACACGATGAATTATTGTCAATTCCCACCGTTCATCCCTGAAAAATACTATTTCCATACTAGTTTATTTGTTCACTTTCATTATTTTCAACTTCTTAAAAAATTATTTATATTTTATAATTTATAATTTTTTATATGCAATATGAATAGATTTTATTTCATAAATCTCAATTAATTCTATTAGATAATATTTTTATAATTATAAATAATATTATAAATTACTCAATTTAAATAATAATTTTTGGAGAGAAATAAATACTAAAATTAATTGTGTGAATGCAAATTGATGCTTGGCTTTTATGACCGAGTCTAATGATGCACCACGGGTAATAACCACCGACAACCAATAAGATCTGGCCACGTAGACAAACTACAATCTCACGGCACGACCGCCTGATAAATCCTTGGACTTTGTAACACTTTATTAAATTCCCCGTCTGACCTTTTCAATTCAAATTCAACCTAAAAGAACAAGATTTGGGCTCTAGTCGACTACCCAGACAAAAAGTCGCAAATGGTGATTCCGTTAAATGACGATTTTGTCCTTTCAATTATACCTGTAATTGCGGATGAGTAAATTAGGAAAAGTTATTCACTGCTTCACATATCACTGCTCCCGCTAGCCTTATCACCTACTTTTGAATTTTGATTAGAGATGAACTCGGTTCAGAGCGATTAGATTTTTGGTATAAGTTGGACCGAACAGATTTGTTTCGCGGTGAATATGTTGAATATAAATTTTGAATCTATCAGGAAACCAAAATTGATTTCGTGGCAGTTCAATCTTGCTGAAGATTGTGAAGATTTCAATTTTGGTTAGACTGCATTATTTTAACAAAAAAATTGAGCCGCATGCAAGGAAAAAAGAGAGCAACATTATATTGTACTATAGGCCGGGCAGATGCGATGCATGTGTAAGTAGAAGTTAATCAATCTATAGTACGAACAATTATTTAGTGAAAATAGTAGAAGGCCTTTTATTCTTCTTAGCATCTGTTGTTTTGGCGCAAATCTTTTTGGTTCGTTTTTTCATTATACTTATTAGTGATTAAAGATGGTTTAAAAGTAATAAATAATATATTTTGAGGGCAACTTAGAATTAATAAGTTGCAAAATGATAATTTAGGAGGCACCAAACCGGTGCTCTCCTTTTATATCCAGTATAGATATACATAAATCAATTTTACTATTAAATGTATTAGAGTTCCAATGCTCCTCTATATTGGGCTCCAAGATGGGATTGATCAATACCACCAAAATTTGAACACTCATTTGGTATAATTCGGTTTAAATTTTACAGTATTTCAATTCAGTTTGGTCGAGATTGGGTGAAATTGTAGATAACCGAAACTGAATCAAAAGTCACAATTTTTTTTTTTCAAAAATTGAGACTGTTTGAACCCATTGTAAGGACTCATACATTTAAAATATAATAAAATTTGAGCAATTAATTTAAATTCCGTAAAATTTCACAAATTTAAAATTTAATAACATGCATTTAATTTATTTTTTGTGCATTGTGTACCGTTCGCGTATATATGTCGTGTAATATAGATGCATACATATTATGTATACATAAACACATGCATATTCAGTGTATATATGTTATACTTATGTTAAGTATTACATTATATATGCATTCATAATATAAATATATATATATATATATATATGTTATGTATATATCTTATATATGTTTTATACATGCATGTATTATTTATGTATATTATATGCGTACTATATATATACTACCTACCTATTATCCCCTCCAACCACCACCTCTCACCAACTCTCTCTCACACTCGATTCCTCCTTTTCCATCACCACCACCTCCTTCATCTCTCCCATCACCTCCCACAACCTTGTGGATTATCGTTAAATCAGTCCGTACCAAACCAGTCTTTACCACATACGCCATCCTCACTCCTCCTATAAATATCACCTCCCCACTTCTCTTTCTCCCTCACACTTACAACCATAAGTTATTTCACCAAGTAGGAGAGAAGATATAAGGACTCAAAAATTGTTTGTGTTTTAAATTATTAATTCGGAATATGTCACGGTATGTGCGATCGAATTATTATTTTTATATGATTCGGGACTTTCAGTAGCGGGACTTGAACCCGAGAACTAAATTTCGATGCCCACACATTATTAGGGGGGTGGGGTTATTTGGGGGCTTTTTCCATAGGCTTAAAAATAAGATTTTGGGTTATAGGGAGAACTAAATTAACCCTCATATTTGAGATATAAACACACTCTTTTTATCCTTGCTTTTCCTTCACTGTTCAAGCCATCGCAGATTTTCTTCACCTTTACCGAATTCCTTCTAGACATTGCAAGATTTCTCGTGCTTAGTGGGTATTCGAAGCTTGATCGTAATTTCGTAGCTCGAAGGAGAAGATTTGAAGTTCTAGAGGCTTTTGTAGCTAGGGTCACCATTCAAAGCCAAATCCATTATTGATTCGAAGTTTGCGGAAGGGATTTCACCTCTATTATGTGTTTATACTATATTTGGTAGTTTTATTGGTGTTTTGGAACGAAGAATTTAAGTATTGAAAGTGTTGATGCGATCTGCGATTTTTGAAAAAATTCTGAGATCGCTCAAGTTAATTTTTTCGCTCATTCAGCTTGGTCATTCATGTTTTTCACCCCCTATTTTTTATTATCTTCAAAAGTGCTCCCCCATCTCCTATTTTTTTCCGCATATGTGCGTTCTAAAAATACCAAGTAAAATCAAAATTATGTTAGATTTTAAAAAGTAAACGATCAAAATAATTTTGAAAAAAAAAACCCTCAAAGAATTAACCAGGACCTTATACAACCACTTTCCATTGACTGGTAATAATAATAATATATTATCTAAAAAGATAAAGAAAATATTAGCATTTAAAATGTGTATATATATATATATATATATATATATATATATATATATATATATAGTGAGCTTCTAATAAGGGATCCCTTATTTTGCTACGGTGTGGACCTCCTATTTTTTGACCAAATTTTGATGATCCGAACCGTTCAATGTGTTTAAAACATGTTTTTAAGAGTACCCGCAAGGAATCAGCTCAAAATAATATCCAGAAAGGCTTGATCCATTCAATTTTTCATAAAACTGTTCCTGTCAGCATTTATCAAAAATTATTTAGATCAAGCCCTTCTCGATATTATTTTGAGCCGATTTCTTGCGAGTACCCTTAAAAATATATTTTATACACATTGAATAGTTCGGATTATCAAAATTTGGTCAAAAGATAAGAGGTCCACACCGTAGTAAAATAAGGGATCCCTTATTAGAAGGGGACTGATATAATATATATATATATATATATATATATATATATATATATATATATATTGTACTATATATTTTACACACATCAATGCACTTTTTAAATAGGGCAGTCTGTATCATACTTATTTATAAAATAAGAATAGAAATTAGTTTTATGTTTTATTTTTAGTCAACTTTTTCACAATTACCGCATAATCCTTCTATAATTTTAATATTTCTCATTGATGCAAATAAACGATTATTCGCATTTAAAATGTGTCAATTTACATTTATATATTGTACTATATATTTTACACACATCAATGTACTTTTAAATAGGACAGTCTGGATCATACTTATTCATAAGACAAGAATAAAAATTAGTTTTATCTTTTATGTTTAGTCAACTTTTTCACAATTAGTGCATAATCCTTCTATAATTTTAATTTTAATTTTCTCACTGATGTAATTAATAATGATTCTTTTATAAAACATAAGAAGTTAAAGAAGAATTCTTAAGAAAAGTTCAAACTATCTTCTAAAACATAATAACTTAAGAAGAATTCTTTAAAAACAATCAAACTTTTAAGTGATTTGTAAATTATTGGGTACTAAATCTCACAAAAAAATTAGAGTACTACAGATATAGATATTTGAACACGAGTTCAACTAAAGCTTGTAAATGTGTTCGAGGTTTTTGATGCACATGACTCTGAGAAAATGAACCAAAAACCACAAATTTAATTCCCGTATTCAAATTGTGTGTCCGTGTCTTGTAACACTTGTGTCCCATCTATTGTGCTGCACAAAAGAAATTAGAGTACTACAACAGATAGAGATATTTGGACATAGCTAGGTTCGAGTATAAATGTGTATGGAGTACTCGATGTGCATGGATCCGACATAATGCACGTCAAATCACACATATCTAATATTTATGGCCCGAAGTGTTTCCGATAACCTGTGTCCTATCTATCGTGCCAGACCACAAATTAAACAGTGAAAATTTCAACATTTAAGTGATTCCTAAATTATTTGTACTAAATCTCACAAAAAAATTGGAGTACTACTACGGATAGAGATATTTGCACAGATTTCGAGTAAAGATGCGTTCAGAGTTTTCGATTAACATGGATCGACACAATGCACGTGAGACTGCTCGTATCTAATATATGTGTCTAAAATTATGTTCGATAACGCATGTGTCCCATCTATGGTGTCAGACAAGAGAAACTACAAAAAGTTAGAGTACTATAACGGATAGAGATATTTAAACACAAATTTGAGTACATATGTGGTAAGTAGAAAATCGACGACTGAGAAGGGTTACTTAGCTCTACCTTCGTTGTTTGCACGGATGCTCAAGTTTATCTTCTTCTAAAAAAGAGTGGTCCACGGCCCGAGACGAGCGAATTCCTCACTTATAAAAATAAAGTCCTAAATCGGCTAAGGCGTGGATCTATAGGAACAAACTCTTACTAGGAGTGTGTCACCTCGCATGCAGACCTGATGGGATTAAGTCCTTATCCTTGTAAGGGGACGTCACCTTATCAAAATATTTAGGAACGAGACTTTCTATGGAACTAAAAGAGCCAAAAATGTATAGAATGTATTATAAATAAACAGAATGGAAATAACAATCCACCACCATTGCAAATGTTTTCTATTTTATCTTTCTCAAAATACTATTCGATCTCTAACTTAGGGTATCGGATGAGTGTTCACTGGCACCACACTAGTGTCGTAGTTTTCTTACAGGTCATTATTTCGAATAGGGACGATCACATGCATTATCAAGATGTGTTCGGATTCTTCGATGCTCATTGAGCCGATACAATGCACGTGAGACCACAAATATTAATATCCATATCCAAAATTCTAATTAGGGATGAAATTGAAAACCGACTAACCATACCAAATTGCTAGTTAAAGGAGTCTAATATTTGATCCGATCCGATTTTGTTGTGAAACCTTTACAAAATTGGATATCCAGTTCGGTTTCTGGATCTTAAAAATCGGTCCAGGCCGATTGCGGTAAGATATATTATTTTATTTTTTTGGACTTGGTCCAAAATTATAGTTGAATAATTTTATTTAAATTGATGGACTTGACCCAAATTATTAATATATTTTATAATGGCATAAAAGTGTATTTCAATTGGATTTATTTTACAAATTTTGATAATTTATAAATATTTTTGAGAGCTTAACTCGAACTGGGGCCCAAAAAGTCAAAACAATCCAAATTGGTTGAAACCGATTTATGAATTGTTCAAACAAGCCAATTGTTACACCCTACCAATAACACATGTGTCCCATCTGTGGTGCCAGACCACAGAATAATTTCTCAACAAATTAGACACTGACGTCGGCCACCGTAGTCAGAACGGTGGGCTGGACTTCATATCCCCCGCTCTCACATTCAGTCGGAGACTTTTATGTACAGAAATAATTACTTATAAAAGCATATATATACATACATATATATGTGTATATATATATAGAGAAAGAGAGAGAGAGGAGAGAGAAGGTAAATAGTCAAATCGTTTCGGCTCAATATTACACCCCCGTGTCGTCTGGTTGGCAACTGGGGCGTCGATAAGCTAGGCCTTATCAATCCAATTCAATTCAGTCAATCCACACGAGATTCGTGATGCTCACTTAACGCGGTATTATTACTACCAAATCTCTTTCTCTCTCCTCTCTCTCTTTACGTTTTCCTCATCAATAATTCCCAGATTCTGCGAAGCTACAATCCTTTTAGGTATAAACTTTCAGAATTTCTTCGCTTTTTGGTGTGTGTGGGGTCTAGAATCAACCATCGCTGCGAATTTTGTTATCAGAGTTAGCTTCCGTTATCAAGATTTGCTTCCCCGCCTGTTCGGTTACTGAGAAAATAGTAAGAGTTTACATTTCGATTTTGTACTTTCCTGCAACCAATTGAATTCCTGATTTCGATGATAGCTTCTGTTGTCTAGAAAATGCGAGGATACATTTTGATTTTACATTTGGGCTTTCAGCGGCTAAGACTTTACACTTCGATTTTGTACTTTTCTGCAACCAAGTGAATCCCTGTTTCAATTTTGATGACAGCTTCTGTTTCTTAGAAAATGCGAGGATACATTTTGATTTTGCTTTTGGGCTTTCAGCGGCTATATGAATTCCTGTTTATTCCCCTTTTGCAGGTAAATTTTGGGACGTTTTGAAGTAGAATTTGGTTGGAAGCACAATGGGAGGGGTGTGCTCACGTGGGCATGTGAAGTCCAAATCTGAGTTCCGAGAGGAGAAGAATTCGGGGTTTTCGGGGAAGCTCAAGTCGATAGGGAGTTTTGGTGGAAAGCAGAAGAAGGATGATTCTTATCCTTCTTACCCTGAAGTAGACGATTTCGAGAAGAAATCGAACCTTTATGATTCTGGCGAGCTTCACTTCTCCATTTCCCGTGAACTCAAGCCGTCAACGCCTGCTAGGACCGGGCCGACGAAGGTATTTTTGGCTCCATATACATGCATCTTACTTGTAGGCCAATTGTTAATTTTGTAAGACAGATTAATCTGGAAGAAAGAAAAATGAAAGAACGCGTGTTTAATCTGCTTTAATTTGGTTCCCAGTTGATTCTTTTGGTATTGAGGAGGCCCTGCAAATTTTGGATCCACGGTTGCCGGTAAACGACTTAGAACCACCCACAAGCCATAAGTATCAGATGAAGTCAAAAGCGTTGAGACGATAGATTTTGTTTTTTCCTTTTTGTCACCCAATTTGCGGTTAACAAGACCGAAGTGGTGATTCTTTTGTTCCTTGTCAGAGGCAAATTGGGAGGGAGGATGAAGATGGTATGTGATAATGTGAAATGGAGACCCTGTTGCAAAACCTTTTTAAGTTTCGAGTTGTAGTGATACCGGGAAACAAAAACGAGGATAATTAGTCACTTAACCCCTTGCGAATGACAGGGAGTTGAATTGGAGCATTATTCTTTTTAACAGAAATAGAAGGGGATTCAGCTATCAGGATGCCCTCTATATGGGGAGATAAGAGAAAAGAGAGGATATTGGATGGAAGCCCAGGGAACGAGTCCATTTTGTTTAGACTTTTCAACTGTTACGCATTTTGATCGAGAATAATGTCAATGCGCTCTCTGGTATTTGGGTCCCCAAAATATTTTGGATTGAATTTTACGGTTCGTCACACCCCTTTTAGATGCAATTTGTGATCTTATGTACTATCCACTGATTGTCATTGGTGAGCAATGATAAGTAAACATGCACCATAAGATGAGAACTGATGAGCAGTTCAGGAACTCATGTAAAGAGGTCAACCATGCAGAACTTCACTTTGCCTGACTAAAGCATGGATCAGAAATTGGTGAGTACTGAGGTATAAATATCCACCAAGAACCAATATTGAACGTGCCAGACCAGGACATTGGATCAGCCTAATTATCTGTTTTTTGGGGGGTCTTACTTATAGTTTTGGTATGCAATCATTTGGCTGGCAGAATACTTGAGCTCTTTGTCCCAGTTACAACAACCGGACTAAATCCCGGGAGAAGTTTAGGAGTTGAAATGCAGGACTTTCTCCCATTTGGGTGCATAATTTGAGCATAACATTGCTACGTTGCCAGCATAGCTAGAGATCATTTCTCCTCATGCATAAGGACAATGGTGGGGAAAATCAGATTAGTTTTGCCGATCGCGTGACATAGTTTACACGCTTTGTCTCTTGCCTTTGTTTTGAGATGATGGAACAGCACTTTACACTCTGCATGTAAACCAGGCAATGCATGCTGATTGAAGAGTTACATGGGATCTTGCAAATGATTAAATATGGTTAAGCATGACATATACCCTGCTATCACCAGCCCAGGGCATTGTACGAGGGCAGATAACTTCTGAGCTGAAATTTGCTGCAGTAAATGCATGCTTAGAATGTTATCATGCTTCTCTGCCTCAGACGGGATACTGTTGTTTGACAGAACATGGACAGTTACACATCTTTGGCCCTTGATGCTAGTAATCTATTTGTATCTTTTAAAACTTTGTCAGCTGGGATTGTTCATTTTCTTAGAACCCTTTCCTCTGTTGGCATCTGAAATTCAACTCATTAGTTTTCAGTGTCTATCAATTAAAAAAGTTCAAGCTTTTCATACGGTTAAAGTTGGCAGTTTATTCGTAAATGGAGCTTGTTGTTGCATTGTGACTTATGTGGTGTCTCTGTTTTTGTAGGTATCCCAGAGCTCATTCTTGGGAAGAGCTGGAATTGTGGGCCTAGACAGGGCAGTGGAAGTTCTAGACACACTTGGAAGCAGCATGTCAAATTTGAATTCCAACAGCGGATTTATCTCTGGCATGGGTTCAAGAGGGAATAGAATATCGATATTGGCTTTTGAAATTGCTAATACAATCGTCAAAGGTGCAAATTTGGTGCAATCTCTTTCTGAAGAGAATGTCCAGTTCTTGAAAAATGACGTTTTTAATTCAGAAGGAGTGCGGTATTTAGTTTCTACAGACAGGAAAGAGTTGCTAAGTATTGCCGCTGCAGACAAAAGGTTTTCTGATTTATTAATATGATGCTTCACCCCTGCTTGTTTTCTATTTAGTCATTTTCCTTTTTCCAGTTTTGTTGTGACTTGTGATCTGCTTTGCTCTTGATTGAACTGCCTGTCTGCATCCTGTAATAGGGATCTTTCACAGAATTTTTCATCTACTTTTTCTTGTATGTTTACTGAATTTTGTAGGGAGGAATTTGATGTTTTCTCCCGCGAAGTAGTTAGATTTGGAGATCTATGTAAAGACCCACAATGGCACAACCTTGGCCGATTTTTTTCAAGGTAAGCTAGATGCTCATTGCTCCATCATTCACAATAGTAATATGCTGTTGTTTCCTAGTGTCTGAACATTTGTTCTATATTAGATTGGAATCAGACGAAACAATCCACAAGCAACAAAGAGAAGAGGCAGAAATGACAATGCAAGAATTGACTAGCTTGGCTCAGCATACTTCTGTAAGTTGATTTTTGTAACTGATATTTCTTAGTTATATCTTGTGATTTGATTTTTTTTTTAATTAGTGACTTACTGGGCTCATTTTTACTTTCCCACTTTATTTATTTGCGAAGCTAACTCCTCCTTCATGTGCAGGAACTATATCATGAGCTGAATGCTTTGGACAGATTTGAGCAAGATTATCGGCGGAAGCTTGAAGAATTAGAGTCCTTACATCTCCCTCGTAAAGGTTAGAAATGATTTATCATTTTCTTTCGTTCATATTAAAGCGATTTTGTAGGTGAAATTTTGTCTTACTGTCTTCTTTTTATTGAGAGCCTTTTATGGTTACTGAATAAATCAGAGAGACAATAATTACGGGGGAAAGCGATGCGTGATTATGCATGCATGATGTATGTAAATATCAAACAATATTTTCACCTTTGAATGGATATGTTTTGTAATATTTTTTTCCCCTCAAAATGGCTTGACTGTTCCCCTACTTGTCAACACGGTTATGGAAGGAGGCCAGGGTTACTTCCCCTTCTCAGGTCCATCTCATAAGTCACAAGTGATGGTCATCTTTGCAACTGTAGTATTGTGCTCAAGTTTTCCCGTGCTAGCCATGAGATACAAAAAGCTAACTGGTGTTATTAGTTGGAGGTTGAGGATCAAGGCCTCCAATAAAGGGCCTACTGCTCTTTGATTGTTTACCTGGAATATTACAGGTTGGACCGGGCAGAGTCTCTTTACGTCGATACCCTTGAACAACATTTGTCCACAATCTGTCCCCTTGCCAGCCATCCTAGGGCCTAGGCTCACCTTCTTTCCTATTTCACTTTAAGGGTTCTGCGCCTGAGGGCCCCTAGCCTCAGAGGTAGTAAGGGCGAGTGCCCTGTATTCTGTTTTGGCACTAGACTTGGAAAGAGTTGGTTGCCTTTTGGAAAACCAAGTCAGGAGGTTTTTTCCAAGAAATACGTGTGGAAAATATTTGCTGCAGGAGCCCATCTTATTAAGACTGAATGTACTGTTTCTTCTCCTTTTGTTTTGTCCAATCAAGAAGGAGAGAGTCATTTTTAAAATGCTGAATTATATTTTAACCGGATCTGGTAGTTGACAGAGCTTCTACTTTTGAATGTAATTGATTGTAGACATTTTTATTTTAAAGATATATCCTCCTGTGTTAGTTTACAAACCAATATTCATTCACAAGGACATGGGTGCAAAAGGGGGCTCATTTGTTCATCTTTTTCCAACATTTAGAGTTTTGGCTTTATCTCATCAAATAGTAGCTAGTGCACTTGGCTCCTGCTTACCACGGGCTTTTTTAGAGAGAGAGACCAGAAAAGCGTACCCCTACTTTGTTACTTTGAGTGTGTTGAATGGGTATCTTATGAATAATTTTTGTACTATGGATCAACCGTATTTTTTTCTTCATAACTAAATGAGTTTCAGCTCATGTATGACCGGCCATCTTCTGTGGATATTTACACATCTTTGCTGTTGATTCTAGCACTAGGATTCTGATATCTGGTACCAGAAGATAGATTATTTTGGGTAACCAGCATTTCATTTTTATTGTAGGAGAGAATGTCATGATGTTACAAAGTGAGGCAAAACATCAAAGAAAACTTGTAAGGAGCTTGAAAAAGAAATCTCTTTGGGCTAAGAGCTTGGAGGAGGTACGTCGTCGCATATTATTTTTATTTAGTGATGCTGGAAAATGCAGAATTCTGATGGCATCCCAACGGCCTGAATTTATTAACTTCTTTGAATCATTTTTTAGTAGAGCATTTTGCGCTAGAAATTGGAGTGTTTTCTGTCAATTTTGATCTAATTGTCCTTTCATCTCTTGAAATCATATTTTGCTGCCTTTCCTGTTGCGGGTGGCAATGCCTCTAAACACATTTGATCTTGTACTTTACTCATTCCACACTCTAATGGGTTTTATTTTCCGTTTAAGCATGTAAAAAGACCCGTTTAACTCATAGTTTAGTTTTTGTAGGTTGTGGAGAAGCTCGTTGATATTGTCACCTTCATACATCAAGAGATCGTGGAAGCATTTGGAGATAACGGTATGGACGGCATAGCACAACAAAGCAACCATGAAATGCACAAATTTGATATCAGTCTATACAAACATTGCATAGATTATACGCTTAAACTTGCCCCATTACGTGCTGTGTAACATATTTCCGCATTTGGCACATCATAGCTTGTTAGGGCGAAAAACCTGTCAACTTGAAACAAACCGAAGAATCACTTTACCTCTAGGCACCTAATTGGTGCTATGGCCTATGGGTTGACTAAATGCCAGGCCTTTGCAAGCTAGGAGAATCAAAATTCCACTTTCATCTCCGTGGCTGTTCAACCGATTGAAATACACTAGCCGTTGTATGTCCAGCTTTTATTTGTTTCCAATCCTTATTGGTTGTTAGTCTAGGACACTCACTGTTATGATTCTCAGTTAACACCCATGCTTTCAGACTGATATTCTTTTTCTTTTGTTTATGTTCAAGTTGGTCATGTACAAGTGTTTGATATTTGTTACGCTGTCAATTCATGCCAGGCTCACCACCTGCTAACAAACCTGAAAGACTTGGTGCAGCAGGTCTTGCGCTTCACTATGCTAACGTGATCAATCAGATAGACAACATTGTAAGTTTAACTTAATTCTAAGTCTGCAGAATACCAAAGCAAATGCTGTACGATTCTCTCTAATGGAAATTCATTCATCTGATAGGTATCTCGACCTACCTCCCTTCCTCCTAATATGAGAGATCAATTATATAATGGGTTGCCAAACAGTGTCAAGATTGCCTTACGTACTCGTTGTCAACCAGTTGATGTCGATAAAGAGGTATGTTCTTATCTTCCATGTCAATTGAATTTTGTTTGTGCATCTGGCTCAAATACGAATGACCCTTCTTTTAGTTTTCTTATCCCCAACTCTAGACATGGAATCTTTGGTTTTACATCTGTAACGTAAGAGCTTCAATGTTATCTTAATGCAGCTCACAATTTCTCAAATCAAAGCTGAAATGGAGAAAACACTCCAATGGCTTGTTCCAGTGGCTACAAGTACTTCCAAGTACGTTCAACTGAGTGCTAACCTGATTTTTCTTACATTCCTGCTTTGCTTATCCTTGCATTTGAAAACAAGCAATATTTTCCACTCTAATACTTTCGGGGTTTAGCCATGTGATTTGCTCTTAAATAGTATTCAACATTTTTCATTTTTTTTTGCCTGGCACTTCAAAACAGGGTGCATCAAGGTTTTGGTTGGGTTGGAGAGTGGGCGAACACTGGGTTAGTCATTTGCCTCTTTATCTTTCTTGCTGTTTTGGTGGAGAGATAAACATTGCGAGATTGACGATGAGTTATTCTTCTATTACAGGACTGAGTTTAGCAAGAAGGGGGCACCACAAAACACCGTAGTCCGCCTCCAAACGCTACATCACGCGGATAAGCAGAAGACAGACACGTACATCCTCGAATTGGCCATATGGCTTCACCGTCTAATCAGTGTCGTAAGAAATAGAGATCATGGAATCAGAATATTGCCCGTTCGATCTCCAAATCGCCACGGACTCAATTTGCAGCCTCCAAAAACCCATAGTGTCCAACTGTCTTCAGAGGATAGAAATCTGTTGGAGCAGGTAATGAGCAGGAGAAGGTTAGTTCCTGGAATCAGCAAAAGCCAGGAATTTGATCTGGGCAAGAAGGGTGGGAGCACATTCTGGGCTGAGAGCAGGAGCACTGGGACTTCTCCAAGCAAGCGATTGGATCGCCCGAAATCTTTGAGTGTTTTGGATATAATGGATGGTTTAGATGAAACATTTCACGACCCTCCATTTCAAATTTCGTCGTAAGCATTTTTATTTCATTTATTTAATCATTGTTTTTAGTTTCCTTTCATGTGTTTCTATACTGTATATATAATCATCATATATCTATGGTCATATGGATCGTATAGATACTAGTATTGAAGTTTTGTTGGTTTGAAATGAAAG
This sequence comes from Arctostaphylos glauca, assembly GCA_019985065.2. Taxonomy (NCBI): domain Eukaryota; kingdom Viridiplantae; phylum Streptophyta; class Magnoliopsida; order Ericales; family Ericaceae; genus Arctostaphylos; species Arctostaphylos glauca. The sequence goes on along the minus strand of JAHSPW020000009.1, from coordinate 25,922,863 downwards.
AATGAAGGTTGAATTGGACTAAGAAGAAATTGTAGTGTTCCTAAACACCAATTTTCACTCCATGTTTTGGATGTGCTTTTGTGGGACACGAAGACTCTATTGTGCACAAAACAGAGTGAGCAGTGCGTTGGTTTGGCATTCAAAATGCATTTTGTTTCTTGACGCAATGTATTAGGCATCCGGACGCATATCAAAATAACATCATTTTGACGCGGTGCACAACAGATCTCTCGTTTTTGGTTTTGTGGCAATTAAAACAAAGCACTCACAAAAGGCGTATGGATGATGTTACAAGTTTGAAAGCATCATTGATGAACAAATGAGGTTATGTTGCTTTAAGAGTTTTGGCACCTCATTAGGAGGTCAAGAAGGTTAAGAGTTGACGAGGTTATCTATTGCTTATGAGCGTCACGAATGCTAGTATTATATGTAGCTATATATATTTTTCGGCCTACTAATTTTGTCAATCAAATAATTAGTTGTCAATCACACAATTGATTTGTCAACTAATAGTCGCCAACCTCACAATTAATCTTATAACGAATGCTAGATTATATGTAGTTATATATATTTTTCAGCCAACTAATTTCGTCAATCAAATAATTAATCGCAAACCTCACAAGCAAACTACACCACAAATGCTAGATTATATGTAGCTATATATACTTATCACCCAACTAATTTTGTCAATCAAATAATTAGTCAGTCAACCAGACTAATTCTCTTATTATATATAGTTACATATACTTTTTAGACCCAATCAAATAATTAATTGTCAACCAAACAATTAATCCAATCACAATTCTAGCATTCTATGTAGCTATATAGGGAGTGTTTGAGAGTGATTCTAAAGGTATTCTAGAAGAGATTCTGAAATTCTTATTTTGAAATTTTGAGGTGTTTTGAAATGCTAATTTTGAAATTTTGATTATGGAATTCTCAAAATAGACCTTTTGAATCACAATTTCAAAAGTAGGTCCAGCGCTACTTTTGAGATTCTGATTCTGGATTTTGAAATTTTATTACCATTCTACGTATAAACTTTCTAATAATTTACAAATACTACTCTTATATAATTTACAGTAATTAATTATTTTTTGATGCCATCCTTAAGCTTTATTAATGGACTACTTTATAATAATGCGTTTTGGATTGTATTTTTTGTTATATAATTGAGGTAACTCGTGAAACTAATGTGTTTTGAATTGTATTTTGACCATGCAATGGAGCTAACACATGGAGGTAATATATTTTATGTCGTACAAATATTGTATTTTAAGATTAATTCACTTTGTAAATATAAAAATTATTTGATTATATTTCAAAATGCACAAGGAGAAATTTTCAAATATATAAATAAAGAGCCACAATATAAAGGCATTATGGTCAATTATTTATTCGCAATCTAATAATCTGATTATAGTACCACACATTTCACAAATTTTCACAAATTCTGATTATGAGTTTTTTATAATCTAAAATTCCAGAATCAAAATCTCAAAATCTAAAAATACCTCAAAAAATCTCTTTCAAACATCTTCGTATTATACTTTTTAGACAACTAATTTCGTCACTCAAATAATTAATCACTCAATTAAACCCGTCACGAATTAGTATCATGTGTGGCAGCTACATGTACTTTTCAAGACAACTAATTTCGTCAAAATCTAACAATTAGTAGTAAATCACACATAACTGAATAATTAGTTGTCTGAAATTTTTCTCTATTTGTGACACCTGCTGCTGCTAGCCGGGGAGATCCCATGTAAATTCAATACCAACACATCGTATCTGTCTGCGTCCAGATATTCAGATATTTTTAAAATATCTGCAATCTCGAACTTCGGGTCATAAAATATCGTAACGGGTTACCTTCAAGAAGAGGGATCATACAGGTTGAAACGAGAGTGGCCCATGGCTGTCGCAACGAGGCTTTGGGCTGAACCACCCTTCTAACATACTATTGCAAGCGTTTGCCACTCGTTACATCCTCTTTGACTGCCTGAAGAATCACTGCTTTTGTAAAGGCCATTCCCTCTAATATTATGCTAACCTCCTCGTCTCGCTTCTTTCTTTCTCCCCTGATGTGGGATCCCCTCACTCGTATCCAAGTACACAACCTTTCTGCATTACGAGTGAAATTCGTTCGGTTCAGTCGATTTTTTTAGCAGATTGAAAAAAATTGTTGGTGAACCAAAATTGATTCGAGATGCTTCCGCCCAATTGGGTTTTTCAAGATTTTGGGTTGATAGGTTCGGTTTGCTTCCGTCCGGTCGATTTTTTCCAAGATTTTAGGTTGAAATTTTGAAATCACCTCAAAATCAATTTTTCGTCAACTGCAGAATTGATCTCGTCATATTCACATGTAACCAGGCGATTAGTCATCAACCACAATTAATTTCGTCAACTAAACTACTAGTCGTCGATCACATAATTAATTCCGTCAACCACACATAATCAAATACACACAATAAAACCCACCAACCAAAACAATTAGTCGTCAACCACACAATTTAAACAAAACAACTAATAGTAAATCACAAAATTAATCCTATCAACCACACGTAACCAAATAATTAGTCGTCCACCAAACAATTGATTTCGTCAACCAAGTAATTAGTAGTCAACCATACAATTAATCTTGTCAACCACATGTTATCAAATAATTAGTCGTCGACCACATAATTAAAATCCCGTCAATCACAACCAAATATTTAGTCAAGAATCACAATTAATTTCGTCAAACAAATAATCATCCACCAACTAAGAGCATACACAGCAAACTAGCTAGTTTAGCTTTAGCCAAAACTATAAAATTCGCCTCCAACAATATCGAGAATACTAGCTTAATTGGCCTAGGCACTATTTCACAACCAATGAAATATTTTATTATTTTTTCTAATACCTCTCCTCCCTCGTGTAAACAAAAAATTAAAAAATCAAAAAAATATATTTTAATCAATAATAAAAAAAAGCAAGTATTGTTAAGAATTTCAAAAAAATCTAGCTAAAATAATATTATAAAATGTTAATTAGATAAATCCAAACAATTAGTTTCATCAATCAAATAATTAATTGTCAACTACACATTTAACCAAAAACTTGGAAGTCATCTATATAATTCGTCAAATTCTCACCACATGCACTAAATCCATATAATTACGTAACCACGAGCAAATTGAGAATTGTGTAATAAAATTTTGAAACTTTATTGTTTGGTTTGGGTGGGTTGCTGGGGGAGGTGGTGGGTGGGGGTGTATTCCTTCAGAAGAGGGATCAGATAGGTTAAGATGTGAGTGGCCCATGGTTGTCGTAACCAGGCTTTGGGCTGGACCACCCTTCTCACATCACATAGCGAGCGTTTACCACTCGTCATATCCCCTTAGACTGCCTGAAGGATCATGGCTTTAGTCAACGTATTCTTTCCAAAATTATACTAATCTCCTCCCCTCGCTTCTTTCCTCCTTCCCCGATGTGGGACTTATACCCAATTCCTCCAAGTAACTGCCGTTTTGTCTAAATTAATTGGTATTAAGATAAGAGGCCAAGAACATCTCCAACACTACTAGTCATTTACCTATTAAATGTACTTGAAAAAGTATAGTCATCTCCAACACTAATAGTCACTACTAGGCTTTTGGCTAGTCAAATTATATAAAAAAATAAATCAATACATGTTTGATGAGATACTTAATAAAATGACACTTTTTAATCGGTTAAATAAATTTGTGAAACAACGAATGGCGTGGGGGAGAAGAAGTATTCTACCAGAGGTTAAGGGGAAGGATGGGACAGTTGAATCTTGATGAGAAATGTGGATGGTGGGATTGCAGAAGGCTGATGGTGGCAATTTCGTGAAAGAGGGGAGTATCTGTAACGCCCTGAATTTTCAAAAATGTAAATAGAGAATTTGCTTAGTCATTTGATCACATGCCCTGTGCTCCTATTCCCCTCACTCTTTCTGTTGCTCCGATCCTTGTGCGCCTAAAATATTGTCTAAGCTGAGAGCCATAGCTAATTGCTGTTTTTATTTGGGTTTTTTCTTTTCTCGATCAAAGATGATGCATGTTTTGAATTTGAACCATATGTAACACATAAAATATAAATACTATAATCAGACTTAGTTATTTAAGAATGTTTGTTCAATGCTTAATTTCATGCAAAGTGAAGCTGGAAAGATGAGATGTGGTTTCGAAGGTGGATATAGTTTTTTAGTTATAATTTTATAATTAATAATGATTGAGTTTTCTTTTATAACTCATAGTGTTTGGGTCAATTTATGGGTACATTGACTAATCTTTGTGGGACTTATATCATAGTTTACTAGCGGAGACTTCAATGAAAGCCAAAACAAATCTTTGTATGTGCTAGTCTCATGACAATTGATAATATTGGCATGACTTAATTATTCAAAATACTTTTTTTGTCTCTATTTATTTGTTTTTCTGTTTGTTTTTTTCCTTAATCTTTTGTGAATTATTAGTTCATCTTGACGAAAGAAATCTAAAAATCTAAAATTATGTTCAAAAAGTAAAAAAAATTCATTAAAGACAACGAATAAATTAAAAAATCCTTTTTGTGTTTTTTCTGATTTTTTAAAAAGATTGGGTCATTATTTATAACTTTCCTGAAATCTCTTATCGAGACGAACTAAAAATCAACAAAAAAATTGATGAAAGACAAAATATTACAAACTTTTTTCAAAAAGCCAAGTCAATTTGGGTTTTTTTTTTTTGTGTGTTTTTTATTTTATCCTCAATTTTTTTTGTAGATTATTTATAAAATTTAATCTAAAAGGTCCATCTTGACAAAAGAGATCTAAAAAATATAAATTTGTATCCAAAAGTTAAAAACAATCTTAAAGACAACTAATAAGTCAAAAATATCATTTTTTATATATGATTTTTTTAAATTTGATTCATTATTTATAATTTTTTTGAAATCTTTCGTCAAAATAAATTAATAATTCACAAAAAATTGATGAAAAATAAAAATTACAAAAAAAATTATAATAAGGACGAAAAACAATGTAATAAAAAGTCAGGCCATATAAAAAGGGCAATGTCACGTGAAATCAATGAATACCCAAGCCGAATGGGTCAAGCAAAGTCAGAAGCATCTACTACATGCCTTTTACAGCTACTAAGGCGGAGAATGTCATACGCTTCTTACATCTAACTCTCTTTATGATTCTGTATTAGCTGTCTCTATAACTAGTCTATAAATATTTTACATCAAAATTCAAAAAACTTATTCGATTTGGTCTATATTTGGTCAATATAATTTTTTTTTACGCTATTTAAAAAATCCAAGGATTTCATGGGTAGAAAGGTGATGGAATTTTTTTCCAAGTAAAACAGTGAGGACCAGTCCAGCCCAGCCTGATTTGTTCTGGGCAAGGTTTAACTCAGGATCACCAAATGGCCCAACCCAGTACACAGATAGCCTAAGGCCTAATTAATTAGGTCCTCTAGGCATAATATTCAGCTATCAACAATGATCCAGTCCTCAACACTCCTAAGACCATTTGCATTAAGGGTATAACATGTTTTGGTTTGATCCAGAATGGAAGGAAAATTAGGACCAAACTAATATTTCAATTTACAGTTTTTCAAATCGAAACCGAATTAAAATATTTTAGTTTAGTTTGGTTCAGTTTTCTCGATTTTGGTTTGGTTTGGTCCGATTTTCAGTTTGATTAGATCAAGCCAAATGTGGGAAAAATTTTGATTAAAAAACAAGTATTTTGACTATCAAAAGTGATTCGCACACAAAAGTATATTTTATGTGCGAATACTGTTTAATGAAGCGTGTTTTATATATTTTTTATTATTTAACGCTTATTTTGGTTGCTAATATATTTTCGATGTATTTACATGTTTTTAAGAGCTTTGGTAGGCTAAAAAAATATAAAAAATTTTGAGTTTTTTTTTTTTTTAAATTCAAGTCCCACTTGGTCCGATCAGATTTTAGGATGTATTTAACCGAACCGAACCGATTTAATAATCGTCTGTTCGGTTTACTAGTTTTTTACCTACACCCCTAATTTGCATTGAGCCATTTAAAGGCATTTTTTAGTCAGATTTCAGAGATACGTTGGGAAAAGTAAAAAAGGATTTCACGGATAGAAAGGCGGAAAAAAATTCGGCAAAGCCTAGCAGACGAGATTATGATCAACCCTTTTCTATAAAGACCTCGGAATATTGTCTCCTAGAAAACATTTACCATATTTTGAAGAGGAAAACTCTCAGGTTCTGCATTTTAAAGAAGTTCATAATCAAATTGGAAACACTAAGGGTTATTCGCATGAGTAAATTCAACGTGATTTTTAACGAAAAGTATATTATTTATAGCAAATCTTACAAGTAATTAACGCGAAAACAGTCGGAGGGTAGAATTGCTTTTCATAATCAATTTCTTTGTTAAATTGGTTCGGTTCGGATTGGTTTGGTTTGGTATATTAAAAAATCGATTTGATTTTAATTTTGTAGTTCCCAAAAAACGGACGGAGCCCAGTGGGAAAAAAACCTCAACCTTTTTATAATATTTAGTTTTTATAATCTTTATTTTTTTGATTTTCTACAATATGTATTTTTTTATTGGATTTGGCCTCTTGATACTTATTTTTGAATAAAAAATTAATTAATTTTTTATATTTGGCTTGATCTAATCAAATCGAAACCGAAAAAATCGAACCGAAACAAATTGAAATATTTTGATTTAGTTTCGACTTGACTCCTTATGCTTAATTTATTATGATTTTATTTGAAATTTCATTTTACAGAATAAACCTAAACTAAAACTGAACTAAATGATAAATGAAGCCAAATCGACGGAAGTATTATACCAGAAAGAATAATAAGATTAATTATAGAAATATACAAAACCTCTTTTATTTTCTATAGAAAATAAACTTTTGTTAACATAGTTGGAAGTTCCTATAACATAATTAAAATAAAAAATCAATAATCTTTGGATAAAGAAGAAACGTTTTTTCAATATTGTTTTGATTTCAAAAAAAGGATATTATATTATCAATCATGCAAAAAATCGAATAAATAGAGAAAAGCCGGCTATCGGAATCGAACCGATAACCATCGCATTACAAATGCGATGCTCTAACCTCTGAGCTAAGCGGACTCACGGAACGGAAATTTACAATTTCTTAAGTTTGGTCCGAATTTTTCTTCGAGTTACTACAAAAGATCTTGGGAGCGAGGGATCTCGAGGACTGGATCACGGTTGAAAGCTGAATATTATGCCTAGAGTACTAATTAGGCCTTAGGCTATGTACTGGGTTTGGGCCGTTTGGTGATCCTGAGTTAGACCTTGCCCAAAACAAACAAACCGGACCGGACCGGGCCGGATTGGTCCTGACTGTTTTACATGAAAAAATCCTTCACCTTTTTTCCATCGCCTTTCTACCCATGAAATCCTTAAATTTCTGAAATAGTGTAAACAGATAGGCTATACTGACCGAAAAAATTGTATATTGACCAAATTTAGACCAATTCAGATGATTTTTTTAAATTTTGATGCAAAATATTTATAGACTAGTTTCAGAGACAGCTAGTACATAATTATAAAGAGAGTCAGAGGTAAGACGAGTATGACATTCCTTGCCTTGGTAACTCTAAAAGACATGTAGCTTTCTATGCCGGCATTCAACACAAGATCCGGGCCTATCTTTGTGATTTAGCTTGACTTCGTTCATGTCAGTTTTGTAAGGCCATAAAGCTTATTACTTGAGAGGTATAGTAAGTCTACGAGTTAGTCTTGATAAAGAAAAATATCTTAATATTAATATGAGGCTGCAAGATAGAGACTTCCTACTTTGGTCTTTTTCTCTGAGTTGTAAGTAGAGAGGAGGTTACTGTGATATACAAACACTTCTTTCCCTTTGTGTAGTGTAATAACGTTTCTACGGACTATAGCATCCTGAATCAATCAAGAATTAGTACTGAGTAATATGTGTTCATCACTCCAACGATGAAATCGAAGATGAATTATAGAGTTTGTAGCATATAAGAACATCTCAATTAGATTTAGAGCAGTTATTCTTTTTCCTTTTTTTTTGTTTAAAACTATATTTTTCATGATTAAAAAATGATAAGAATGGGACCTTAGGTTACTAGTTTTTAGTATTTGGAAATGGATAAGTGATCCATTTGACATGTTAAAATGTGTATTGCAATGCATTTTAAGTCTAAAAATATTAACAAAGGACAAAAAGTATAAATGCATAGATATACGATACACATTTAAATGTGGCTATTTAAGTCTCTTAACTTATATTTGATTGGCTCATTTTATCTTTGATACTTGGTGAGTTAATGCACTTCTCGTGTTTGTAGATTTTAAGAATCTTTACATGTGAAAATGGGGCTTTTGGAGGATCCATGGATGGTTGCTGAGGTTGCGAGACGTTTCGAAAGAAATAAGGAGTGAAGAAAGAAAAATTGCAATTTCAGTCCAGACGGTCCCAAGGGACAATATTGGATTTTTCATCCATACAGTGGTCAGACTTGTTCGGACAAACGAAGTCACTAGTTTTTATAAACTTATTTTTATACGAAAACAACAAAATTAATATATAAACTCCTACTCTCATTGTCCTTTCATTTTAGAACTGAGTGAGTTGTGCCCCACTTTTTTTAATTATTCTTCGCTCTCTATTTGTTTTCTCTTTCTCTATCGATAAATTTTCGGAGAAGAGTTGTCTTTTCAGTTTAACGATCTGTCCACCGTGAAAAATGACTTAGCTGGAGATAGGGTCCAGTGTTTGAAGAGCATCGCACATCACGTGGTGTCTGTGCGTCGTCAGCAGCAGCCCTTAAAAATTTGAAAAACCGAGTACCTTTCACGCTTGATCATACTCACAATCGCATCAGGTTTTCAAAGTGAACAATCTTTGGTTGATGGAACAATGTAGGCGAGGAAAGTCGGCAAAATGAATCCATAACTTCGGGAAAAAGAATTGGTTCTGAGAACTTGGCACGAGGATCTTAGTCCCAAACTCGTCAGTTTTTTATGGATTGCTCAAGCTGCACCAACGAGAACATGTCATCGCATGCCAACAAAAATGAATACTTTTAAAATAATTACATAAAAAGACACTAAAGATTTTAATGAAGCATATTTTAGGCAACTCTCCCTCTAAAATGACAATGTCAAATAAAATTTAAATCCTAGAACAATAGGTCATGGTGACATAGAGATGCTCTAATATCTCTCACATTTTATATCATATAAATGACTAAGATTAAACAAAAGGTTTTTGTCATGTTAGGGGAAGTCAAAAAGTAATGGTCCAAAAAGGATGACAACATACATACATCCAAAATTTTGCCTCAATTGAATTGCAGGAGTCATTTACATCATGTTGGCATGCCTCTGTCTAGGTTTTGAGGATGCTGCCGACGAGCTCTCACTGTTATGGGTAAAGTGACAAACAAAATCGAATCAATCTTCACAAATTTAATATAATAAAAAGAACAAGTCTATGAATACGTCTTTTATGTCTCGAACTATTCGATGCACGCGAGGTTCACATCATTTTAAAAATTCTATATACATTAAACGATTTCAAACACATCTGTGTGTAAATATATGCACAAGAGGATGTGTTCGTAGTCTTCCTCTAACAAAAATATGCCAGACACTCAACACTTGAAGAAAAATACAAAATTCTTGCTTGACATGTACATAGAAGCATATTTTCTAACAGAAAGAGTAAGTCCACGAACATGTCTTTCGTTTTTAGACTCGTCTGATGTATGTAGGGTCTACATCATTTTGAAGGCCACAAGTATATCAGACGATTTTGAACACATGTGCGTGCAAGAGGGTGTTTGTACACTTTTTCTAACAAAAATGTGTCAGACACTCAACACTCGTAGGAAAATACAAAATTCGTGTTTGGCATATATACACACATGAATAAATACGGATATTTTAACATATTCCTAGTGCTTTGGGAATGACAATTAGATGAATTCGATATCTAAACACATACCCACAAGCACCCTTTTTGGATTGGGGGGTTTCAATGGAAAGGAAAAGAAATGGACGGAGAGTTCATTCTCTTCCATGTTTGGGTCGGAAAATAGGTAAGAAATAACGAGAGAAGGTAAGAGAATGCGAGATTTCAAAACCCCTCAAAAGGCCCCATTTTTTCTCACCAATTTTTGTGAGATTTCGAGGCAACGGGTACTAGGAGATGGTCAAATTTTGGGATTGCCTATTTTACTCCTCCGAATTTGACAAAAATATACCATTGTCATAAGACTCAAAATATCAAACTTTTTGTTCATAATTTTTTTATCACGTTCACTCCTCTCATTTCGCTTTTCCTCCATTTTTCTCTCATTGCAAGAGAACTCTCACTTCTCAGGCGAGTTTATGCAAAAAAATTCTCCATAATTTTTGCAAATTTGGGTTTATATGGTTGATATTGATACTATTTCTGTATTGTTTCTTCACTCTTTGATAGTTGAGAATCTGTTTCAGAAAGAAGATAACCCTTGTCTCATTCAAGTTTTAATTCATGCGACTACTTGGTCAAGTTGCACATTTTATTATGGAGAAGTTCTGCTTGCTTGATTTTTCTTTGTTTCCTTTGTATTGATATGCTTGAGTTCAGTACATGGTTGTACGTAGATTCTTGATTTCATTAATTTCTTCTAATTTTCCTCTCAAACCAAACAAGGAGAGAGAGAGAGAGAGAGAGAGAGAGAGAGAGAGAATTTTTCACTTTACCTTTTCTTTATTTTTCTCTTCCAAACAAACCCCAACGAAAAGGTCTTGTTTCAAATAAACCACCGACCTTGAGAGAAATGCATGCTTTTGCTTCAAATGTACACTCTGTAATTTGCCAATATTGTTTCTTTTGGAAAAATTATTCTATTTTGTCATAAAAATAGGGTAAATGATTAGGCCAAAAAATTCATTCAGTGCGTGAGATCGACGACGGCAGTTAGCCGCTGTTTAAATGAGATTGTGAGAAATCGTACTATTTTTTTTTCTTTTCTCATCTGTGTGTGAAATCACACTTATATTTTTTTTTTCTCACATATGTAGTCAAATGGAGTGTAAATAACACTCATACTCAAACTGTAAAATGGATTATTATATTCTAGGTATATGTAGACCTTGAGCTCTCAGGCTTTAAGGGATAGGGCAAGTTTGTAACCTTAACTCACATCAGGAAGAGAACTAGATCATTAATCTTAAGGATGAAATCGGTTCGGGTTCAGATATTTTATAGACATGAAAGACTGAACCTGATTAGATCAAAATGAAAATTTTGCATATCGATCCTCACCTATTTGATGTAGGGACATAAATCGATTCGGTCTAGGAATTCAATTTTTTCTGACCGGCCAAAATGGACTCAATTTTGGGTCACATGTATAAAAGAAATGGAATTAGTTTTGAGCCACGTAAACTATATTTTAGACAATATAGAGTTCAAAAGTCTTGTATTTGGGCCAAAACCACATAAAAACTCTAAATTCTAGGTTTTTTTTTGGTTGTTCCTTCCTTTTATTTTGACCGTTGAATTAGAATGAAATTCAACGGCTAAAACTTATCCTTATAAATTCATTATGTTTGATCAATGTGAAAAAAAAAAAAGAACAATCAAAATCGAACACAAAAACCAAAAAAGATCCTGAATCATTACCGAAATAGACCGACCAAAAAAATCGCAGTTCGGTTGGTCGGATTGGAGTTCGCCCACTGATATTTGTCACAGCATTCCCAGATATTTTCATGTAAGAAAATATCCTACCAAAGAGTTATAATGATGGGTGGCACTTTTCCCTGATACAGACAAAAAAAACACTCCAACTTGCTTCATAAAAGGGCCAGGAATCAGCTAAAAGGGAGCTGCTACTCGCCCCCACCTGACAAAATAGGGCCCCGGGGTGGTTCATTTTACAAAAATATCCTTATATTTCATACTTGGGGGTGCTGCAGAAAACTCGCAGATTTTATTTTATTTTTTTATTTTAAGTGTTTATATGGTAATAAATTGTGTTGTACAAGTTTTTAAATTAAAAACAAATAAAAAAACTCATTATTAATTAAAAATAATACTTAAAAATCAACTGCAAGCTCGGTTATTAAAAAGCTATTTTTATTTTTATTTTTTATATATTCTGTTATACTTAAAAATTTAAGTGTAGATATTTAAATATATATTTTTTAACTATTTAAGTGTTCCGTGGTACACCAGTGGGGTCAACTACATACAGTAGCTCGGGTATTTAAAACATATCCTGCGAATTGGTATGAATCTTGCGGTATAAAAATTTACATGTAAAACTCCAAAGGTCCGAACATATTTATGATGGTTTTTCATTTTCTGTGTCTTGGGTTATTTGACCAAATATTTAAATTTCTACACAATAAAAAGAATAACTTACTCATCTTCAAAATAAAAAAAAATAACTATAGACATCTTATTGATATACATTACATAAATATTAACTTATAATAATATAACTTCTCTTGATATTTGGTTTATTCACAAAAGTCCAAGTCAGAGAGTTAGAAAAAATAAATAATTTGAGTAGCAGAAATTAAAAATCAAGTCTCTCATTTCTCATTCTTTCTCTCTATGTGTAGATGTTAGAAAATAAGTAAAGAAAAAAAATATAATAAATAGATTAATGAGGAGGAGTAAAGAAGTATTGAAAAATGAGAAATGGATGATGTGTTGTGAAACAAAATTTGAATAAGGTGGATTTTAATCACCTACTTCTCACAATGTTCTAATTGAGAATAATTATTCGGTGCTTCACACTCCAGCTTTTTTTTTACCAAAAATAAAAATTTAAGGATGAATATTTTCAAAGACTTGAATCTTGGAGAAATTTTACTACTTGAACTACATCACAACTTGATTAAATTGCTTCATGTTTATTATTTATTATCATCTCCGTAAATTTTTTTATTTAGTGAATTTATTTGATACCTACAAAATATTAAAGTAAATTAGAACACAAAAGTCTAACAAATATCTAATTTAAGAATAAAAATACACAATAAACTATGTACATCACAAAAAAATACACAATAAACTATAAATTGGTTAAAATAAATTTAAAATTCTAACTATATCTTAATTAGTAAATTCTAAGGGCTAAATGCAGCATTCAATTTTATGGCTTCTCACAAAAAAATATAGAATTAGTGTAAAGTTAAAAAATTTATTAGTTAAAAAAATTTAAAATTTTAACATGGGCTAATTGATAAATTTTAAAACTATCTGTGACCTCAAATTTTATGAGTTCTTATAAAAAAATAAAGAATTCGTGTAAAAATAAAGTGTTCAATTAGTTATTTTTGTTAAAAAAGTACATATTATTTAAACTTTATTTTTAATTATACTTTTTTATTAAAATCAATGTGAAATAGAAAAAGGTTGAAGAGTGGCATTTATGTAATTTACATGTGAACGGAAATGACATTTTTTGCAATTTGAGGAGGAAGGAAAGGGAGGCCGGCATATTTGTAATTACAAGCAAAAATTGGGTAGTTGTTAGGGAGGGGTGAAGCTTTTGTCCGCTGGTGGGGTTAGCAATTTACCAGCTACTCCCTCCGTCCCGATTTGTTTGTCCACTTTCACTATTTGGGACCTCTCAAAAAATCATTTATATCTTTTAATTTATAACTCTTTTTATAGTCAATATGGGTCTTGTTTGATAGATCTCGATTAGTTCTATTAGATAATGTTTTCATCATCATTTAAAACATTATTGATCACTCAATATAGATAATTCTTTCAGTGGCACACATGTCGAAATTGGACAAACAAATCGGGACGGAGGTAGTAAAAATAGTTGTTACAAGGTAAATTGCACTGATTGCCCCTGAGGTTTTCAATAACTACAAAAATTACACCTAAGTTTTTTAAAATTATACTAACCTCCTTTGTGCTTTAGTTGTTGGTTGACCTGGCATCTCCTGTCATTAGCTAGTCACGAGAGACATGACCGAAACTAATGACGTCAAAAATATGCATTAAATGTCCATTTTGCTGTACCCACAAATCTGTTACACTCAAACCCTATTTCCTTCTCTTTCTCTCGTGTAGGATACTATAATGCGTGTTTTTAATATTCTTTTATCTTAATAAACTTTTAGAATGTGTTGTTTTTCGAATTAGTGTAACACATCTTGTCACCTACAAATTTAGAGCATAACCAGTTGTGGACTATAGGCCTTGTGCCATGTGCCCACAACCTAACCACCATTTCTTAAATAAAATGATCTCCAACACGTTGCCTCAATAAATTTCAATTATCAATTAAAACATTTATCTCGATAATTTTTCAATACTACGACAATGGAGACGATTTTCTCGAGAGACTTTTGTAGTTATTAAAAACTTAGGGGAGGTAAGTGAAATTTACCTTCTTATTAGTGAAAAAGAAGGGCATGAGGATATGTGGGATGTCAATTTCTGTGTCAAGTAGGAGGCCAACTGGTAAAGACCTTTTTGCCATCATGATAAAAAGGGGCATCACCTCTTTTCTAGTAGGAAATCATGCATATAGCATCTTGTGGTGGACCACTACAAGGGTAGTAGCATAGTATTTTTTTTCCTGTACCAGCAGGTAATATATAGGGTCGATCAACTGTCAAAAAAATAGTGTGTGTATCACTCAGATTGGTGGGTCCTACACCATCATTTTGTGAAAAAATTATAAGGTATTGTTGAGAAACCGTCACATAGTGCTCAAACTCTCTCTATCAGTACATGTTCATACGGGATCTAATATTAATAGTATAGATCTCATGATAAGTGAGAATATTTGAAACACAAAAGGATTATCCTAGTGATTAAGGTTTGAGTATATGAGTTTATTTCCTCATAGAATTTCAAATTCGAAATCTCTCAGATGTTATTAATTTTTATGGGATCGGTCTATACATGTTTTAGCCTAGCTTTAATTAAAATCCCTCTAGTGAACGGTGATATTGATTCCCATAGATTTAACCAGGTTTGATCTGACTTGATTATTTGATTATTGTTTCGTTCTTATTTGAAAAAATTTTGCATTTTTTTATTTTTCGTTAGTTTTTTGTGGATTATTGATTCTTGTCTACGAGAGCTTTCGGAAAAATTATAAATGCACTGAACTTCCAAGAGGTATTATCTTTCTAAAAAATACTCCGAAAGATAAGGTAAATTTTACTTATCTTTCTTGATGTTATTGACAAATGCACTGAACTTCCCCGCAATTTTGACAATTGCACTGTTCTTTCTTATTTTACAAATTATTTTTTCTGGACCTCCTCTCGTTAAATTTTTTCCAATGGCGTTAAAATTTAATAAACTGCCGTTTTTACCCTTAGTATAAATTACAAGATAAAGCCTATTTCGGTATTTCCTCTCATTCAGACTCCAACCCATCAAGAGACCTCTCCCCTACCCCTTCTGCCTTATGTGCAATGGAACCATCGGAACCCTGAATCATGACATTATCAAGCACCACGAAGACGAAGGGTGTGTTTGGTTGGATTTTTTAAAAAAATATTTAGAAAATTTTTGTGAATTATGTTTAGAATTTTTTTTTCCAAACATTGTTTTTTTTTTTTTTGCCAAGTATTAATTATCATTACATCATTATGTTTCTCAATGATTAATGTATTAAATAATCATATTTGATTTCTTTTTGATCGTGTACGACACCGTTTATTTGATCCTCTTTTTTGGTTGTGTTTTTTTAATTTTATTTTCAAAAAAAATTTAAAAAATTAAGTTGACTTAAAAAAATTGTTCAAGATTAACTGCGAATTCAAAATTTTAAAATAAATTTTTTAATAGAATATGTACACAAAACACAAAAAAAAAAGTTCTATTTTAAATACGATATTCATTCCCTATAAAAGAAGAGGGAGATGATACTTCAAAAATATCGAAAAAATTTAAGTCACAAATTTTTTGTAAAATACTTATACTAAATAACATCTCAGAGTTTTTTTCCCAAAAATTGTCTCAGAAACACTCAACCGAACACACCCAAAGTGTGAAGAGTACCGTACCCTGTCCGAACCTGAAGGCGACAGATCTGGTGGAGGAAAGCCATGGATGAAGACGATTTGGGAGGAAGACGAAGTTTGAAGACCACTTTTATTGTAGATCTAGTCTCGTAGTCTCCAAACAGGTTAGCCCTCTCTCTATTTCTAGGAGATTCTTTATTGGTTTTGGATTCAAGGTCTTTGATCCCAAGCTCCTTTCTTGATCTTTGTCGGTGATTCTTAGCTTGATTGTTTTTGTATTGTATGTATCGATACTTGTTTCGATAATTTTGAGGGCTTATGCAAACAACGCAGGTAAAAAGAAAAACCCAACTGCAATGGAAAACTCAGCTGCTGATCGGAAGCACATTTGGATTGTGGAACCTGATTGGAACAACCTGTTTCTACTTTATACAATATTATCCGTTTTACTGCCCAAACTCTATGAACTTCCTAATAGGTCACTCATTGTTGAATTGCTCCAAGGTAAGCACACTTAACTGTGAAGTTCCATTTGGTATTGGTGTTATCACGGCTTTAAAAGGCCTTGTACAAGGAAGATTCATAATATTATAAATACCACCGAACTTACACTCACCAAGCGATGTGGGACCCTTGACCACTCATTTGGACGTCCCACTGAAAATCTGAGACTCCATCTCCTAGATGCCGGCCTCACAGCTGGCGTGTACAAAAATCTCTATAGTTCTGTTCTTCGTGGGAGAGAGACAGATGCACCGAAGTTCGACAGACAGTCTTAAAGTCGGTGTTCTTTAAACTGAGGAGTCATTTTACCCCTTGAAACAAACACTGAAACAATTCTCCAATACCTATGGTGAAGCGGTGATTCTGTTTTAGGGGGAGTTGTATATACACATGACTTGATTCGGTATGTTTATATTGTGAATTTATTTACAGCTTGTAAATTTTTTGTTTCGGTTCATATTGTCATGTTCAATAATTTTAGTTTTTATGATTAATGCAAAACATAGGTATATTTTTAAAATTTTAGGGTATTGTTCGCATCTGTCGCATTAATGTTTTCTCCTACAAAATTAATAAAAATATACGTTTTGAATTTTTTTCATCTTTCGTAAACTTTTTGGAGCTTCTGGTAACAATATTTTACATTCTAGACTTCTTTCATCGAGAACAGTAATTTATGAAAAACATTTGAAGTGATTTTAATAAAAATTAGAAAAAGTTGAAATTGCTGGCGGCGGGTTGAAAGGGTCATTTTTGGCTACCATTTTTCAGTTGAAAAATCAAAGCTTTTTTCTTTCTTAATCCTTTAGAATTAGTCATTTTCGTGTCCAGGTGAATTTTGATTACTTTGACGGTCTAAATACTACGAAGAAATTAAGGTGGGACAGCCAAAATGACTCGAAAACGTTGTACTCGGTGCATAACATGATGTGTTGCGCGTCAAAAACGATACCATTTGGGCTATCAGAAAATTGTCCAAATGGTTGGACTGGATTTTGAACAGTATTTGGATAACAATTAAATGATACTATTTTAACGCGTAACACATCCTACTTTATTTTGTGCACAATAAAATTTCTGTGTCTGTAGTCAAGGATTCAATGTCAGAAATCTTTGAATCATTAATCACCAAATATTATTTCAACAACTTTTTGTTTTGTTGCAACTATACCTCCCCCCACAAGAAGACTTTTTGACCTTTCAAAACATATTTAACATGAAAGCAACACTTCAAGCTCTACAAGTTCAAATGAAATACGATTATAATTAATTTGTCATGTGAATAAGTTTGGGAATTAAAGTATCTTTGATGTAAAAGGTTGCTCATTTCCTTGTAAAAAGTAAAGACCAAAATTAGAAATTTCGCCGCAACGATTCTTAAAGAATTTTTTATTCAAAAGAATCTGACTAATGGGTGTAGACTCCACGTGTATTTTGTGTGTATCACGTGCACCAAACGATTCTAGATACTTTGTATTTCTAGCATTGCTGTTATTCTTATATTGTGGAAGTTTGAAGCTCGAACAATTCTAGACATATGTTTTGACGACGACTTAAATCCAGTCTCCCTCTTACGCGAGACATTCAATGCATAATTTTCAAACCAACCAAACTCTAACTTGTTTGAAAAAAAGTACCTAACTCGCAGTATTTCATTTTATAGTACGAGCAACGATACAGACACATATTTTCGGATATAAATTTAGACATAGATATATTCGAAATTATTTAATGCACATAAATTCGACACAATACACATAAAATTCACACACATCGGACAACTCCCAAACACTTGTATTGAAATCTGTATTCACAGAGTTGTTTCCGTAACATTTTTCTACACCAGCTTTTATTACAGAATAAATTAAAGGGTAAACTATGCTTACCTTCCGTAACGCTTCTAATAAATTCATTGATCTCCCATATAATTAAAAAACTTTAATCATCTTTATTTTAAAAAATATTATGCAGATATCTTTTGTACCGTTGAAATCAGTTAAACCTCTTTAAACAAGTTATTGAAAGTACAATCTCGAGATTATTTTTGGTAAAACAAACTCCAATATAATTTTTATCACGTCTGAAATATCTTACATTAAATTTTTAAGATTTTTTTTCAATCTAAAATTTGATTGATTCCAAAAACTCTGTCCCAAAAAATTAACTTAAGATTCTAATAGCTTGATTAATGACTTTTAACTGATTTTAATTGTATAATAATTTAACCTCTGCAAATTTCAAAACAAGAGAAATTACAGAAATTTCTCAAACTATAAGAGTGAAATGCCTAGGGGTCGGCACGTGGTCAAAGATTGAGATATAAAGGTTTGTTTCATTTTAAGATCTTAGTTTTGAAATCTTTTAATTGTTATTAACTTTAATGAGATCAGTTTATACAAGATTTTATTTTGACTTTGATTGGGATCCCGTAATATGGCGATGGGACTGATCCTCCAAAGGATAATCGATGTGGGCGTAAATTAATCTGGACATTTTAAACAATAAAAATAACTATAAGGGAGAGTACCGTAACTTCAAGGAAAGTAAATATAATATACCCTTTATTGAGTGGCCCCCATATTTCTCTGAACACATATGCAATACACTTCCCAACTCCCACTGTCCAACCGCCTTCCCCCCCTCCTCTGCTCTCTATATATAGACAACACCATTTGCCCACTGCTTCCCAAAATCTCACTCCCCATAACCTCAATTTCCCAGCACTTCTACTTAACCCATACATCAAAATCTTCACATATATCTATCCATATATTCAGAGAGAGAGAGAGAGTGTGTGTGTACACATACATACCAATAGCCTCAATGGCTCAAATAAGCTTATTAATTTCTCTGCTAGCAATTTCAATCCCCAATCTCTTGATCTCAGGTAAAACTCAGGAAAACCCATCACCAAATAGAATTAATATTGCCATTTTCATGTTCGTAATCTGATTTCTCATAATTTTGTTTTCTCAATTTTGTAGGTGTAATTGCATCAGCAACATTTACAATATCAAACAAGTGCGACTACACAGTTTGGCCAGGCATTTTGTCGAACGCCGGGATTGCATCGCTCTCGACCACAGGTTTCGTCCTCGAAAAAGGCGAGTCGAAAGTCATAGACGCCCCGGCGTCTTGGGGCGGCCGATTCTGGGGCCGTACCCATTGCACCGAAGACTCTGACGGGAAATTCAGCTGCGTCACCGGCGATTGCGGTTCTGGGAAGATGGAGTGCGCCGGGGCAAACGCTGCGCCGCCCGCCACTCTGGCGGAGTTCACGCTCGACGGAGATGGCGGGTTGGACTTCTTCGATGTTAGCCTGGTGAGTTCTAGAATTTATTTTGAAGTTATTTTTGTACAGTGAAAATAATTTTTCGGTTGCTATTTTACGTGTTTATTTCTCTGTTCGGTCAGTTGATCTCATTATCGATCCAAGCAGGAGCAGAACTACTAAGGCACTGAGGGGTCTGGACTTTCCTAAAATTAAAAAAGAAAAAAGAAAAAAGAGCGTTTGTATCTAGAGCCGTTTAATTTATCGGATTCACGTACATCTCAAGTTCTGTGTCCAGATATTTATGTACGTAATAGTTCTAAACACATTTTTAAAATACAAATTTAAATCTAGATATGATCGAACTCATCTAATGCAAGTAGGGTCCACATAATTTTAAAAAACTATACGAGTTATTCAAAAACATATATCAGAATTTATATTTTAGAAGAGCGTTTGTATTATTTTTCTCTCTAAAAAAGAAAAAAAGTGAATACTAACCTACTTTTGACTTTAATAAAAGATTGTTTAGCAGCTACATTAAAGTTGATGTGAAAATTTTCTAACAGGTGGATGGGTACAACGTTCCGATGCTGGTGGTGCCACAGGGCGGCACCGGAGCAAACTGCGCAAACACCGGATGCGTAGTGGACTTAAACGGCGGATGCCCGTCGGAGTTGAAGGTGACGGGCACAACGGACGGAGAGGGCGTCGCGTGTAAGAGTGCCTGCGAGGCGTTCGGACAAGACGAGTACTGTTGCAGCGGCGCGTATAATACACCCGACACCTGTAAGCCGTCTTCGTACTCGGCGTTGTTCAAGAACTCGTGCCCACGCGCCTACAGTTATGCTTACGACGACAAGTCCAGCACCTTCACTTGTGCCGGTGCCGACTATCTCATCACCTTCTGCCCCTCACCTAACACCAGGTAAATTTACTCGAAACTCCATTAGTCACTTGGTATTTTACAATTGAATGAAGACCACACCATCCAGAGAGTAAAATTGTCATCTGAAAAATATGATGCACGCTAAAAGACCAACGCGATGTATAAAAAGCCGGACACAAATATATACAGAATAAGTATCAATTGAAGGCCACGACGAGGGTGTGAAAGAGTGTTTGACCATAGCACAATGATACGAAAAGAGATTTTCAATGCAAATACACTTGGATCTCTACATACAAGTAAACCGGAACTATGTTGAAAGACATTTGTGTCCGAAGTTTTAATAACACGAAGGTAAAATTCAAAATGGATCTACTTATTTGTCACTAGGTTCTTAGGCGAATACATGATTCTACTGTGCACATTGCATGATGTTCCGCGTAGCTAAAAATGACATTTGTAACTAGATTTTTAGACGAATACGTAACTCTCCCGTGCACAGCGTACATCATTGTGTGTTGCGCAGCTAAAAATGATATTAACATAAACATCAAAATGGTTGGCTTATTTATCACTAGTTTCTTAGGTAGATACGAGATTTTGTTGTGCACAGCGTACAGTAAGATGTGTTACGCATAAAAAATGTATTATTTTGACAGTAAGATGTGTTACAATTGAAGGCCACGCCGCGCTGAGGGTAAAATCGTCATGTAAAAAATATGAAGCGCGCTAAAAGAGCAACACGAGGTATACAAAGCCAAACACAAATATATGCAGAATAAGTATCAATTGAAGCCTACGACAAGGGTGTGAAAAAGTGTATGACCATAGTACGAGGATACGAAAGATCTTTTTCGATGCAATTACACTTGGATCTCTACATATAAGTAAACCGGAATATGTCGAAAGACATTTGTGTCCGAAGTTTTAATGACGCTAAGGTAAAATTCAAAATGGATCTACTTATTTGTCACTAGGTTTTTAGGCGAATACATGATTCTATTGTGCACATTGCACAATGTTCCACGTAGCTAAAAATGACATTAGTGTAAACATCAAAATCACATTTGTAACTAGATTTTTAGACGAATACGTAATTTTGCAGTGCACAACGTACAACACTGTGTGTTGCGCAGCTAAAAATAATATAAACATAAACATCAAAATGGTTGGCTTATTTATCACTAGGTTCTTAGGCAGATACGAGATTTTGCTGTGCACAGCGTACAATAAGATGTGTTACGCATAAAAAATGTATTATTTTGACTGCGCAAATGTTGCTCAAAAATTGTCTAACCACTTGGGCAATATTTCAATGGCCAAATTTTAATGGGCAATACACGTCGTCGTCCGGGTACTTCTTAGCAATGTTCTGAATACCGGATCGGTTTGGGTACTGATTTTTCTACTAGTACGGTACGTACCGGTACCGGTCATGTACCGGATACCGTACCGGATTTATCGCAACTATCAATATATATATAAATTATAGAGAGAGAGCCAAAAAAAAATTAATTTTTTCCGCAATTCTTAAAAAAAATTAAAAAAAAATAAATCCGGTACCGGCTGATACGGCCGGTATTCGCCGGTACGGCCGGTATCCGGCTGGTACCGGCCGGTATTGAGAACGGTACGGTACTAGAAGTACTTGGTACCGTTTTTTTGTCAAAACGGTACGTACCGGCCGGTACCGACCGGTACGGTACGGTATCGATAACATTGCTTCTTAGACATCTAGAACTCAACGGCCTACTTTTTTTTAGCTGTGAAAAATAGGGTAGCAACTAATTAATAATTTCTTTAATTGTGATAATAAATAATGGTTGGCTTGTAGATGTAGGTAGGTCGGTGACACCTTTATTCCAGAAAAAGGTAGGTGAGATTGCCTCTCTAGGGCCTTCTTTGCACCTCTAGAAAAGTGGAGATGGCACTGTAGTGAGCGACTCACTATATAGCTGTAGTGAGCTCATTCGATCGTCTATTTTGGTAATGGACGGTTCAAATTTAAGTCAGTATTTTTTAATTATTTTTGAAAATAAATATTAATTTGAATATGAATTGTTCGTTGCAGAAATAGATAGCCGGATGAACTCATTACACCTATGTAGTGAGCCGGCTCACTATAGGCCCCCAATTCACCCTCACTCTAACAATTATTTTTGGGATTTGATTTTCGTGCACCCTTTTTATTTATTTGTACTTTTTTTGTCTTTATTATACAAATTTATTGAAATATATTTTTATTAAATAATTTGAAATATATAAACACAAGAGAAAATAAAAATTATTTTAATAAAAAAGTATTTCAATAATTTCGTATAATAGGAACAAGAAAAAGAGTGCAAATGGACAAAATGGGTGTGTGATATATAAAGCTAAGGGCTACTAAAAATTTTAATTCTTTGGTAAAATAGTTTTTACTAACAGTAGAATTTAATGTTACTGCAGTAAAAAATCATCATCGGATGGGCAAACCCCAGTGGATTCAGACTCACCAGTCAATAGCACGATGATGTACGAAGGTGCAGCATTGGATGCGAGTGGTGCACAATCGCCATCCTTGTATCAATCTCAGGCCGTCGCTGGTTGCATTGCTATTGTGGTGGCAATATGGTGGTGGTGTCGAATCTTCTAATTAGTACCGTTCACCGGACCCTATCACTAAATTTTTTCCAGATATTTCATCCATCGGCTTTGAAATATGAGAGGTTATTCAGATACCGGCAATATCTCATTTATGTGAAATTCATACACTTTGTGATGTTAGAATTGTGGACCACTCCATCGTTCTGGCCCTTTTGTTTTTATGGGCCTCGTGACAAGGCCAGGACCTGTGAGTAGGCCCACATCTTCCCCCCTACACAGGGGGCGAATTTTTTTTATAGAAAAAGAGAAATATCTTCAAAAGGAGGGGATGAGAATCATTGTTGGTAGGGAAATATATATGTAAACACTACATTCAGTGCCAAGAATATAGAGTTCTCTCTCTCTAGATCTCTCTCACTGTCTCTCTTATACATTTTTATATTATCTTAGTTGTCTCTATCTTTGTGTCATGTTCTTAAGGTGCAAGATGTCTTCAATTAGAAAGGAATAGAACACTCTTATATTATTCTCTTTGTTGATTGATATTGAAATGCCACTTGGTGAAGATATTGTAAATAAATGGATTTGAATTTGAGGTGTGGACCGTGTGATGGTTGCAATCACTTTCGAGGGATGAGTGTAAATAGACAACACACGAATTCGCGGAGCAGTGTTGTTGCTTTTTAT
Source organism: Arctostaphylos glauca (assembly GCA_019985065.2). Taxonomy (NCBI): domain Eukaryota; kingdom Viridiplantae; phylum Streptophyta; class Magnoliopsida; order Ericales; family Ericaceae; genus Arctostaphylos; species Arctostaphylos glauca. The sequence goes on along the minus strand of JAHSPW020000009.1, from coordinate 25,898,912 downwards.
TTTTCTTGTCGTGTCGTTTTTAGGGACGTCTTTGTTGCGTGGATTCATCTTTAATGAATTATCCGGTGTCGGGGTTTGTCATTCTAAGTAAAGGACAAGAAAAAGAATCTTGCCTTTTTTTCGAGTTGCTCCATTGAGCAATCTATCCCTGAGTTTGTGCCGTAAGGTTTGTTGTTTTCTCTTAGCTTAGGCTCCTATCAAGTTTTGCTTCCCATATGATAGCGGGAAAGAAAGGGGCTCGCTAGTGCACCTCATCCAAGATTCACGTCGCTGGGTCTATTCATGTTTCGACACACCCCCGCTTCTCCTTAAGTTAAGAAAAAAGAGAATGCTGCTTGATTGAGCAAATACTGTAAAAGCTTTTGTAATTGAGACCTAAGTCATAATGTCACCCGCGTCCATTTTTCTTTCTTTCTTTTTAATGCAACACCTAATTAACGCAACAAGTCCAAAAAGCATAGCGTTTTATGAAGCAATGTTGTGCACGATTAGAAAAAAAAACATAGATGTCTTATAAAAACATGAAACAAGAAACAAAAATTAAATTTTATAATTAAGGTAAATAGGTGGAACACAGATGTCCTGATAGCAATTAGTGTCAAAGTTGTTCGATTTGTGTGAGTTTCACAAGTGTGGTCTAAAATTCACTTGTATGGAGGATTTGGGACGCATTTGTGTCCATAGTATTACACCGAAAATTAGGGGTTTTGTACTACCGTTTCAATGGTTTATCTCGTCGAATGTATCAAAGAAGAGAACTTGAGACGATATTGGAATAACTTTTGTGGCCCAGTACTTGTGAACCTGAATTGCGTAGGTGAAATTCCTTTTTTTTTTTTTTTAGTTTGGTTATTTTTTGGGGGAAAAAAATCCATTTAGCTTGATCAATTGTGGTCCTTTTTGCAAATAAAACTTTCTTCGATAGAAGCAATTTAGGAATGTGGCCTTCCTTGATCTTTCATTTCAAGCAAAAATAGAACGTCATGCCAGGGCGCAATGGATGGTTTATTGTTGAGTTGCAAAGCATGATTCGATTTTGGTTTGTCAATTTGTCAAAAGTGACGAACTTTAATTTAAACAAGAGTATTACAATAATATCCTTGTCCTCAGAAATAATAGGCAACTTCGCCTTCAAGTTGTCAAAAAAATCGAGTTAATATGTGATCATGACAGAGTACACTGAAGCATAGGTCATCATTATAGCCTTTTTGATCATGATGCATCATGAATGTACCAATATGTGATCAGGGCGAGTGAAGATATAGGAGCGCTTTCGCCAGCTTGGATCAAAAGGAAAAGAAGGGACTTGAAGATGTAGGCTATGTTTGGTTAGGTGTTTGGGAGATTTTCTCCCAAACAAGTTTCTGGAATAAGTTTTTCAAATATTTTCCCAGACAATTTTTTCTCTCTATAAAAAGTGTCTCTGAAACATTTTTCTCCCAGACAAGTTTCTGAGACACTTATAACCAAATAACGTCTCAGAGTTTTGTTTCTAAAAATTGTTTCAGAAACACTCAAAACGAAAACACCCGTATACGTGTACCAATGGCTAGACGGTAAGTTAGTGGACCTAAATGAATTATGGCTATATAAGCTATTTTGATATTAATATTCAATATAGATGAAATTGTGGAAGAGAGATGCATTTCCTCTAGCTCCCGTAAAGGACATTACATCTCTCTATTTTCTGCACCACTTGATTGTTATACGAACAAGTCGAATAAGCAAGAATATTAGAGGTACTATATAGTTTTTTAATTTTCTATGGAATAATATCTATATATACATGTATAGATAAATATACATATATTTTGCAAATATAAAAAAATTACGGGGATTGGGGCAGAGATCAAATTAAAGTTACGTGAACCCACCTCTACTTTGATCCCATTTTTTTGCAATTCTTACCTTCAAATTCGTTCTAGTCCCTAAAAAAATTCTCAAAGACTGCAATACTGGTGTGAGGCGAATCAGATCGAACCAGATGGAATTACCGTTCCTAGGCTAGATAATCAATATTTTGCAAAACAGTATTATGTGTGCCTGAGTTGGGCCACATGACTCTAATGTGGTATTGTCGCGGGGGGGGGTGTTGGGCCACTAATGGATTGTTACGCCCCAAAATTTCAAATTCCCATTTATTAATTAGACTTTAATTTATAGTTTGGGATCATAATTAATTATTTTGTACATATTAATTTTATTTATGGCATGATTCTAAATTTGGGAGAATAATATTCAATTTGGTAAATTAGTTGTGTTTTGTTAATAAATTTAAAAGGTATTACATTAGACTAACATGTTAAGAGAGTGGGAGATTTTCTAGGAGTGTACTAATAATGAGTTCTTAGAATTTTATTTAGATATACACACCATAGGTTTTATTGCCATTAGGGAAGTTTAATATATAAAATTAGGGTTTCCGGTGTGAGGGCTCGGCAAAATTGGGAGTAAGCTTGGACACAACATCCTTCCACCAAGAGCTCTCTTGGGAAGTTCTTCACTGGTAAAGTCACCTCTTTTCTTCTTTATTTTTTAACAGTCAAGGTATTTGGCTGATTTTGATATTACGCCAACTTATTGACGACTAGTGCTCGGAGGATTAATTCTACTGTCCACTTGCGAAGGACCCATTTAAAGTCAAGACATTGTCATATATGAATTGACGCTATAAGGATCAATAGTACTTGAGAAGTAATTTCGAACCTGCGACCTAAGAAGGAACGTACCTCTAATTCCTCGGCCTAGACAACTAGGCCGACCAGTTGGGGTTAAAGGGTATGGTTGCGAGTTGCTTGACGTGTTGATTTTCTATTGGTTCAGCTTTTCCTTATTTTCAAGGCTTGTAATCAGGATGTTTGTCAGTGGTTTCTCCGTTTTGTGCGTGCTCTGTGGTGTTAGTGGTGTGGGTCGTGCTTATAAAAATATATGCATTAGTTGGAAGTGGTGGGCCTGTTAATTATGGATTTGGGAGAACTGTAGTGTAATTTTTTGTAGTGTAACATATCGTGCAGTCGAAACGGTAGAATTTGCATGCATTTTGATAATAATTCATATAATCAGTTAAAACGATATAGTTTAGAGGACAAGGCGTACTGAACTACATCGTTTTATCCACACTATATACGCACTATAGAAAACTACACTATAATCCTAAATTCGTTAATGAGACAAGGAGGATATTTGTTAAGGCAATGAAAGTATTCGGTGATTTTGGAATTTGTTGGCATGAAGTGGAGTTTTGTTGGTGCGAGTTGATAGGAGGAGTTGGATGATAAGTGGGTTTTTGTGCTATATTACTTTTAAGCGAAGTTATCAACACATCACGTTATATACCAAGTTATATGTCATGTTTACACGTCATCTATTAATTTGAACACATAATTCATGAAACTCGTTTTCACACTTTATACTTAAAATTACATGTCATGTAGGCATGCTATGTCATTTGATATACGTAGATTTTTTCACTGCTTTTGGGTCTTATAAACATAGCCGGTAGAGTTCTCTTTGGAATTTGCACGGGTAGGAATATAGTTTTGTACTTCAGAGTTTTTGTGGGTTTGAGTATTTAGATTGGGAGTTTAGTATCCGTTAGGTTAGGTTTTATGTATTTAAATCGTAAGAGTGTATCTAATTTAAATGCGTTTAGTTTTGTTCACCACTTTGCCGTTTGAAAATACTTTGAGATCTCACTTCGAGGATCGAAATTATCTATTTTATTCTAATTTACTCATTTAGTTACCACAAAAAAATTCAACTTAATCAGATATCGGTAAGTCCTTGATCTAAAAATTCAAATTTTTACTTCAAAATTTTTAATTTTTAAAGTTTAAAAACGATATTTTTAGATAAAATAATTATCAATATCCGATTGAGTTGAATTTTTTTTTTTACAACTAGAAAACCTAATCAGATTAAAATAGACAATTTTGATCATCAAAGTAAAATCTCGAAATGATCCAAACGGCGGAGGGCGAACAAAATTTGTTCACCCTAAGGTGAACAAAATTGAACTCAATCTAAATAGATCAGGTTATATTGGACCGAGTTAGTAATTATATTATATTTATTTTGTTGCTTAGGTTAGTCTTGCTTTTGCAATGTTCGATTGCATTATATTTGGACTCGGATGAGTAGTTAAACATATTATGTACTTTTGAAATTTATCCGTATTCTTAAAAATATTCGTTTCTTGTAACTTGTTTTTATTCATCGTAAATTGGAAAGCATATCTGGTGTTCCGTTATTCAAAAGACCATACGATTAATATTTGATGAATCATTTAATTCTATCAATGGTCTTACTGGTGAGAATTTTGTGGATATTAACTGGGAACATATTTTGAAAGTCCAAAGAAATTAATCCTCTGTGTGCAAGTGACTCTGGCCATTAAGAAATATTCTTGGGAGAGGTAAGGTGACCTTAATGCTTAATAGTTGAAGAACAATTTTTTGGTGCGTCCTGATGACCTTCACTGGATTATCTTAGGAAAAAATTTCACGGGCTGTCTACTCGTGGTGACTATAAGTATGATATTGAATTCAATTTTGAGTATTTATTTCACTGACAATAGTGTTATTTAGTATTTGTTGTTCTCCATTGTTGTTTGGTTGAATATTGAATTGTGATCACCATTGAGATTCGTTATTGATTACATGATACGTTGTTCTATTCTATTTATTAGTGTACGGTTGTATGCCATATTTATGTTGATAGTTTAAATTATTTTTGATTCATATTTTAAAAACTTATTCTAATATACGTGTTTTGTCATTCACTGAGCTTTCACGAATTTATTCCACATCACTTTTCAAGCGAGACAAGACGTTAAACAAAGACTGGTGATAACGTGGAATTTACTTATTGACCTCCATAGAAAATATAGAAGATTACATTTAGTGTTAAAATTTTATTTATTACTTCCACATCTTCTTCATAAACATTTAGCAGCTAGATTCCGTTATTTGACTTAATATTTGACGTTGCGTATTTCCCAAGTTAAAGCCTTGTGATTCACAACCAATCACATCTTCCATTTTGAAGTGTGATATGAATAGTATGAACAAGCAAAGTCAAGAAATCAATCTCACGGCAAGAGCTGAGAACATAATCCGAATGAAAATGAATGCGGTAGAACAAGTTCTCAAGGCCTGGACAATGAGACCACTAATGGATAGCATGAACAAGAAGTCTCACGACGCTAGCTGACAGCACAATCACCTATTTTTTTCCGATTTTTTTCTCTACCACTCCACAGCCCTCATGTCCCAGTTTCACAATCAGCAGAGCTCAAATGCCTGCTCAATGCATAGAAACTGCCACCCAAAATCTATCTACAAAATCTGGCATTATCGATCTTATTGACACCATCAAGCTTCAGATTGGATCAATGGTCCAAATTTCCTATCGAACACAATGGAGTAACTTATTGCTCCAAATTAGACCAAATGATGACTAAACGAACAGCCAAGGAAGCGAACCCCCACCAATAACTAAGATTGCCCAAGGGTGTAGATAATTGATCAAATGCTGATCAAGAGGGGAGAAGTCTGCCGGACTGTGAGACAATCATATATTATTAATGCGTGCACTCCAGTACCGCGGAAACATTTCCCGAAGGCACATCCATAACAGTTACAAAAAAAAGAAACAGAGAGAATCAGACAATGCTTTGCATAGACAACACAAGCATAGTCCACTGAACTTCTAGTAAACAAAATGCAAAAAGGCAAAATTTCTAGTGGTTATGTTACAGTTTTCTATGACTCTTAAAACACTCGTTCCATGAATCTTTTCTTCGCTAGTTCTAGTTTCCCTCCAAAGACATAGACTATCAGAAAAATACTCGATGCAAGAGAAGTTACCGGTTGGTTTTTGAACAATCACAGCTCATCCTTGAAATCAGAAGGTTCTTCTGTGTCTTCATCAGCTTCGGCCCTGGAATCAGATTTTTCTTCCTTCTTCTCCGATTCAATCTCGACTTCTTCAGAAAAATCTTCCTCCTCAACTGCTGCATCAGGGCTTACGTTTAGGCTACTCTTAACCGAGTCATAGATACGGGAAGCAAAGTCCTTCGTGTCACTTGGGGTGAACCCACTTTCCATCAGTGCTGTTTGGTAGATGAGCTGTGCTGTTTGCTTCACGCTCACGTCCTGAAAAAGAAAATAAATCGGCATTGATCAGTCATGGAAAAAGTTTTTGAAATAGAGGCATCAGCTTATAATTGCTTTAAAGAATCCATGTATTGACCCAAAGGCAGTTAATCAATCAAATTATCAAAAGCCCCCAACCCATTAAATCGTGAGGCTTTCCGCCCATAAAAATGTAACACTCCCACCAGGCGTATAACTACGTGAGCCGAAGGTGCTGCATCAACAAACCATACCCACTCACTGTGCTTATCAACCATCATTAGCAAAAGCATCTATGATCTCATATTTGTCTTTCGCCGTCAGGCATAGTCTCGTTACCATCGAAACCGTGGTTAGCATTTCCAGTTTTGGGAGTGTTAACGACGGGTGCAACACGGGCCTCCATTGTTGATACGGCGAAGTATCGTTTGTAATGAAAAGGAAAGAGAAGGTCTTCGGACATTTTTTCCAGGTCAGAGGGGGGACTTTCTTGATCGCCTCGGATGAAGATGTTACTAAAGTATCTCCGATGGTACACTAAGGTAAGTGTAAATTACGATGTGTCACTCGAGATCTCTCGAGTCTCCTAGTGTACCCATGTCTATATTCCTTTCCAGCAAAAAGGTAATGATTTTCTGGTATGGAGTTTTAGTTCGTTGTTATGAGAGGCTGAGAGCAGTACCCGCTCCCTTGTGTTTGGGATAGTTGGAAAGCCGTTCGCTCTTTGGGACTGTATTCTTTTGTCAATAAAATAAGCAGAAATGGCACCCTCATCAGCGTAATGGACAGGGTCTGATTAGTCTATGCTCCAGCAATTTACGCAGAATTTGGCCTAGTGATAATGCAAGCAAGGTGAATTCTCGCCGAAGGCATAGTCTGCAGGCTAAAAAAATGCAAAGCTAAAATGAAATACACATAATATGAGGGTCTTGTTTGCCGAGGAGGCATCTGTCCCTTCGTAAAAGACTCAAACCCTCAGAACAGCTCGATCGGGAGGGCCACTTGCTAGAGTTGCTTGCCTTCTATGGAGGGCCTCCTTCCCCCCGCCATTCCGGCAAGAAAGGACAGAATGAGACATACTCCTCCTAGCGGGCAGAAAGAAAAGCCCTTGCTCAGCCCTACCACCACCTTCTGCCCCGAAACTCTCCTCTTTTAAATAACATATTTTGACATGCTTCTGAACTTTTTGAATCTTCTCTCTCTAGATTGTATAATGCATCGACGTATACAAGAAGCATGGATAGATAAATCAGCATAGAGAGGAAACTAGTAACAATAACGTACCTCAGCGTCCTTTACTACTCTCTCCCGAAGCTCCTTGATAATTGGATGCCTTGGATTGATCTCAAGCACCCTCTTGCCTTTCATGTATGCCTGCTTGTTGGCATCTGATAAAGTTTGAGACTGCATGATCCTTTCCATATTTGCACTCCAGCCATACTTAGATGTCACAACTATACAAGGGGTGTCGGCCAAACGGTTGCTAATCTTCACATCATCCACATTCTCACTAGCAAGAGTAGTCTTCCACCATTTGGTCAACTCCTTGAATTCCTCCTTCAGTTCCTTGTCTTTTGAATCCTTCCCGAGTTTCAGGCCCTCCTTAGACACGTTCTGGAATTTCTTGTCTTCGTAATCCATCAAGTATTGCATGAGGTACTCGTCAACGGGATCCGTGAAGAAAATAACCTAAAGCAACATAGTCCAGACGGCAAGAAGCAATTAGGCGAGCTTGGACTAAATTATTTTTTGTCAAAGACAATTGGTATGTTTGATATTTTATAATTTTTTGTATAGTTTTTCGTCAAATCTTTTGTATAAAAATATGAACCAAAATAAAAAAAAATACAGATAAGATGACCCCAAACACACTACAAAACAGTGAACAAACAAAAATTGTCTTTAGTGAACTTTTTGGTGCTTTTGCTCATATTCTTTTTATTTTCTAGATTTTTTCGTCAAGACAAATGAAGTAATTTAAAAAAATTAATGGGAAACTTGATAAAAATTGGAAAAAAAAAAAAAAGACAAAAAAACACTGACATTAATACAAATTAATTTAGCCTAAGGAGAATATAAACAATCAATACACACCAATGAAGATATGGACATAAGTATACAATCCCAAAAATGCAAATTATACCTCATAGTTTTTCTTGGTAAGCCTCTCAAGGAATGGAGATTTCTCCAGCTGCTCCTTGCTGGTTCCTGTAATGTAGAAGATATCCTTCTGCCCTGATTTCATTCTTGAGATGTACTGATCCAGAGAAGCTAATTTGTCACCAGACTTTGTACTGTAAACAGGAATGCAGAGACATAAACAACCGACTACTTTATGTTTATGCAAAAAAAAAGGGGAAAATTTGAATAAGCTTTATCTGCGACTCCACAGAGGAGAGTTACATACCTCTCAAATCTCAGAAGTTTTGCCAAGCGGTTTCTGTTAGCTGCATCCTCAATAATACCAAGTTTAATCGACTTGCCAAACTCATTCCAGAACTTTGTATATTGACCTTTCTTCTCATCTTCATCACTGGATTCCTCAATATCTGCGGCGTGATTTACAATTGAAATCAAACAAGGAAAAAATAGTAACAGCAATGAATCATCAAGAGATACCAAGACAATCGGAGAACACAAATTCAAAATTTGAGGTAGGCAACTAGCTCAAATGACAGTGAATGATACGTGAATTGATCAGCAACTAAGCCAATAGGCTTATAAATATAGAGTAACTTTACTACGCGGAATGCAATGGAAATTTTCCACATATGGCTATCACACCTTTCTTGTCATTAGATTCCTCAGGATCCTCTTCAGCAATCTTGCGAATCATATCAAGGGCCTTACGAATAAGTTTCTTCTTGATTGTTTTCAAGCTGCTATGTTGTTGAAGCATTTCTCGAGACACATTTAGTGGTAAAGTGTCAGAATCAACAAGACCCTGGTAAACATGTCAACCATTATAAACCAAGACAAATGCCCAATACAATATCAAGTATACAGTATCCAACTTTTCAAGAATCCCCAAAAACCTTTAATTACCTTCAAGAAGTTTAGGTACTTGGGTAAAAGCTCATCAAATTCATCTGAGATGAACACTCGTCTGACATACAACTTCAAATTGGATTTGTTCGCGTTGTAGTAGCTTTCGTACAAATCATGAGGAGCCTTAGGAGGCACAAATAGTACAGCCTTGAACTCGACATCACCTTCAGCGTTAAAGTGACTCCATGCTAGGGGTTTCTCGTCACTGAAGTCCTGTTGAACCAAAGGCATATCAGATTGAAAGAAAACTCTGTTCCAGGAAGCTACTAAATTTACTACCATTTCTACGTTCCAGCAGCATGGGACATGCAAAACTTACCTTTGCTAAAGACTTGTAGAATTTCGTGTACTCCTCATCTGTCACCTCCTTCGGATTCCGTAGCCATATAGCTTTGACATCATTCAAAAGCTCCCACTCATAAGTTGTTTCCTTCACTTTCTTTGTCTTTGGTTTTTTCTCTCCTTCATCGTCTTCCTCTTTCTCTTCATCTTCCTTTTCATCGTCAGTGGTTGCATCTACTCACAATATTGGAAAGAAGATTGGAGAACCACAAGTAAGATTTAATAGCAGAAGTTATCTCAACTAAAAAATTCAACACACAACTGAACTGGAATCATGCATACTTCCTTCATCTTCATCACTTGTCTCATCTTCATCTGCAGGAACCTCCACCTCAACCTCTTTGCTTGCCCAGAGATTTATAGGAAAGTTGATGAATTCTGAGTACCGCTTCACCAATTCCTAAAATAGGAGAGATCAATGGAAGAGATAGCTTAAAAGCCGCACTTAAATTATAAGCATTAAATGAACCACCTACAGGAACAAATCAATCTCCAAGAATTAACTTCAAGCAAACTAATTAAGAAACACAATGCCCTATGGGCTTGTTTGATTCGCATTGGACTATTCGTGCTTAATCCCGCGCAATCTCAAGTTTGTTTCCCCATAACTGAGGGTTACTATTTTATCCTATGGGGAGGGATGGGACTCGTTTAATTCCATCTGAAAAATGAAAAACACGGAAAGCCCACCACCGCCACCGACCACCATACTACCGACCACCGCCACTACCACTAGCCACCACACTCTCGCCACCCGCCACCATTGTACCAACCATTGCTCCACCGCCTTCAACCACAACCACGCCTACAACATCAGGAGGGGCTTAGTGTGTCGCAAGCCCTATTGCTTCAGATGCAGGTGGCTCTTGACTATGTTTCTGGCTATAGAGGTGCACATTGTTTAGAAACAAAACCAAAGAAAAGTTCAAAAACCCTAGCCATCTGAATGGGATATCCTGAAAATAATCCAGTCCAAATCAAACATGAAATTAAGTTTGACCGGTATTAAAACAATACCAGGACAAATAATCCCAGGACTCTTAGTCTTGCCAATTTTAATCCCCGAATCAAATGAGGCCTAGAAGTAATGCAATCTGGGGAAGGAAAAGGGTAATTTTATAATCATAATGTAGTCTGGGAATTAGGTAAATCAGGGAATGGTATAACTTCAGTGCTAAGTTGGGGTTGCAACACTCATGGCAATTCATGCTGATAAAGAAGTGATGCGGATAAAGGGGAAGCTCTTATTGATATGTAATAATGGCAATTATGGTAACCTCAATTGGCAAGCTCACTAAAAGCATATGGAGTTGCATTGCAAGGAGATTATAGGTGCCCAAATTGAGACATTGCCGGATGAGTGGATCAGGGATGTTCCTGTGGTTTTAAACCTTCTCAACATATAAAAGCCAAAACAAAATTCTCCTTTTCCATTCAATAGCTTTGTTAGACCAGTAATATAAAGCAAGGCACTGAATAAGCAACCACATAAATTATGAGAACATGTACACTTTACCCACCTTCAGTTTGCTCTCTTCCAAATATTCCCCAGCTTCCTCTCTTAGATGCAATCTGATTTCAGTTCCACGCCCAAGTGGTTCGTTCCATGTATCCTCAGAAACTGCAAATGCGCCATCAGCTTTCGATTCCCAAACATACCTGGAAGCCAACGATTAACATATACGGTTTCAATTGTAAGACTGACTTCCTTCGTGAGAACTTCTGGCCAAGTTCAAAATACAATGAGGTTACAAACAAAGAGTATTTAACACATACTGTTTATCATCATTATGTTTGCTGATGACTTCAACATAGTCAGCAACAAGATAGACTGAATAGAACCCAACACCAAACTGGCCAATAAGATTAAAGTCTCCACTTGCCTGCATTTTCTCGACGAAAGCTGTACAATAGAAGGATTCAAATAGAACCATTATCGATCTCACAAAAGAAAGAAGGTAACCTCAAGCAGTAACACGAAAATTATGCGACATTAACAGGACAAATGATACCTGAAGTTCCAGACTTAGCTATGGTACCCAAGTTCTTGATCAAATCCTCCTTTGTCATGCCTATACCTCTATCACGAATGGATAGAATCTTGTTTGCTTTGTCTAATTTAATCTGCATTTATGTTCATAATATAAGCTTCGGAAAAAAAGTCAATGTTCCAATTCTATTTCAGTTTAGTTCATTGAGTGGTGGTGGGAACAAGTTATGTTCTATTTTCAACAATCTAATGAATTCCTTGAATAACAAAAATTCTACATATAGAATCGATTGAGACCATTATAACACGGGTAAACCCTAAACAACTAACCTGAATTTCAAGCTTTGTATTATCACCTTCACCCAAAATCTCCTTGTCTGTGAGTGACAGGAACCTAATCTTATCCAGCGCCTGAAATCAAACAAAATAAATTTTGAAAATTAGTACAGCAAGAGGGTTGCTATAACTTTTGTCAAACTCATGTGCGAACAAAATAATGCAAAAATTAGTAACCATGCAATTTCCAAGTAAAATAAGCTTACATCAGATGCATTGGAGATTAACTCCCTCAAGAATATATCTTTGTTGCTGTAAAGTGAATTGATAATGATGTCCATAAGCCGAGACACCTCAGCCTGAAACTCAAACTTCTCCGCATTACTACGGAGGGATTTCTTTGAGATCGACTCAGCTTCCCTGAACCATATAATTACCACACTCCTTAGAACTGCCAAATAATGCAAATCCAAAATAGGATAAACCAGCAAACTAAGTGACCCAAAAAATTGAGGTCAGCTACATTACTTTTTCGCCTACAGCCCCTTTGGATTGATAGATTTCGAGAAAAGGGAATTGAGGGAATGAATACTCTCTCCCAAGTTTGGATTGACAGTGAGGTGAGAAATGGTGATAGAAGGTAAGAAATTGTGAGAATATAGAAGAAACCTGGAGGAGTTTAATTTTTCATGTTTCCAACATTATCCTACTTTTCTTTTCTAGTACTAGTGAATACAAAGGGTGTTTTGGTAAAATAAACGTCACTTTCCTCTTCTTTTTTTCCTCTTAGAGCAAGTGCAACAGCATTTTGCTATTTTTCCTTCTCAACAGTGCATAATTTTAATTTAGCTAGACATTATTTCTTTCAGAACTCCACCAACCTTCTCTATTTTACCTATTCCCATTTAAAATACTATTTTTCATTGTCCTTTGCAAAAATAAAGTAATGCAAAAAAACTATATTTTTCTTTTTTTTTTAAGTCAGTAGCATTTGTTGATGAACAGTGCATAGCCATTTTTGGCTATGCACTGTAGCAGAATGTATATTGGCTATGGGTATACAGAACCTGTTGCAAGTGGTTTTTACCTATTTGGTTAGCTACAATAGCTATAAAAGCCCTTTTAGAGCATCTCCAACACCCTAGGTAAATCAATCCCTTTAGCTAAAATAGCTAGCAATTTTTATTTTTAAAGCTCCAACAGACTCTTCATATGGCTAGTCAAAATACCTTTTGTACTTTTCGCTGGCTACAAATAGCTAGCCGAGAGGTGCTAGGCAAATAAAATTAGCATTGGAGTGCATCTATAAAAAAGTGAATAGTCAAAATAAAAAGTGTACTTTTGGGTAGCCAAAATGCCTAATAGTGTTGGAGTTGCTCTTAGCTATGCTGTTGCTGTTGCTCTTATGTAGACTAGCCAAATAAGATAGGTAAAAAAACGAGAGAAACCACTCTCTCTCTCTCATTTTGTCTATTCAAATAAGATGATGAGAGATCATATTTTTTTCTTTTCTTTTCTCATCGTTATGGAAAACCATACACCTTTCTTTTCTCATCTTGGTAGCCAAAGGGGCTGCTACTTTTTCACCATTCTGCTTCAGAAGAGCTATACAATTAATCAAGCTTAAAAAATTCTTGTCTTTTTTTATCCCAGCATCCCACTTCAATTTAGGCTATCCGTCCCCAAGCATTTCCACTTACAAGAATGTTACTCAAAGAAAAAACAGACAATATGCTAACCTCTTGGCAACCTCGGAATCTGTAGATAAGCCATGGGGAACAGCACCAATCTTGTCCTCCACTTTCGGAGGATCTACCAGGTCCTCTGAATCACCTTCGGCATTTGCATGTAACTTCCTACCTAAAAATGCAAAGTACAAAAGAGTGCAGAAAATATCAGCGCTAAAACTGCAAATTAACAGTTGATTCACCACATTAATTCCAAACTTCCACCTCAAATAGTCTCAATTAACTGTGAAGCAACTAGAAATGCAAGTAGAACGAAACTTCTTCTTCACAAAATGCAGGATCCATTAATCATAAACATAGATCCACTGAACATCAACAAACGCGTACGCCTCTCTCTCAAACACTCAAAAACTCTCTCTCACATAAACACTCTCTACAAGCAGGGCCAAGAATTTCTTATGCACGATCCTCAGCAGAAGCATAGATCCACTGACACAGTCTCTCTCTCTCTCTCTCTCTCTCTCTCACAGACGCACACACACAGAGAGGACGCAGAATTTCTTCGCATTTTCACAATCCTAAGCACAAGCATAGATCCACTGTACACACACACTCACTCTACAAGCTGGAGGAAGAATTTCTTCGCATGATGGACGATCCTCGGCACAAACATAGATCCACACCACGCACGCGTGCACACATATATATTCACACACAGACACACTAGCGTACCTTGATCTGGAAGCAGAAAGAGGAGGCAGAGGAGGAACAGAGCGGAAGGTATCGTCCACTTCCTCATCGTCGGCAAAACGATGATTCCACAAGGTTTTAGCTTCTCAGGGAGAATCGCGCTGTGGTTTTCGATCGGCTTCTAAGTTTTGTGTCTCTAGCATTTGCAGTCAGCTTCGAATTTATAGTGAGCTTCAGCTCAGATCTATTTGTGTCCACGGTGATAGTGTTTCCTGATTGGCTCGTTATAGCCAGCGTGGACGATCCAACGGTGGATGTATTTGTATTGAAACGTGGCGTTTTGTTACTGGATGGACTTGCCTCCCAAGACGTGGAGAAACTTGGGAAAATTTCAGAAACATAAAAAGGACAAGAAAGTTTTTCATTTCAGTGAAAAAAAGAATTGAAATATCCTGAAACATGAATTTATGCCACAATCCTGGAATTCATTTGTTAAATGACAAATTTGACCCTAGACTAAACTCACTTGCTCTCAAGAGTAAATGGGCTTGTTCTCAAGGTTAAAAGTAGTTGCTTCGTAAGAATTTCTCAAAATTGCTCCCTAAAAAAAATTAACTTACTCTCAGAGTTATTCCACAATGATATAATAGTTGTTTGATAGAATTAAAATGCTTGCTTCTTAATGATTACGTGACTTGCTCCAAAAGTTTAAACAAGTTGCTCTACATGGATAAATTGACATACTTTTATAGTAAATAAATTTGCTATCAAAATTTAAAATGACTTGTTTTCAATAAATTAACAAACTTGCTCTTAAGGGTAAAATGAAATTGATCTCTAAACTAAAAAGAATTTGCTCTCAAATGTTTAAGTGATTTGCTCTGATGGATAAATTGATTTGCTACAAGAGTTTAAGTAAGTCACTCTTCATGGATAAAATTGACTTGCCCTAAGAGTAAACACGCTTGCTCCCAAGACTTGAATGAGTTATTCGTCAAGAAAAATATAGTTTGTTTTCATGATTAATATGCATGCAAGACTTAAATTTATTTACCGTTGTTAAAATGCTAGACGCTGAAATGACTTGTTCTATATGACTAAATTGACTCGCTCCAACAAATAAACTGACTTGGTAAAATGTGTTACTCTCAAAACTAAAATAACTTGCTCTAATTCGGTAAACTAACTTGCTTCAAAGAGTAAATTGAATTGCTATGTGACTTTAAGGGTAAAATGGTCTCAATAAGTTTATTTTTTTATGTATTTGATATTTTTTACATAATTCTATGCATGTGTAATTTCAATGCTTATTTTCTCCGATCTGAAATACCTTTTTGGTCTTTCTATTTTTTTCAAATTTTCCAAGAAACTTCCTGACCCAATCCGAAAGACGACTTGACCGAGAGAGGCTAGAGTGTGGGAGGTTTCAGGGGTTTAAGCTAAACCATCCAGTTACGTCGTTTTATTAGTTTTATGTAATTTTTTATAAATAGTTTATTCGTCTTATTGAGAAGTTTACAAAACAAGAAAAATATGATCAAAAAAATTTTTAAGAGACGAAAATAATTTTAAATATGTTAAAAATAAATTATTTTTTAAAAAAATTTCTCAAGTTCGATTTGTTTTTTTACTTTTCTGATTTCTCTCGTCAAGATAAATCTTAATTTATTAAAATTTAATGGAAAAAATACAATTTTTTTAATGAAGATGAAAATTATGAAAAACAATCAAGTTAGTTAAAATCATTTAGAGTTTTTCTTAAATAATTTGATGTTATTGCCATTTTTCAGTAATTTTTTTTTATTGAAACAATCATGATTTTTATGTGAATGATAGAGAGAGAGAGGGAGAGAAAGGGAGAATGTGGGTTCTTCTTGTTTTAATTTCTCCCTCCTCTTTTTTTTTGGGTTTCCTTTTCATATTCACTGAATGATAGAGAGAGAGAGGGAGAGAGAGAGGAGGATAAAAAGTCTGAATTTTCAGAGTTGAGAAAGAAGGGTGGAAAATACCATAAATACCCTTCTAGTGAAGTCATGTGCATTGCACATGGAGCCTTTCCGTTAAAAATATAGACGGAACCAAACGGATAGACAACATTGAACTAAATGTCAAAGTCTAGGGGATTTAGTGTTCAAATTAAAACAAGAAGGACCAAATCAAAATTTAACATAAAGTCGAAGGGATATAAAGGTAATTTACCCTAACTTAAACAAAGTACTCTTTTAACCTTATAACCCTATTGTGTGAGAAACGATTAAGTTGAACGGTTGGTAGAGTTGAAAGATAGTGCGAAACATTTGACAAAGGTGGAAATAACAAGAAGCGCCTAAAGCCCGTCTTTTTTTACCATATTCTAATCTCCATCTTCACCAATTAAGTTTTTTTTTAATGATTATATGAATTTTACTATTTTAGGGTTTTTAAGTTTATTGTGTGTACCAGTCATCTTAATCAACCAACATGATGCGGGGTTTGATTTAGATCGTGATTATAATTTAGTTTTTCTTACAAACTTTTCGATGGGCAAGAATAAAGTGCGATTGAATATTAGATGTGAAATTTTGCGATTCTATTATGCCAATTAATGGGCTTTTGAACTTTTTTCCTTTTGTCCTCATAAAATGCAATTAATTACAAATTTACAAACTTTCTTTGCATTGGAATACTGGATACAGCAATCAATATTAACCACAAGTAAGATCCTCATAATATTTGTGTAATGATTCTTTTCTACAAACTCCTTATTGTATATATATTTTGTATGCAAAATGTACCAAGGGTCACAATTGAAGAGTTCGCTTCGAGCTTTTAGAATCTTAGGGCCGGCATTGAGCCTATCCCCCTAAAAAGTTTTGTTCTTGAAATTTATTATTGCGTAGTTCTTAAAAAAAAAAAAAATCATAGTCTCTAGTATCTCAACATTCACAATTTTTAATACGAAACTTAGTGTCCTAACGGCCTCATAAATAAGTCCTAATAAAAAATAATTGTTACAATAATGATTTCTCTTTAAATAACATAAATATTTCAAATACTATAGGCCAGTTGCCACTAAATCTACCCCGACACCTAAAAAAATATTAAATTGCAGGAAGCATACTCTACGATAAGAAGAACCAAGGGCTTCAATAAAGTAGGATCAATAAACGAAGATCAAAAATCATAGCAAAATAATTTTAAACAATGTCCATAACAAGTCAAATTCAGACCCCATATCTGGCCCATCTCGGTAACATACCAAGCACCACCCAGGTTAAAAAAATTAATCTGTATGCATCACTTGAGCCCGTATAATAATACACTTGATTCCTCAGGCAATCATAATTTTACGTGATTCGATGGACTTGCACATGTTCCAATCATATCCATGATAATCAGCCATCAATATACCATACCACGATTCGACAACACAATGCTATTATAAAATTTAACAATAATTTTCAAAATGATTAAAAGAGTACAAATACTTTATATGAATAAAATATTTTAAAGATTGAACACATATAATATACATCTAGTTTACCTCAAACTAAGATCTTAAATATCAAATATGTGCAAGTTAGTGCTAAATATAATATTCTAAAATGACAACTCGATCGGATGTTGTTTAATACACCATCAGGAAAAAAATAAATAGATGAAAGTTTTTAATAGAAATGGCTTGAGAAGTTTTCTGGTTTCTGATTGCAGAAATGAAGAATATCGTGATGAAGGAAGGAACGTATCAAAGGGGAAATCCCGTCCGAGTAAGGCTAGCCACGAATCACCATCAAAACCACCATTAAAGGGCCATTGGTGGGTTGGAATTCCTAAAGGTGTAATAGCCAGGAAGATGAAAGGCTAAGAATCACACAATTGATGAATGCAAGATTTGCTCCGGTGTCACTCGCCACACAAAGTCACACATATACCTGAAAGCCTTGCCGACCAATCGTTATACAATCTAATGCAAAAAATAATGTTAATTAAAATTTAAAAAATTATTAAGTAAAAATTAAGGGTTATTATATTTTGACCGGCAAATTTTACACCGAACTAGCCTTCCCAACTAATTAAGAAGATAGTATGAAATAATCAGGCCATGCTTTTTAAACTAGGCATGAGGTGTATGACACTGGACTTTTTGAAATAATTAAGCACATATATAGTCTAAGAATATTAAATATGCATTTCCCAAGGTAAAATCGTATTTCAATCTACTAGTCTTATGTCACATGGGATTATTCTAACTTTAGGGAGTCAACAACTGATACAGACTCATGTAGTTTGAATTGAACGTCGTCGTTTTACTCGTGAATTTGTACAAGCTTTCCAATCTTCCAACGGCCTTCGCGATAGTCATTAGCGTTTCCTCCTCCCAGTATTCCTGAGCAAGATCGCTTCCATAGAACAATATTGCGGCAACGTAGACCTAAGTGGTCATATTGGATCTTTGGAAACCATCACAAGTACGATCGTCCTATATTTGAACGAAAATGGCGTGTCGTTCATCGTAGCCTATAAGAAGGTGACTCGCACAGACAACTAACTCCTTTTCAATAGAAAAGAATAGCCAAACCAACCAGCTACTTTTTTAGAGATCTGATCAGCCGACAAATAAAAAATGGACAACCACAGTCCCGCCTTTATCATCAATGAACCCCCGCAAGCTACTTTCTTTTCTGAAAAAACCACACTACAACCCATGTATCTGAGTAACAATTTGCAGATAAAACAAAACTACAAGTGCGAGTTGCACTACAGCCTCCGAATCTCCAACAACTACATAGTGCATCTCCTTGGTCCCTTTTCAAACGAACTGATAAGTTAATCCCCAGTTATTACACCTGCTGGACTACTGTATCATTGAGCACTTGGCATATTTTTCTTGGTGCATAATCTTTTAGGTCACAGGTATACTCGATCATAATTTAAAAACACCGCATGCTGATGACAGATTTCTCCCGACTCTTCTACTCTTTTCTTCCATACTCATTTTCTATGAATCAGACAAGATATAGGGAGTGAAATTCGAGGATCCCTGTACCTTTCAAGGTCACAAATCACGTGGAGTATTGGGAAAGAAAAGAGAAATGAATCGTGTTAGTTTGCCCTCCAAATCTGCATCTAATTCTACTGCTTTAAGTAGTTAAACTAAAAGAAAGGAATGAGACGGTATGCTCCACGAAAGGGATATGTAAACAACCAAAAAACTAACCAGTTGGACCTGAATGACGAGAATTACCAAAGGAAAATAGATTGTAAGTAAAAGGAAAATAGATTGTAAGTAAATGCTTACGAAGCTAAGATATTTAGTCACTTGAAGCCCATGAAATACCCCTCCTAGACACAGGGGCTAAGTTCATACAGATAGTGCGAAGACCTGGACCAACAACCAACCCCTTTTTTGGTCGGGGCAACGGTCAACGAACCTATGAAAGGGCATTTTTTGGGCTTAGCCCTATTCATTCAACACTTCCACTTATCAATCCTCTTTATTCTTGAATTTGATCACTTCCTCTCCTTCCTCTTTCTCGAGAGGCGCTCGCGAAACTAGAGTAATACTCACCAAAAGTCACACCTGGGTTTGCTTACAATCAGTGAGTTGGTGATTTTTCATAGCGAATATGATATGGAAGTTACATTTATTTGCCAGCGAAATTCTGATGTTTATGAAGTTCCAGGTATCCTATCAATATAGGATTCGTTGGGTAAACAGGCAAACTTGCAAGTACATGACTCTACAGTATCCAAAGAAAATTGGAATGCCTGCTCAAGAAATCATTTGAACTTCATATGGGTAAGAGAGGTTTCTTCAAGAAAGGCAATCCACGACGGGGGAGTGCTCGGAACAAGTTGATGACAAGCCATTTTTTACCAAACTGACAATTTGTTTAATTGTGAAATCAGCCATTGAAAATTTTTGAGACACTCGGAATTTCAGACACAGGTCAACAGGCAAACCCACAAGTACTTGACTCTATCCGTATACGATAGGAATGCCTGTTCAAGAAATCATATTGAACTTCATAGGAGTAAGGTTTCTTCAAGAAAGGCAATCCATAATGGGGGAAAGCCTGGAACTGGTCGAATTCAGAGCCATTTGTGACCAAACTGACAATTTGGTCAATGGTGAAAATCATCCATCGAACATTTTTGCGACATTGGAAATTTCGGACATAGGTCAACGGGCAAACCCACAAATACTTGACTCTAAAGTATCCGTAGACGATAGGGACGCTTGTTTAAGAGATCATATTGAACTTCATATGGGTAAGAGAGGTTTCTTTTAGAAAGGCAATCCACAATGGGGGAGCGCTTGGAACTGGTCGAATTCCAAGCCATTTGTGACCAAGCTGGCAATTTGGGCAACAATGAAAATCAGCCACTTAAAAATTTCGATACATTGGAAATTTAAGACACGGGCATCAAGCACGCAGTGCATTTAACAATGCCAGGAAAAGTTCAGACTGCAATTTATCAAATCTATGGCTAAGATAAATTGATAAGTATGTGTGACACAACACACATTCTAGAACTCTGATAAAAAAAAACACACACACACATTCTAGAACAACCACCAACAGAACTGGAGAAGAACCTACATTATGAGGTGTGACAGTGCAAATCATATACAAACAAACAATTTGGGTTCTTGCGTACGAACCTGAGTTTCAGATTACCAGCATGCATATGCTTTGTTAAGCATGGACTTCAGACATTTCCAGCTGCCTGAGAAACCCTGGGCTTTGAAAAATTAGAAACAACCGCAGCAGCAACATGGAAACCGATAATCTTTCACAATCTTCAAAATCAATACAAATACAAGTTGCCCAGGAAGGAAGATCATAAATAACTGCTAGGGCAACCACTTTTTGCAAGCACACATATTATGTAACTATGCAAGCTTCCATATCAGTACCGGTACCATATCCGTAAGCAGGAATTAATGAGTCATTTCTCTAAAAGTTCGTTCATATAAATAAGAAAGAGGTTTAAAGACAAGTAACAAGTTTCAAGCTTCTTATTATAGCAAATGGCTGCTATGAAATGAAACATACAAATACCAAATAACGAAACAAACAATTCGCAAACATCCACAGTTCGCTATCTTATTCAGTCTACAAACACTCCCTCACTCCCATGGCCATGAAACCATCAACCTACTGTGTTTACTTCCTAAACTAATTCAAAGAGAGAAATAGAGACATAAATATTCTATTTCCACAATGGTTGATGTCTGTCTTCAGATGAGTAGGGTTCCCAACCACCCTCTGGTCCCTTCGGCTTTCCAACTCTACCAGAATCTGAAGCAGGTTGCAAGTTGACCCTCAAATACTCACCCATTAGCCTAACCTCGCCAGAGTCAGAAAACGGCCTCACACCTCCAGAATACCTATTTTCCCCTGCAAACATAAAGCACGAGTTCATATCAAATTTGGGACTTAAAGGCCTAGTCCCATTCGAACCAGGATGTGTTTCAATCACACCCATGACAAATGGTGGTTGAGAAGCAGATGTAGACCCCAAATTTGAGGTAAAACTGGTGCCCCTCTTGAATCCACAATGTAAGGATTGTAACCAAATATAGGTGGACGCGCCCATGGCTTTGTGGACCCAATCCCCTTCAAACCCCCACATCTTGCCAAATTAGAATCCGGCGAAGGTTCTAGAATCCTTTTATTTGGCAAGGACGGAGTTTGAGGAACAAAATGATTTCGATTGACCTCCACTTTTGTATCCAAGATGGAAATCACCGAATTACCTGATTTGATCCCTTCACTACCATTTGGATTTAGTGAAGAAGATGACTTACCAAAATAGGCTTGGAGATTTGCAGAATCATTGAAAGAAGAAGGTTGCTTATCATCAATTTTCCTCAACATAGATGATGACGAAGAGAAAAGAGATGGCCTGCGTTGGTTGTCCCTGTGGTGAAAGCTCAGTCCCTCTATGTTGCAATCAGATGGGGCATCATCCTCGTTGCTTCTACGATTAAGATCCAACATGAGCGCCTCTGATCTTCTTGGTGCCACCTCAACTGAAGATTTCTCAGATACCAAGATTTGTTTACCTGGTATTAGATTAGCAATTTCATCCTCTGTCGAAAAGGCCTTGTTCAGATCAAAATCAAGGAAGTCTTGCTGCTGCTGTTGTGGAATATTACAGCTCCCACCACTGACAAGAGTTTTGTCACTTTCCAAAAATATGCGAGGAATCACG
Source organism: Arctostaphylos glauca (assembly GCA_019985065.2). Taxonomy (NCBI): domain Eukaryota; kingdom Viridiplantae; phylum Streptophyta; class Magnoliopsida; order Ericales; family Ericaceae; genus Arctostaphylos; species Arctostaphylos glauca. Next base: position 25,876,542 of record JAHSPW020000009.1, on the reverse strand, counting down.
GGGCGAAAAGCACTGGTTGCGGAAGGTGCTGTAAAACCATGAGCGCAAGCAAACTGCAAAGGGCCTAAAGGCAATCTAAGAGGCGCTGCAGCCCTTGAAGCAGAAACCACAATGACATGGTTTGGGATTGAATTCATTGGGTGATCCATTTCCTCATAACAAACTTCTCGATTAAGATCAAAATCACGTACACCTTCCTCTGCGTTAACTTTTGGTTCTTGCGCCGCCTTAGCTACCCGAGACGATTCCATATCTTTTGTGCTATTTCAGTTTCAAATCTAGGTTTTTTTGCTATTTCCAAGCTTTAAAGGTTCCTGCCCTTGGATGTAGCCCCCGCGCATTGATTCTAGTTGACACCTCCTTAGATGCGGTATCAATAATTGGATTTTGTTACCATGTAAGACTCTTGGGCTATCAAACTCCTTCCGATCCTCAACATCTCTCTCTCTCTCTCCTTCTATAGCCACTTGCCTGGCAACCTTTAGCGCATCTGCCATGCCATGTTCAAGGTCTAAATCATAGCTCTTCTCTTGTCAACCACGTCAATATTTTCAACATTCATTTTGGATTTAAATAAATTTTCTTTTTGATAACTCAGGACGTTGTACAAACTAGCTTATGCGCACCTCGACTAATTCATGGTTTAAATAAGTTTTGCCATATCCTCACATTTGTCAGTAGCATACTCCTTATCTCCACTAAAGGCCCCTTTATCCTCAATGGAGAATGAAGTGCCTCTCAATCCTCTAAGTTTTGCAACTTACAATCATTTCCAGAAAAGTCCACCGAATAGTAGAATCACAATCATGACCCTTATTTTGGTACAGAACTATGCTTCCGCAATATCAGCAAAGATTTATCATCCATTTTGCCATTCTCCTCGGACAAGAACTTACCCAAGTTACAAATAGGTGGATAAATCTTTTAAACGACATTCGTCTTTGGTACCACTAGTGTTCTGTAAATCTAGTTCTGTTGCAGATTCTTGAGCATTTCCAAAAACAACGCTTGATGGAGACCTGGGTTCTACTGGACGAGAAACAAAAGAAATTCCTGTTTCACTGAATTTTGGGGGGGAACTTGTGATCTGCATATCTTCAATGCTATGGTTGGAGACCACAAAACTACAAGTTCTCATTTATCCGTTTTCTGGGATTTTCCCAAAACATAGATCATTTCTATAACAGGTTTTCGAAAAGGTAGACCCCACATGATTTGATGAATATTCAACCTAATGACCTCATGTCAAAAGACTTTTCTTTGTCAGATGTGTGGGTTTGTACATCTCTGCTTGAAAAACATCTGAGCTTTTGGATGGTATAATTTCATCTTTTGCCACTTCTACATGTTTTCCCTCATTAAAAGCCTCTCGGGAGAAAAACCCCCAACCTTCTCAACACCCTAGGCAGGGGTGGATAGAATTTATAGATATTGGGTCAAGTATTTATTATCATATATAACTTTGTGGGGGGCAAGACATACCATCTATGGGGCAAGACAAAATATTCTGTGAGATAAATTTACTAAAGTACCCAAAAAAATATACCTATCCTAAGAGGATTTTCCACCTCAGTGGGATCAATTGACCCTACTTGCCACACTGTACATCCACCCATGATCCTAGGAAACTGCATTAGTACCACCATCTTTATCAAAACAGAACCGTAGCCTTATCCTCGACACTATTACAATTGTGGTCAAGAAGATTCTTGACAGCCATCCATATTGAATAAGATTTCCTTCTCGCTATCTTTAGCAGTTTTTCAACTACACGTAACAATGTAGTGACCGACTTATCCAGAAAGCTCTCACTTGTGTGGTATCAAAATCTTGAGCATCCTTAAGCTACCAATTGATAAGCGAGAGTTAGGTCAAGGAAATCTCTCTCATTGGTGGTCGCCACATGGCTTGCTACGATAGACCACTGCCTTGTTGTATCACCAACATTCTTTGCAATACAATCTTCCGCTTCTGAACTACAATGACCAGCTCCCTAACTCTAGCAGGAACTGGTCATAATGCTTCGAATTTATCAAGGGTAGAGGTACACTATGGCAAGAGGGGTCATTTGACCTCAGTGAGTTGGATATTCTAGTAGTTTAAGTACATGTTTTTTTGCTATTTTATGAAACTTTGACCCAACTAGATATTTCCCCCAAACATCTTGCAAAATTACAACTGTTAGAATTTTAGTGTAATTTTTTCTCCTATTATCACCCAAAAAAAATTAAATTAAATTCTATATGCTCTAAATTTTTACCCCCCTCTTACAAAATTTTGGCTGTGCTCCTGCTCTGAAAGCCACTTTCTTCCAAGAATCAGTCGCGTACTTGGAATTTGTTGAGAAAGGCAATTCAGCATAAAATGACACTGCCAACATCAAATCATAAAATGGGTCAAAATCCCATGAAATTATCAAGACAACAAATGATGTATTGAATAGGAAATCTTCGTGGAAAACGGAGAGGGATTTACCAACACAACAAGAGGGGTTCGGGAATGCTGTAGTGCAAAGCCCAACTATACAAAAATACGAAATTTACGGATAAATCAGCAGTGGGTTTACTAGAGATGAAGGTTGGTCTTAAGCAAACGAAGGAGGAGATGCTACCTTGAGTTGTGTTTCTTTCTTCCAGAACCAAATTCTTTTCTCCTCTTCCATCTCCCTGCAAAACTCAGTTTCTTTCAAAGAAGAAAGTAACAACCACCTTTGTAGTGAAATCGAAAATCGATACATTTGTGACCAATTTGGGCAATGGTGAAAATCAGCCATTTAAAAATTCCGAGACGCTGGAAATTTCGGACACAGGCATCAAGCATGCGATGCATTTAACAATGCAGGGAAAGTTAAGACTGCAATTTATCAAATCTATGGCTAAGAGAAACTAGCAAGTGTAAAAACAAACAATCAGGGTTCTTGCGTATGAACCTGAGTTTCAGATTATCAGTAACCTAGGCTTTGTTAAGCATAGATTTCAGACATGCATTTACAGCTGCCAGAGAAACCCCGGGATCAGAAAAACAGCTAGCTTTTCAATATCAAACAACAGCAGCAGGAATAAAAGCCTGGATTTCAGACATTTCCAGCAGCCTCAGAAACCCTAGGCTTGGAAAAACGGCTAGTTTTTCAATATCAAACAACAGCAGCAACATGGAACACATTAATGTTTCAAAATCAATATGAATACATTCCAGTTAGGAAGATCATAAATAACTGCCATAGAAAACCACTATTTAAGCGCACATATTATGCAAGCTTCCATATCAGTACCGGTACCATGTATGTGAGCAGGGATTAATGAGTCATTTCCCCAAAAGTTCTACATATAAATAAGAAAGAGGTTTAAAGCTACATGTAACAAGCCTTTTATTACAGCAACGGACTGCTGTGAGATGACACATAGAGATAGTAAATTACGAAACAAACAATTTAAAATCAAAGTTCTTTTCATCTTTGGCAATGAATCCCTTGAATTGGATATAACATCCACAATTTGCTGTCTTATTCAGCTCTACCAACTCTCCGTCACTCCCACGTCCATGAAACCATTAGTCTGTTTTGTTTACTTCCTAAATTGATTCAAAGAGAGAATCCGACACATAAATATTCTATTTCCATGGTGGTTGATGTCCGTCTTCAAACAGGTAGGGTTCCCAACCACCATCTAGTCCCTTCCGCTTTCCAACTCCACCAGAATCTGAAGCAGGTTGTGAGTCGGCCCTCAAGTGCTCACCCATTACCCTAACCATACCAGATTTCAAAAACAGCCTCACACTGGAGAATTCATGTTTTCCCTTTCAAACATAAAGCCCGAGTTCATATCAAAGTTGGGCCTTGAAGGCGAAGCCCCATTTGAACCTTAATCTGTTTCAATCACACTCATGACAAATGGTGGTCAAAAAGTAGATGCAAAACCCGAGATTTGAGCTACAACTGGTGCTCCTTTTGAATCCACAATGTAAGGATCGTAATCAAATGTAGGCGGACACGCCCATGGTATTGTGGACCCCATCCGCCCAAAACCCCCACATCTTACCAAATTAGAATCTGCTGAAGGCTCTAGAATCTTTTTATTTGGCAAGGACGGAGTTTGAGGAACAAAATGATTTCGATTGACCTCCACTTCGGTACCCAAGATGGAAATCACTGAATTACTTGATTTGATCTCTTCAGAACCATTTGAATTTAGTGAAAAAGATGACCTACCAAAAGAGGGCTAGAGATTCGAAGAATCATTGCAAAAAGACTATTGGTTTATCAATGTTCCTCAACATATGAGACAACGAAGTGGAAAGATATGGCCTGCGATGGTTGTTCTTGTGGTGAAAGCCCCGTTCCTCTATGTTGCAATCAGTGGGGCATCATCCTTGTCACTTCCACGATTAAGATTCCAACTTCAGCCCCTCTGATCTTCTTGGTCCAACCTCAACTGATGATTTCTCAGATACCAGGATTTTTTTCCTATTATTAGACCATGAAACTGCCATAGTAGAGGATGAAATTGCTAATCTAATACCAGCTAAACAAATCCCGGTATCTGAGAAATTTCCAGTTGAGGTGGGAGCAAGAAGATCAGAGGAGCTCAAGTTCGATCTTAACTGTAGAAGTGATGAGGATAATGCTCCATCTGACTGCAACATAGATGGACTGAGCTTTCACCACATGGACATCCATCGCAGGCCATCTCTTTCCTCTTCGTCATCATCTATGTTGAGGAACATTGATGATAACCAACTGTCTTTTTTCAATGATTCTGCAAATCTCAAGCCCTATTTTGATGAGTCATCATTTTCACTAAATTCAAATGGTTCTGAAAGGATCAAATCAGGTAATTTGTTGATTTCCATCCTGGGTACCAGAATGGAGGTCAATCAAAATTATTTCATTCCTCAAATTTAGGACCTTGCAGATAAAAAGATTTTAGAGCCTCCACCGGATTCTAGTTTTCTAAGATTTGGGGGTTTGGGGGGGTCTACAATTCCATGGACGCATTCGCATGTATTTGGTTACAATCCTTACATTGTGGATTTAAGAGTAGCACTAGTTGTACCTCAAATCTTGGGTTCTGCATTTGCTTCTCAACCATCTTTTGTCGTGAATGTGATTGATTTTAAACACATCCAGGTTCAAATGGGGTTGGGCCTTCAAGGCCCAACTTTGATATGAACTCGGATTTTATGTATACATGGGAAAACACGTATTTTGGGGGCGTGAGGCCGTTTTTGAAATCTGGTGGAGTCAGGCTAATGGGTGAGCATTTGAGGGTCAACTCACAACTGTTCCAGATTCTGGTGGAGTTTGAAAGCGTAAGGGACCAGAGCCTAGTTGGGAACCCTAGCCGTCTGAAGACAGACATCAACCACCATGGAAATAGAATATTTATGTCTCGAATCCTCTCTTTGAATCAATTTAGGAAGTAAACACAACAAACTGTGGATGTTATATCCAATTCAAGGGATTCATGTCCAAAGAAGAAAGGAATTTGGGTTATAAATTGTTTGTTTCGTAATTTACTATTTCTATGTTTCATTTCATAGCAGTCCTTTGCTATAATAAGAAGCTTGATATATCGGCAATATCCTAATGATGTAGAACGGATGTTTGGGGACATCAGACAATATTTTGAAAACATCAACTACAGATTCGTTGAAAGAACATCACTACATGTATGCCTAATAAAACATGCCGATTCATTAACAGTTTAAATATTGAAAGAACATTGCTACATGTATCCCTAAAAACATGCAAATGAAAATCTTGAAACTGCTGCAGCCTGCAGATGTCCCAAGCAAACCAAACAAACGAAGTATTAAACCAAATAAGCAAAGATTCTACAAGATATTAAGTAAATGCTACATCTAAAAAAAACCAAAAAGACATTTACGAAAAAATGGCCTGCCAAAACCCACGTGAGAATAGACAAAGAAAGAATAGCTTGTAGATAATGGTTATGAACATATAACGTGGGTAATTTATGCCATGAAATTCCGTTAAGTAGGGCAAAGGGCAAATCCAGCCAAGTAACACAAGCAGCTAAACTACGGCAAGAAACGAATAACAATATGGCTAAGGCAAAATTCTTAAGATACAACCCTAAAAAGAGTAGATTATAGGGCCACACCGCAATAGTTAATAAGTAACACTACAGAAGTTTTATAATAAATACACCACAAAACTTCACGAGTTGCTTTCCACCAGGAAATATCCTAAAACAAAATCACAATGATCATAACATAACCACAAACCCTCGTACCTAAGACTTTTACTAAGCTTAACCCCTTCGTAACTACACCATAACGGTTTAACATCAAACATAAATTAACTGCCTCAAATTCCTATGAAAAAGTAGATGGAGACAATCCATCATATGTAGGCATTGCATCAAATGAAACAGAATAAGAAAAAGGTGCACACGCACAATACACTAAGAAGGAAATGAATTCATGCAACTCGACACAAAACAGGACACTCAAGACTTACCATACACTCTTTCCAGCATCAAGTTCTACTCAGCTCTAACTGTCCATTAGAACATATTGGAATATCATCACCAAAAGAAGTGTTCACGGTCCTAAAAAGTTCTTCTTGTATGTAAAACCTTTTATTGATAGACCTTGCCTAAGGTGATGAAACCTACAATAATATTCATGTCACAAATAAATTAGTTCAAATCTTCAAACATGTATAACATGATCTTGAACCTCAAACAAACAAGAATGGCTTGTGGTGTCAATAGGTTAAACATAACACTAGGAGGATAAAAGTACAGGAAGTTCTACTATGCTCCTACTGTCACTCATCCATATATACACAAAATTATGAATGGAATGCCAATCAACATACATACACTTCTTAGGAGGAAATAGATAATACCACAACGGAGTATCATGCAAAGGCTCCAATTTTGCAAACAAATCAGTTACAGATTCTTCAAAATGAAAATAAAGAGAGCAAAAAAAGATGACAAACGCCGAAGCTAACAAATGCGGAAGCCAACAACATGTTAGCACGCGTCAAAACAAAAATGGATCGAGGTTGCTAAATAGTAATTAAACTACCAGTTGCTCAGTGCTGTGCGAACGGCAGCTGTGAAATAGCCATCGAATGTCAAATCACAGCCCCCAAAATAGAATGTCACTGCTGAAAAGATCAAAGCTGAACAAGCATATAGTAATTAGGTGAACACAAAAAAAAACTAAAATCAAATCCTAAAGAACAAAAATTGATTGAATAACAATAGAACTCAAAACACAATAACTCACTCCAAGAGAGGACATGATCCAGAGCCATAAACTAAATACTAATGTAGCAAAACAGTAATCAATAACCCATAAATAAACTACAGCTGAAGAGCACTAGGGCATCCGAAAACACAGCAATTCATAACTCCAAACAATCATAGCAGAAAAGAAACACTTGACATTCTTAGCAAAGTACAAAAGGAAAAAACTTTCTGAAGCAAATGGAAGGAAAACAAGTCAAATGGAAATAAACATCAGTTTGTACATGCACAGAACTTTCAACCTCTAGAATTCAGATTCCATGGTGGAATTTCTGAATACACCAAAGATGAGGACACGTCAAGCATGGGTTGCGTGAATAGAAGGGGAAAGGGAAGGATGAAAAAATTCATTGAGATTATGATAACTAACTAATGCAGCAAAATGATAAATTTAAAATGCCAAATCTGATTATGGATGAGCCGGTTATAGCAGGAAAAAGAGTCAAACTCAATACCAGCAGCTTCTTACCATGGGACCCCTCTCTGTAGTGCAAATTTACTTCTCCCTCTTCACAAACAGAGAAAATAAGTACTAAGAGAACCCAAACGAAGAAATTTCAGTCTCACATAATAGTGTGGTACTGTCAGCTACGAATTGCGTGGTTTTGCTTGAAATTAAACAATGATATTGGGATATTTTTTGAATTCCGTTTTCTTTCTTTAAGGTAGTTTTTGTTGTTAGGTAATACCTTTTGCAGGGGAAAATTTTTGCATTGCAAAATAGTTTACAAATAAGAACACTTTTCGCTGTTTCCAGTCTATTTTCTGGCGTTTGGTTATATTTTTGGTCATCTTTTTCCAATACTTACGGAGTTTGCATAGAACTTTTTTGATTAATTGTTTGTCTAAAGGAATCTCAAAAAGTAAAAGATTATGCCACAAACACCTCAAAACGTTCACTTAAAACAAAAAAAAATTTCAAAAAAGACAAATTTTTACTGTTTTCAGTGTCTTCAACGTCAACTTATCCGTACATTTTTCAATTCCAATTCATATTTTATACTTTTCTGGTTACTCTCATCTCATCTACATGAACAAGAAAGCACAAAAATTGACAAAAGAAACTATAGGAAAATAGCGAAACATCAAATAATAGACAATGTCTTTAAGAAAAATAATTTAATCAAAACCCAGAATGTAAATAATTTAATTGAAACCTTTTCCTTTCTCACCAAATTTTACCAATCTACTGAGATTTTATGAGAAAGAGCTCCCTTTCTCGTCAAATCAATTCTCAATTCTCATTATCAGACTGTAATTATAGAGTCAGACTACAGTTAAGAATTTGGCACCCAGAATGTGGTTTGATGAGCTTTTCTGGGCCATGATTAGTCTAATGATTTGAAAATCTTAAGATCCAACTCAGGTAAACAAGAGGAATGAATGAAAGGGACCTGTGAGATTGAAGGAGCTGAGTGATAGAGTTGCTGGTGAGAGATGGTGAATTGAAAGCTTTTTTTTGTTCGACATCGGTGCAGGACTGCAAATTGGATTGCACTCGTCGGAGAAACATCGGAAGTCGGCGCCGGCAGTTCCCGCTGTTCCTCTTCGATGGTTAACCATTTCGGTGCGATGCTCGGACCGCTGATCATCGCGCTCCCTCCCTCCCGTTTCTCATCGATTGGAAAAATTATTGTGTGTTTCACGCTGCCTTCAACGTCCCTTAACACCGTACTTAGCCTAACGTTTCTTTTCAAATTTTTGTCTTTAATTTTATATTATTTTTTTGTCAATTATAATTCATCTCGGAAACTTTATAAAAATTAAGAATATAAACAAAAAGTTTAAAAATATAAATAAGTCAAAAATTATTTTTTTGACTCTTTTCATTTTTTTTAAATTCAGTTAAACTTTTGGTTATTAATTTTTTACTTTTTATGTTTCTCACGAACCATAATCTATAAATATTTAATGCAAAAGAATAACGCAAAAATAATTTCAATAAAAAATAATACAATAAAAGCATGATGCCAAATTAAACACGATTTTTTTGTATAAATATAAAAAATAATATAATAAAAATATGAGGTCAAATTAGACAATTCTACATGGATATGTGATGGTGAAAATTCTTGTAACGCGCGCGTTACTATATCCAAGACCACTTTATAATCACCCAAATTTTACAGCAAGTTATTATTTGGTAAAATAGTTTGCATAAAATTATTGTACTCATTTTTTTACAACTAAATATTAAAAAAAGGTTAAGTATTGTGGCTTAAATTTGATTTTACAAGTCAAACGTACCCGTCCTTAAAGTCTGCCTTTAAAAGTCAATTAGCAAGCAAATGAGAGAAGACACGATATCTGTCAACACCAAGCAATCTATCTTTTTCTTTGTTTCAATTCTCAAGCAAAGTCGTCCAACAAATGTTCATTAAAGTTCTTATAAAAGTACTTCCTTATGAAGCAACTTTTCATTCTAAAATAAATCTTTTCACGAGCAGTGGTATGAATTACTAGAACAAGTGTCGTTTTGCGACCTTGACTTCCGCCGTATTCAAAAGTGTCGTCTTCATTGGGGAGGCTTGTTTCATGGATTTTCGCATCAATCCCGTGTCACTAAAATAGCATCTCTTATAGCCAAACTCCAAATTATTTATTTTTATAAGATGATATTATAAATGAGGTTAAATAATTCTACCAACAAAATTTGTTAAAGGTGAGTTATTTGAACATATCCATTTGAACTATAATATTTATTAGATTTTTGTGTTTTTATTTAAAATTTTTTATTTTACGTCAATTTTTTGTGATTTATTCATTCGTGTTAACAAAATATTTCCTAAAAGTATATAATTACATTCAAAAACTAAAAAAATTTAAAAAAAGACAAAAATAAATCAAAAGAGGAAATAAAGACTTTTTAGACTTTTTGGCTTATTTTTTGTTATTAGTAAACTTTTGAATATAATTTTATACTTTTTAAATTTATTTCCTCGAGACGAACCAAGTAGCATTAAAAAATCAATGAAAAAATAACGAATGTAATTTTTTTTGAACAAAGACATAAAACAATTTGAATAAATACTTTAGCCCAAATAGAGTTTGTTCGATTATTGCTCAAAGAAACCACCACCCACATAAACTAGCCAGTCCTCATAGATAGAACCCGTTTGAATGGAAGAAAATCATAACAGAAGAGTTTACGTGCACATCAAAGATAGAACCCGTTTAAATGAAAAAAAATCATAATAAAAAAATTTACACGTATCTCGATTAATCTACGGGATCAACATATGCGACTTTTATAGGAGACCTATTTTATTCACCCATGTAATCTAAAAAGTAAGTCAAAAATTCTTTTATTTATGTTTATAGAGTTCATTCCTAGTTTCGTTGTAATGATTCATTTTATATATTTTTATTTCTCTGAGATTGACTAGGAAAACCAAGTGTAGGGAACAAGTCATTTTTTAATTTATTAATTGTAGTTTTATGTCCAATTTGAGATAGCAGCATCAAATAGTCATATTTTTAAGGAAGAAAGACTTTCCTAAGACTAACAGGGATGGCTCAAAAAAAGTCAATACCCCAACAGATCTTAGAAGCAATGTTGTCATTATTGTACCATACCGGCCGATACGTATCGTTTTGACCTAAAAACGGTACCAAATACTCCCAGTACCGTATCGCTTTCAATACCAGTCAGTACCGGCCAAGTACCGGCCGTACCGGCTAACACCGGACATATCGGTCGGTACCGGATTTGTTTTTTTTTTTTTTAAGAATTACGAAAAAAATTAATTTTTTTAGACTTTCTCTCTATAATTTATATATATATTAATAGTTGCGATAAATCAGATACGGTACCTGGTACATGACCAGTACCGGTACGTACCGTACCAGTAGGAAAACCGGTACCCAAACCGATCCAGTATTCAGAACATTACAAATAGAATTTGGAGCTACAAACCTTACTACAGCAATTGTGTGAAAACGTCAAAATATCCGCAGTATTCAAATACTTGCAATCTCTTCCTGCTTGTACTAAAAAACATTGCGAGAAAACTCAATACCATTTGCTTTACAACACCATTTGTAGAGAGCCATAAGTCCTGGATACACACTTGACTTGTTATATAAGGAACTATGCTGCAATAAAAATGCACTCCCCCTTGTATAAATTGCAACGCTTATAGTATGTTCGTGGAAAACGGAGGGGGATTTACAAACACAACCAAGAGGGATTTGAGAATGCTGTAATGCAAATCCCAACTATACAAAAATACGAAATTTACGGGAAAATCGGCAGTGGGTTTACTAGAGATGAAGGTTGGTCTTAAGCAAACGAAGGAGAGAGATGCTACCTTGAGTTCTGTTTCTTTGTTCTGGAACCAACTTCTTTTCCCCTCTACCTCCCTGCAAATTCAGTTGCTTATTTCAAAAAAGAGTAACAACCATTGTAGTCAAATCACAAATTGAACCGGGAGTCTTTAACTATGTATATGCAAATAACCAATCGATTTCTTTTTTTCCTCGAGAGAGAGGTTGAAATCGGACACGAGAATTAGCAGGCAGGGGACTTTTGTTTTTGTTTCTACGCTGGGACTATCCTGTGAATTCATACTTGAAATAAGTGGCTGCAGATTCAGTTATACATCTATACTAGGACTAATAGAGACAGGAGGCCCATATCAAGATCTAAAGGCAGGACAAGGCTCTTGATCAGTTATGCATTAGACGTACTAAAACAAAGTGCATCACGAAACAAATCTCCAGACTCTCTTAATTTCACAATTCACTATCAAGATTCGAATCGGTTGGTTGAAACCAGTATGAAATTGTGAATCGCGCGAGTCTAACCGTGATGGTAACACCAACCTATAGCAAATTTACTGAAGGACATGGTAAAAGAGCAAAACTTCACCTTTGGTTTTTCAGAGTCATCCTCAAACTCCAGACTACTGATATTCTTTAACAAGATGGAAGAAGCAGGCAGAAGTCTCCTGAGAATTATTACCACACAGAAATTTGTACCAAATAAGAGCATTTTCAAAAGGCAAATAAGTTCCAGTATTTCAATTTAGAAAACCAAGCAATAAACCACAAATTAGGGGTGTAATCCATCCAGTTTGATGAGAAAACTAAAAATGTAGGTTTCGGTTTAAGAATTTAGAAATTGAAATCGAACCAAACTAATTTGGTTCAGTTTCGCTTGTTCGTTCGGTCCGTTTTTTTAGTTTAACAATTTGATGGGCCACAAATGGCGAAGCCGAATGTAACCAAGAAGTGGAGCCGTAAAAATAAAAAAAATAATATGAGTTACCATCTAATAAAAAATTTCACAAATTCACAACTTCAAAAATGAAAAAATACAATATGCATGCTAGTTTCCGATTTTTAAGACCATAAAACTAAATCCAAACCGAACATTTGAAAAATAAACCAACCAGACCAGAGCAAAGTAGACCGAACTAGTTAAAGAATCAGACCAAACTGTCAGTTCAATTCAGTTTTTCGGTTCGGGTCGATTTGGTGCACCGATTTTCACTTACACCCCTACCACAAACAGTTGATGAATGATGATTTTACTGACCGTTTGGGTTTCTCTGCATTCAAAGCTCTGGCTGAAGAATTGTTTGGCTTGCTTTCGGCACTACGGGCATCGGATCTTGGGGCCATTTCTACACCTTCCTCGGCCGTTGTTGGCTTATCCAACCTTTCCTATATAATGCAAGAAAAAGCCAAACTAGTAGTTAAATGTAGCACATCTCAAAACCTGCACCATAAATGTCCGACAGTGCAGGAACGAAGTCGAGCTAATAGAAGAGGTAGGCCCGGATGCCTTTTGTCTTGAATGTCAGGGGAAGCTACATTCCTTTTAGAGCGACCAGGCAGGGAAGGTCCTACCCCTCTTACCTCTGACTCTCTTTACGATTCTGTACTAGCTGCCTCTACAACTACGGGAGCAACTTGCCCAAGGATCATACATCCCAGTTACGGGTCCAGCAACATCCTGACCGGTAGGAGATTCTGACCCGGTAACATACATATATAGTAGCATATCCAGCAGAAGAAGAAGCAGGTCGAGATCAATAACTAGCATCAGTGTGGAGTACAGTTAAAAAAAAGTGCATATCGTCACCCTAAAAGGGCCATATTAGCTCATGCAGAAGTGTTACCTTTTGCAATTTGTAGAGAACAATTATGAACTATGTCTGAGTGATATGTTGTCTGCTAGGATTGACAAGTCAGACACTTTCACGAATCAAACAAACTTGATCTCAACCCCAACCCCTCTAGGAATAGGATATGGATAACAGACCTCACCATTCAAAGTAGATGCCCATCCTTTTTTGTCTCTTTCCAAGTGCTAGTTATCTTTTCCGCACCATAATTTATAGCGGAATAGATATTTTCTGCCTTTCTCATTAGCAAGTGATAGTCACTTTCGGACTTCTGCCTCCCATGGCTTCTAAGGTTATCTCGTCCATGTTCTCCCCTCACCCTTTGGTTATATAGCATATCTTACTATTTGTTCTGCTTGGATATGTTAAAGAACAGAAGCTAAGGAAACATACAAAGCCTTAGAACTTGAGAATTATAGCAAAACTTCAAAGACAAATTGCGAAAATAACATAAACACAAGAGTAACTGGAAGAACATTATGATTCTCAGTGCAATGAAATTACACCTTGTCCTCTTCGCTATGCGATTGGTACTCCTCCACTGAGGAGCAGCTATCAGTTGTGATTCTGACGAGCAACTTAGGAGAGCTTATTACACACTCAGAAGGTCCTGAATCTGTAATTAAGGTAAGTAGATAGCAATGTTATAATGCAGCATAACAAGGTGAAGCACGGCCCAATAGAGAAATTTCAGGAACTATGAAGACATCAACACAACAGTGTCCAATACAAAGTCAATCAAAAGTACAATGGTGTAGTGATCATCAATTATGTGATGTTCTGTATATGAAACATCTTCCCCGGACAAATTCAAGGATTCCAATCAGCTCAGTACTGCAGTTCATGCGAGGCCAGATCTTCGAAGAGGGGCATCTATGGCTAGCCCCTCAATCTTAAGATCTATTAAATGCGAAGTTCCCTATAATAAGATAAGATATCTCGAGTTTCAAGAAGATCATGTAAACCACCCTTCACATGCCAGAAAGGGCCTGAAACACTCATTTAAGCAACTCTTGCCTGAGACAGCTAAACCTAGATCTGGCACTTTTAACAGATTTTCTTTAAAGGAAGACTCTCCTTTTAGCTTCCCGTCAAGGTTGAATTAGTTGAACTGAAGAACTGTAGCCTAGCCTTTAACTAAATCGTTAATCTGATCCTCATCCTTGCCTTCAACCAAGGGGTAGTTTTGAAATTCTAAGTAGTTTACTAAAGCCAAACCCTCTGGTGATCTGACCCCTAAAAATCCATACGGGGACATCTAAGAACGTCGATTCAAATTATTCAACTTGAATTGAAAGAAAGAATTGGCAAGCCCGATCATAGTTTGACTTCCTTGGATTTTTACAAGTGAGTGAGATCAGAGCGATCCAACATTAGGAAATGTTTTTTTTCTTAAGTTGACTGGTTGATAAAGAATAAGATCTAAGTACTCTTTGTTTGTTCACATCTACAATATTGTGGACAAACTACCTCTTGCATCACAGGAATATGAACACATTTCAACATGAAGTAATAGAGTAATGGACACATATATCTCCAATACAGGACTTTATTTGCAACTGAACCTCACACGTGATGTTCTACTTCTATAGCTCCAGTGAGTCCAAATCTTAAGTTTTTATGTTTTTCTAACCTTTCACTTATAATCAAGCATTTTGACAGGAGCATTACGATATGAGGCTCGAATGATCTCTTATGAAGTCTCTAGTGGTCTTATTATTATTTGTGCACCTTGTGAGTCTGTTTGGATCTTTGAAGGCAATTGCTCAAATGTTCCCCTAACCCAACCCTGCCCTAGAACAGATTGGAGGGACCCACAGTTCCAATCAAAAGCTATGAAACTACGAAGTACCAATTTCTAGACAAACCTGAAGCATTCCTGTCGAGCTGAGTATCATCTGTTCCTTTTTCTTTTGGTTCTTCAGCAATGTCAACATTTCTAGGAAAGTCTTCAAGTTCCTGATTAGTGAACTGCAGCACACAGATACATATCTGAGCTCTTTTACAATCCAAAAAAACAAAGAGACATGTATCTAAATATCTCCAACATTATTCCCATGTCCTGAACTCAGTGTGGATAGTTAAAATTTGAGATCAATAACGAGCATCAGTATGGATAGTTAAAATTTCCTTAAAAGAAAAGCGTATATCGTCACTCTAAAAGGGCCCATATTAGCTCATGCAGAAGTGTTACCTTTTGCAGTTTGTAGAGAACAATTATGAACTACGTCTGATATGTTGTCCGCTAAGATTAACAAGTCAGACACTTCCACGAATCAAACAAACTTGATCTCAGCCCCTCCAGAAAACCCCCTCTAGGAATAGGATAGGATAACGGACCTCACCATTCATAGTAGATGCCCATCCTTTTTTGTTCTCTTTCCAACTGCTAGCTATCTTTTCCGCACCTTAATCTATAGCGGGATAGACACTTTCTACCTTTTTCACTAGCAAGTGATAGTCATTTCCGGACTTCTAGCTCCTATGGCTTCTAAGGTTATCCCGTCCATGTTCTCCCCTCACCCTTTCCCATGGTTATATAGCATGTCTTACTATTTGTTCTGCTTGGATATATTAAGGAACAGAATCTAAGGAAACATACAAGTCTTAGAACTTGAGAATTATAGCAAAACTTCAAAGACAAATTGCGAAAATAACAAAAACACAGAGTGACTGGAAGAACATTATGATTCTCAATGCAATGAAATTACACCTTGTCCTCTTCGCTATGCAATTGGTACTCCTCCACTGAGAAGCAGCTATCACTTGTGATTCCAACAAGCAACTTAGGAGAGCTTACTACATACTCAAAAGGTCCTGAATCTGTAATAAAGGTAAGTAGAAAGTGATGTTATTAATGCAGCATAACAAGGAGAAGCATAGCCCAACAGAGAAATTCAGGAACTGTGAAGACTTCAACACTCCAATAAAAAGTCAATTGAAAGTACAACAGTGTAGTGATCATCAATTACGTGATGTTCTGTATATGAGACCTCTTCCCCGGACAAATTCAAGGATTCCAATGAGCTCAATACTACTGTTCATGTGAGGCCAGATCTTCAAAGAGGAGCATCTCTGGCTAGCCCCTCAATCTCAAGATCTATTAAATGCGAAGTTCGCTATAATAAAATAAGATACCTCGAGTTTCAAGCAGATCATGTAAACCACCCTTCTAATCAGAAACACATGCCAGAAAGGGCCTGAAACACTCATTTTAAGCAACTCTTACCTGAGACAGCTAAACCTGGATTTGGCACTTTTAACATATTTTCTTTAAAGGAAGACTCTCCTTCCAGCTTCCTCAAGGTTGAATTAGTTGAACTGAAAAACTACAGCCTAGCCTTTAACTGAATCGTTAACCCGATCCTCATTGTTGCCTTCGACCAAGAGATAGTTTTGAAGTTCTCAGTAAAGGTTACTAAAGCCAAACCCTCATGGTGGTTTTTTGACCCCTAAAAATCTATGCGTGAACATCTAAGAATGTTGATTCAGATTAGTCAACTTGCATTGAAAGAACCAAGACAGAGGACAAAAGCATTCAAGGCAAGCCCAATCACAGTTTGACTTCCTTGGATTTGTACAAGTGAGTGAGATCGGAGCGATGCAACATTAGAAAATGTTTTTTTTCTTAAGTTGAGTGATTGCCCAAGAATACGATCTAAGTATTGTTTGTTTGTCCAACCACATTGACGTTTTGTTATATTAGGAAGTACAAATCTAGGCTGATTTGGCACATGTTGTATCGATGATGCAAGCTTCACAGCTAAGGTGTTTCTTGTGTGACAATAATGTGGACAAACTAACTCCTGCATGGCAGAAATATGAACACACTTCAACATGAAATAATAGATGACTATTAATGTCCAACTGCATCGAGTAATGGACACATATATCTTCAATACAGGACTTTGTTTGCAACTGATCCTCACATGCAATGTTCAGAAATTTCTAGTCTTATTATTATTGTGCACCTTGTAAGCCTGTTTGGATTCTTGAAGGCAATCGCTCCGACGTTCCCCTAACTACGGGTGTACTGGTCCGGATTGGACCGATTTTGTAAGAATCTAGGAACCAAACTATATCTAACGGTTTCAAAGAATTGAGAATTATAACTAAATCGTTACACAAATGGAACCAAACTAGAACCAAACCATTAGACCGGTCCGGTTTGGTTCCGGTTCCGGTTCTAAACCATGTTAAGCATTTAAAAATTATCAAAAAGAATATGAATAGAATAGCACTAGTTTTTCTAAAATTGCGAACAAAATAAACATCTAATAAATTTATAGAAAACACAACTACATTGAGAATGAAAGAGTTTCTGGTCTTAGGGTGACCTTTTTGGGAGAGTGAAAGGGTTGTGACCTTTTTGGGAGAGTGGAAGAGTTGTAAAGTTATGACCTTATATACATAAATATACTCAGTTTGGTTCGAACCACGATTTACAATTATGAAATCATGGACCGAACCATAATATCCGGTTCTCATTTTTTTAGAACCATAACCAATCCACTAAACCATAAAACGGACCCAAAAAGAGCGGTTTGGTCCGGTCTGTCCGGTTTAACGGTTTTCTTGTACACCCCTACCCCTAACCCATCCCCGGAACAGATTGGAGGGAACCGCAGTTCCAATCAAAAGCTATGAAACTATCAAGTACCAATTTCTAGACAAACCTGAAGCATTCCTGTCGAGCTGAGTATCGTCTGTTCCTTTATCTTTTGGATCTTCAGCAATATCAACATTGCTAGGACAATATTCAGGGTCCTGATTAGTGAACTGCAGCACACAGATACATATCTGAGCTCTTTTAAAATCCAAAAAACCAAAGAAACATATATCTAAATATCTCTGACATTATTCCCATATCCTAAACTCAGTATCCTAAAACGTACCTGATATCCCTGCTCTTCAGAATCTTCAACAGCAATGGATGAAGCAGTGAAAACACCAGCATTATTCACCTGACGAAGAAGTCCTCAATATCTAATTAATAAGTAGTCCTAATAAAAAGGAGGAAGCAACTATCGACCCTACATTGGCATCATCAGATCCTTCCTCAGTGGCAATGAGCTCTGATTCCAGTTTTAAAGAAGAAAGTCCTGCATTTAACTGAAGACAGTCTACACTCAAATGAATGATACTATTTGATGAAGTGCACATATATAATATGACCAAATATGTAAAAACAAAATCCCTGTGACAGAAGCAAGTTGGAAACAATTATCAAAATCATAATTCAGTTTTTCTTAGTTGGGTTGGGTGGGTTTGACCAGAAATGCTATGCTTACACACAAGATTACCCCTATTCCTGAAAGCTTAGCGGGGACGACCTTACTAGGACGAGGCAGATAACTTTTCTACTTATGACAGTGGTATGAGCAAAGGGATAAAAACCTCAGCAGTTGAGGGGAGGACGAGTGAAGTGTATAAGTTTCATTAGGTGATTCGAATTTTGTGTGAGAAATCGGATAGAAATGACTAAGCATGCTAGTAGGTGATTCTCCATAAGAGAATGGAAGGACTGAAGAAATCAGCTGTGTCCGAAAAAAGAAATTACTGGCTAAAATACGAGTTACATAAAAAGAAGTTGATTGAACATGAAAGAAAAGCCTTTAATACAATGTAACTAACAAAGATTGAGAACTGTAACAAGAAGTAAAGAAAGAGTCATTTATGAATTATGAAACAACATTAGGATTCTGCTATTGGGTTGGCATTGCCATTTGAATACCTCATGGTCATCAGTACACTGACATCTTTCCTGCTCTACAGATCTTTTATTACTAGATTCAACCCCTTCTTTCAGAGGAACTTCTTTCTCACATAAGAAGTTGGACTTCAAATCCTTCAATTCAGTTTCAAGCTCAAAACTCCGTGCCTTTTCATTGGCAAGGCTTTTACTGAGAATCTGAATCTGAGTTTCAGCAACCTGTACACACATGCAACTTTGTCAACTTGATTTTCAAAGCTCCATCGGTACAAACAAACCCAAGAAGTGGTAATAGGAATGGCAAGGGTAAGGTAAATAACATATCAGCTCCAATAATTACCTCAAGTTTTCCCTTATATTGCTTCAGGACCTTCCACATAGCTCTGGCCAAATTTTGCATAATCATGTTCTTTCTTTCTTTTCCTTTTTCTAAATCAGTAGAGCCGTTCTCAAGGGACGTACTATCATGTACATCCACATTAATAGTTGGTTCAGGATGAACTGAATAATTCGCAGGTTTGATCTCCTTGATCTCTGGTGGAAGGGTCTCTGTTTCAGAAGAAGCCAAGTATGTCACATTTTCTCTATGATAGATGTCAAAGAGTAGAACTACAAAAGTGGTATGAAGCACCATCAAGGCAAAAATTATCAGAATTATGTGATCAACCTTCTTTACGAAGCCTGTGTTCATATCCAGCTCCATTCTCTCCATTTGTCTGAAAGAAAAGCCTTAACATAAATGATGAAGAATGTACACAAAAGATCTTGTATTTAACAATACAACGTAGAATCCATTGTCAGGAATACTATGACATACTAACTGCACAACCATACGGGAACATGATGGAAAAGGTCAGCATATCCCATCATCCATATGTTAGATAATAAAGGGAAACAAATGTTGCACCAAAGAAAATAAGAATGTAACTCAGCGTGGCAGCATTACATTTCACGGTGCACGTGATAAGAATCGTGTAATGGTTCCTTTCACGTGAAGAAGCCAGAACATAAACAGATGCACACCTAGTTCACATAAAGTGCATTACTTGTTTCATGTACTTTCCATCCTGAACAATGCTAAGTCCAATTTCTTTGGGATAAGCTAGATGATCCTTTCCCTATCTTATGAATGTGTTCCCTCTTAATTTATCCCATCTTGCCCTAACCTAAAAATCTCCATAACCGTATCTTTTGCCATGTTTGCATTTCAACATATTCCTTTGACAAGACTAAAAACACATCACTACTACATAGGCTTGTCACATACTTTGTTTGATTTAACAAACTAATTGTATTCATTTCCCCAAAATTTTGGATTTCCAAAAGTGCTTAGATAATTTATAGGCAATTGTCTCATCTAAATGATTCGACTTCCATCATGGAACATAGGTACTTACCAATGATGAGTCGTCCTGTAAAAAATTTACTTGAAGGTCATAAAATATAATTTATATCCAGACAACTCCTGAACCTAGGGACTAAACTCATGTAAGACTCAAATTATCATGATCTACAATTTTGTAACCACAAGTACAGCAGCAACTTGAGCATAAAGCATATCTGAGGAAGAGTCAGCCGTCAAGTTACAAGACCAAGTAACGACAAAGAACCCTTAAAGAATCCTACTGGCCTTTGCCAGCTAAAGCAAAAAAAAATACACAAATATCTAGGACAATAGGTGGTCTAGATTTGTCTACAGAAGGGGAAGATGACATACCTGACATGTTTCAGTGCTACTAAGCTTCATTCTTTTGGGTCGCTCTATTTTAGGGAATGGTTGAATATTCCTCCTTTTACTAAGGGAATCAGACGGCTCTTCCGCATTATTAAACCTATTATGCCAAACAACATATATTTCAGAGATTCCAAGTAAGAGAATATTTGTGCTAGGAGAAAGAACTATACTTGATCTTCATATAAGGAGAAGCCTGTCTTAGCAGAAAGGATGTATCCAGATAATCTTCCACTCCTGATTTCACAGTTAAAATCTGAACAAAAATATGATCATAAGCACTCATTACAAAAGATACAAAGCCATAATAAACTAGCGGGTTAATATTAAAGATTAAAATGCATACCAATGCCATTCGCCTTTTGCCTTCCAAATAATCTCGTAAATACCGAGTTAACTGTTCAAAAAAAATTCCACCAAAGTCAAATTCTGGTTGCATTAAATGCTTCAAAATATATTTTTCCCTTTAAGAGAGAAAATCATTAGATTTACACGAAGCTAGAAAAGAACCAACTGGAATCACACGTTTGTGAAAAGAAAACCAAAAGAAGCTGATATGAAGTAGTAACGATGAAAGACATGAAATGGCATCACCAAAGAGTTCTGGAAGTGTTTCTGCAATGGCTTCTTGGGGTTCTTCTGGTGCTCCAGCAATGACTGAAAGTAAAGGAAGGATAAAAGTTCTAGACAAACACAAACAAAAATAGAAACGTGGGGCAATATAGTTCCAGGAAATAGCATAAATTGGATCATGCCCACAAAATCATAAAGCAACATACTCTTAAGCACAGACCAAACACCATCGATGTGTTGTTGATGAAATTACTCTCAAGCAATCGAGCTCCCTGTAAACAATTAGTTGCATGATATAATTCACCAGTATTGATAAATTAGAAAGATAAAGCCAACAAAAAAGGAGCGCCTTACGACTTGGTAATCTATCCATGAAACCTTTGGCCAAACCCAACTTGACAAACATAAAAGTGTAATGCAGAGGTGTTAAACAATATTGACAAAATATTGGTACCTGATTCCCTGTTCTCTTTTCTCTTTCAGCTCCTGCAAGGTCAACAATAGTCAAGACAGCACTGCTTGATTGGAGATCAACTTCTTCGTCAGTCTTGTGAGGAGAACCACGAATGTTGATTATGCACTGTGAACGGCTAGAAGAAAAACAAAATCCTTAGTACGTAGAAGAACAATAGAAATAACAATACACATATACAATTAGCCAAAGAAGGTTGTTTCAAGGGAAAGTTACCCATACCTCCAAGGAGGTTTCTGACAATTATGGGCGGACTTACCCTCCCTGGTTGGCAGTTAATTGACACAGAAAAAAATCTTGACCCCTTAAACATCTTAAAATGCCCATTATTACATTAAAAGAATGCCAAAATAAACACAATTCGTGGAGCAGCAAAATAGTTTCTCATTCATCAGCAGAGTATTGGCCCGTGCCAAAACTTCCGAATCCCTCTAAATAATAAGCCCTGTTAGAAAGAGGACCGTATCCAAGTTTTTTCCATGGTAAGAATATCATTGCCATGAACTCAAACCATATTTAACTGCAACAAACCTGGACTGACTATTAGAGTTTGTAGTAGCCGTGGCCCGTTTTAACATTCCACGGCCAATTAACGATTCAGCCTGTTGCACATTTGTGATGGTGACCTGCTTGTATAAGCCATATAATTACAGAATATATTGTCAGTATCTTATGCACAGTTAATAAAAGCAAAAGGCAAGATAACATAACCAGAACCCAGTATAAGAAAAGGTAGCAACCTCTTGTAGTCCTTTGAAGGTAGATTGTTGCGTGCAT
The DNA here is from genome assembly GCA_019985065.2 of Arctostaphylos glauca. NCBI lineage: Eukaryota > Viridiplantae > Streptophyta > Magnoliopsida > Ericales > Ericaceae > Arctostaphylos > Arctostaphylos glauca. Next base: position 25,853,861 of record JAHSPW020000009.1, on the reverse strand, counting down.
AAGTCACCAACATCTTGGAATAAATCAAGTATTCGCTCTGCTTTTCCTCTCTCCGAACAAATTTCAAACATTGATAGGTAAAATGTCCTGCTCATAAGTTATCATGAAAAGCAGTGTTACAAAATCAATATGAATATGTAATTGAAGGGTTTGCAACAAATAGTAACAGAACATGCCATTAGTAACAAACAACAATTCTCCTTTAGAACCAATTCAAGTCTTATAGATTTCTTGGTATGCTGTTTCATGGATTTCATGATATATGTATTTTTAACAAAAACAGATATCTTTTTAGGTTGGAAGAACAGCCTTAAGGATGGATATCCACAGTAAATATTTCTTTAGTTCAAGTTGCTTGAAGATTAGATTAATAAATAGCATCTTGGTAGCATCATAAATAGAAATACCATCTCGCAATGGTGTGTCAACATATGCGACAAGGTTCATGAAATCAAAGAAAGAAAGATACTAGTTATGTCTACCACGCTTCATTTATCTGTTACGAAAAAAGAAAGATGAAATTCACCAAAATATGTACCACCCAAAAAAGATGGAATTTCCTTTCTTCCACTCTGCCACATATAGAATGCAATATTACACTATCAAACAGAAGTTTTTGGAAAATCATTTGATACATATCCCTAGATTGAGAGTTTGATGCAATCATTTTTCTCTTTAAAAATTAAGAAAGGGGGAGAGTTGCTAAAACAGTAAATTAAATTATATAAATGAAGACTCTATTGTAATTGTTTTTCCCTCGTAACAAGAAATCAACAGAACAAAACCCCTTAGCATAGCTTTAGTTACAAGGTTCTATGGTGATAATCACAAAACATTACTGTGTGTTTGTGAACGGGTGTTCAATAAGGAAGGCCTTAGTTATGATGGTCTGTCGTAGTAGTTATGCTATCTCTGTCATGTCATTTTGTTGTTAGGCTAAAAGTTATGAGGCTTCGTGGTGTCATTATTCTGATCATTCTGGTAAAATTTACAAACCAATAAAATGATAAAACTAACTTTGGCTGATGAAAGTACGCTGAAATTAGCAATTGCATCAGTTTGACAAACTTTACAACAGCATCTATCTACTTAAGAAATTGAATGGATACAAATAAACCAATAAAGCAATCAATGCATAGTCAGTAATAGTCCAATTAAGCCACAATGAGGTTAGAATGAGTTCACGGAAAATTAACAGTACCTTGACAGCTGATTTTCGCCAGCCTCAGTTGTTAAAAAGATCCGGCGCAAAGCTAGAGGAATCATTCCAGGTTGCCTAGGAGACCCAAAAACTGTATGAGTCTTTCCAGAACCACTTGGCCCCAAGGCGGCCAACATTCCACACTTTCCCCCAAGAAAGTCTTCTACCAATGGATTCAACATTTTCGCAAAGACTTCATCCTACAGAGATTTTGAAGCTAAAGTCGTAAAATCTCAAGCGATGGACATATATTCTTTCGGGTAAGTAAGGGTTCAGCTTTATTACCAAAAAATGAGATATTACAATGAGGGTCAAATCAACACCAGAAAGGTGCTACAGCTTCAAAAGAAGCAGCACACGGCACAAAACGACAAGCCACTCTTGATAGAGGAATTCACAGCTCAGGAAATGGTCAACAAATTTGCCCAACCAATCCCATAACTCAAGGAGTTAGCACGCCACAAGTGGCTGAAAACCAGTCTGTTATAATTCTGTTCTTTCCTTAAATTACAGCAATTACATTACTGTAATACAGCCACACATTTGTAACTGAGCAATCAATTCATTCAACTCTTAAGAGGACTCTGTTGGAGCCTGTTTATTTGACGGGACTAATCTAAGAGATATATAATCTCATTGGAATACTTTCAAGGATATATATATTCCAAACTTTTTTAATCCGAGCACTAACAATTTGACCGGAAAACCAGAAAGTTGATCCCCAAAATACAAAAACTCTCACAACCCAAGAAACTAGGTGAAGTAACTACAATCAAAAGGTTAGAAAAGTAATAGGCTGACAATGACACAGGAAAACACAGCCCCCGTGAACATGGAACAGGAGAATACGTTGATCCCTTGATAAAGTCGGGTTTTTATTTTGTTACACTAGACCTTGCTTGCCCCTTCTTTTTATTTACTTCAAGTTGTTAAAAGGGGTCCCAGCCCCAGTAACATACATGTTTCGAAGAGAGACATCTTGAAACGAATATATAGACGAATAGGACAAGTTGTTATCGACGAACGAACTTACCATAAAAGATAACCAAATTTCAAAGACTATATTCAAAAAATGAAATGAGAAAGCCAACAAGGCAGATAGCTGAACAACAAAAAGATCGCATTGGCAGTTAAGGGCAATTCTTACGCCTCTCATCGTTATGAATCACCACCCCGCGGAAGGGTGGTGGTTTACTTTCCTGTTTCAGCTGTCTGAATTAAGTAGCAGGTTTTTCGAGGTCTAGGAGAGTATGGTGATCGAGACAGGAAGGAGCCTCTAAACAACATGATGAACCGTGCTAAGTGTGCTTTTTCGGCGTCTAATCAATGAATCCCAACTCTGAGTAAAATATTCCAACAAAACAGCAAAAAATAAAGGAAAATTTCATATACCTGAGTCGAATCAGCAGAAAAGACATGCGAAAACCCTTCAAAGATTTCAGATTTGGCACGCTTTAATTCTTGCAGTGACGCTGGAGGACTCAGTGTCACGGAATGAGAGTCGGTAACTGAAATACAAATTTCAGTTTTCTTCTTGGGTTTTGCCCTGGGTGCGTTCTTCGTTGCCGGATTCTGCGGCCAAGCGTTCTTACTTTGCTTCTTGATAATTTGAGCTCCATTTGGAGCAGCGAGGGGTCGAATTCTTAGGAAAACTTTGAGATTTTCGGGAAATGCGGGTGGTTCTGAGGTTGAAACAGAATCTGAAGTGGATAGATCAGTGTTCGGATTCTGGGGAAGTTGGATAGAGAGAATTTCTTCGATGGGGAAGGAAGGGATGTTTTGTGAGATTGAGGAGGGAGAAAGTGGCATAGGAACAGGGGCTACGGAGGAAGGTGTAGGTCTCGCCCTCCGGTGGGGGTTCCGACGGACCGTCACCGTCGTGGGACACGGCGGTGGGCTGTTATTAGTCTCCATTCTCTCTCTCTTCTCCTCTGGAAAATCGCGGCTAGGATTTGAATATGAAGAGTTTGGGATGGAGGGAAGATCGAGACCCGCTTGAAAATGGATCCAATTACGGGTCAAATTAGCCCAATTGGCTTTTTAAGTGTGGGTTGCGGCCCTCTAACCCATCTCACAATTGGCCCAACCCATCTCTTTTTTCTTTAGTTAAATAATTCAAAAACATGATTCATTTTTTATTATTTCTCATTTTTAGTGATTTTTAGATTTTAAACATAAATTTATATTTTTTAAATTTATTTTGTTAAGACAAACTAATAACCTATAAAAATTAGAGACAAAACTAAAATAATTAAAACAACGAGTGAGAACTTTAGGTTAAATTAACATAACAGTTTTCTCAATACATCAAGAAAAATGATAAACTAGGGAGGAGTCAAGTGGACTTATAGGAACCTTACTTGGTGTAAGTAAGGATCCAAAGAAGAGGAGGAAAGTGACAAAAAAGTCTTAATGGAAGTTGAAATTTACTTCGGGATTCATATATATCTTCATTACCGTTTCTAGCTCGAGCTCCAACTCTATTTTTGTTATGCTCTTTGTCAATGACCTTGGACAAAAGAAAAGCGTTTACTATCGCATCTCTAAAACTTGGGACTCTTGCTTGGCGTTTTTTTAGGAGTTAGATCTTGCGTCTTCCTTCTTACTTGAGGTTGCCTAGTCTCTCAAGAATTTGCTAAAAATGTTCAATTTCAATGGAGTTGTTGAGTCGCCTACTTCCTTCATAGTAAGTACAAAGAAGTTGACTGACACCTCGTCGTGGCGGGCAAATTACTCACCTACTTGTTTCTAACAACAACCAAATGACGGATAATTTTACTGAAAAAATGCCTAAATTACCACTATATAATTTTTCAAGATATATCTGTTGCCTCGTGCATGCTCTTCTCCCGAGACTTAACCGGTTACACAAATAACTATATGCTAACAAAATATGAGATTTCTTTCTCTTTATTGTTGTCGCTCAACCAACTAAGATACCAAAGAAAAACAGCAACTACCCGAGCTAACGTGATCCTTAATGAATCCCAAGAGGTTGATCTAATGGCCAAAACATGAAATTTAAGGCCTCCTAAGGTCCCGAGTTTGATAATTTCCATGTACTATCAAATTTATAAGACCAGTTATTTGTTCCGATTTTAATTGCTTCCCTTACTAATAAACAAATAGTGAAAATAATCCTCAAGAAATTAATTAAATTGCACGTAATAAAAGTAAGGAAGAACCAAATATAAAATTTGGGTTCACAGCATTAGATATCCTAATATGTACAATGAACCACATCACAACATTCACAACATAGTAGAGCTTGACAAAAAGTTCATAACAGACCACAATACCAGCAGCCCATTTGGGTCTGCAAATCAAAATTATTACAAAATACTACCCAACTTGCATTATTCACCCCAAAATACCTCTAAAAGCCCATAGAAATGCCTTACTACTGGAGAGTGATAAGACCTGGTGCCGCCGCGGTACAGTGGGGAGGATTGGTAAGCATGTGGACGACTTCCCTCATAGTAGGCCTCTCGACGCTCTCGTCATCGACGCACATCATGGCGATCTTGAACAGGTTGACAACGCTCATGAGTTGGTACCCGTTGAGCCTTTGATCGACGACTGCTAGCACTGATGCTGTATCGGAGGGATGAGCTAGTTCCGATATTGTCTTCTTGACCCACCTCACTATGTCCACTCCATCTCCGAACTCGCCCACTGGTTTTCGACCAGTGATCAGCTCGAGGAGGACGACACCAAAGCTGTACACGTCGCTTTTCTCGTCCACTTTCAGCGTGTAGGCATACTCTGTTTATAATCACAGTTAGGCAGAGAGATTATTAAAGAGCTTTACAAGGAAAATGAACCACACACCAATCACAAAAGACCATATAAAAACGGGTTTATAAACAAAAGATCCCCTTTCGACAAGAGAGAGAATGCAGTACTACCGTACTATAGGCGAAACAAAGCAAGCAAGGGAAGAGTTCCGATGAAGCGATTAATCCTGTTAGATAGAGTACGGGACATGACCAATACTAATTTGTACAGGCACTTTTAACGTCTCCAATCTACTCTTTCCTTTTCAATAGAGTTGAGTAGAGGTATAGAGGTTTGGAGAATGGAGATGGCTCTACTATCTCCTTTTCATAAGATTTGAGTAAAATTTTGATCAAATGAAGGATCATTATAATATTTTCTTCTTTTAGTTTCATGAAATTAATTTCAAAACATTTCCTTTATTTCACTTTGAAACCACTCTTGTAAAAGCAAACACTGTCAAAATGTGTCCATAAGTCCGTTTTAAAGGGGTCCTCCTATCGGTGCAAACTTGAAACATAAAAATTTGCTCCTCTCTTAAAGTCCGGGCTCAAAACTCTCTATGTTATCAACCCTTGTCGGGCAAGTCAAGACAAAACTTTACCCTAATTTTAATTGGTCCTCTTCTAGTGGACGGCAAAAATGATCTCCAAAAATTAATCGAGATGTGCATAAACTGACCCAACCACTCTGAGTTACAAAAAAAAAAATGTACTACTCCTATGTTATACAGTTATTGCACCCATCTAACTCCTACAAAAAAAACTAGGTAATCTTAACCACTACTCAGCTACACTAATCAGGACTCATAACCAACACGTAACTATCCTTTACCAGAAAAATAAGTCCAACACATCGATTTGTACTTCAATTGGTACATCATGCCTACATGACATGGCATTTTAAGTGTAAATCGTAAAAGCGGGTCCCATAAATTTTGATATATATTCAAATTAATGGATGTAAAGCATTTTAAGTGTATGCTTGATGTATAACTTGATGCACAACATAATATGTTAGTAGCCTTGCTCTTACCAGAATATCTATCAAGTATTAGTACCTCTTACTTCTCATGAACTTTTCTATAACTTTAATCGGCTCCCGCTAGTTGACGATAGGATTGGTTCCGAAGATTAATCAAACCACACACAAACTGGCCCGACAATCTGAGTTATTAAAAAATATATATATATATATATATATTTCACAGCGTTATATCATGGTCTTCCCATTAAAAGATTTCATGCAAACTTGGTAATTGAGAAAGTATTTCACATTATTAAACATGGAAATGTGTGAACAAATATTCAGGTGGTGATAATATTTTCCACGGTGAGAATTATCAGGGGAAAGTGATGAATCACCTGGAGCAATGTAACCGTAGGACCCAGCAATGGAGGACATGCACTCCGAAGCTCCAGCATCCTGCAAGAACTTGGCTAAACCGAAATCAGCCACATGAGCCTCGTAGTCCGAATCCAGCAGTATATTGTTCGATTTCACATCCCTATGAATGATCAGCGGCGAACAGTCATGGTGCAAGTAACACATCCCCTTCGCCGCCTCCACCGCGATGCGGTACCTGGTTTCCCACTGCAAGTGAGCACCCTTTGATCCGTGAAGCATCTCTCCCAAGCTCCCATTTGACATGTACTCGTATAGCAACAAATTCGTATCCTTGTTCGATACGTATCCCAGTAGCCTGACAATGTATCGGTGCCGGATTCGACCCAGAGTCTGTATCTCGGCAGAGAAACCGTGGTCGTTTCGGCCAGACCGGCGGCCGGTGGTTAACCGCTTGATCGCCACGTCTGTGCCGTTCGGCATGGGCCCGCGGTAGACTACCCCGGCTCCTCCTTTGCCTATGATGTTCTCCTCCTTCAGGCACTCAACGACATCCTCTGCTTTGAAATCCAGACGTTGAAATGTAGTAAGCTTCCAAGCCCTAGAGTTTTCCAGTTTCTTGCTTCTGATTCGCATGCAGGTTAGCGTAATCACTAACAAGATAGTGACGGCTACGATGATTGTGATAATCAGCTTCTTTGTAGTAAACGAAGATTCGTGGTGTTTCTTGAAAGCATTTGCTGGAGTTTGGTATATTGGGCATGATCGATTACGTGATAAACAGAGTTTGGTGTTTCCGGCGAATGAGCTAGAGTTGAAGGCCTGAAACTGCCCGCTGGTGGGGATTCGACCGGAAAAATCGTTGTAGGATAGATCTAGTTGATTCAGGCTGGTCATTGAGGCAATTTCAGTAGGAATTGGGCCACTCAAGTGATTACTCGATAAATTTAGTACCCCTAAGATAGGTAATCGAGTCAGGTCAAGTGGAATTTCACCGTACAAGTTGTTCCGGCTGAAATCAATTGCACTTAGAGAATTACATCGGGCAATTGAAGGTGGAATTTCACCGGTAATGTTGTTGGAGCTAATGCTGAATTTGGTAAGCTTCTTCAGGTTGAAGATTGGCTCGGGAATTATACCGGAAAATTGGTTAACATCAAGAGAGAGAGTTACCAAATTATCCAGGTCTCCCAGAGCCGGAGGAATATCGCCGGTGAGTTTGTTGTTAGACAGGGAAAGTATACTAATATTCCCGCCGGAAATCCGCGTCGGAAGTTCGCCGGTGAACAAGTTGTCGCTGAGTTCGAGCATGTCCAATACCGGCAAGTTGAAGAAACCAGCGGGAATGGTCCCGCTCAAGTAGTTCTTCGTGACTCGCACCCGAGTCAGTGATTTGCACTCGCCGAGTTCACCAGGAATTGGACCGACGAAGTAGTTCTCCATGAGTATCATCGTCTTCAATTTTCCTCCCTTGCACAAATCGCGAGGGATTTTCCCGGTGAGGTGATTCTCCGTCACGTCAAGGAACAATAACTTGCCGTTACGCCCGAGATTCTCGGGCAATTCAAAAGTGAAGTTGTTTTCCCAAATTTGCAGAACCTCGAGATTGGGAAGATCGCCGATGAACGACGGAATTGGGCCGTGGAAATTGTTTCCGTACAGGTTAATCAGTGTGAGATTCGTCAATGCAGCAAAGCTCGCCGGAATCTCTCCGGTTAAATCATTAATGGAAAGATCCAGCGATTTCAGACTTACTATACTAGATAACTGTGGAGGGATGAAACCAGTAAGCCGATTCAATTGGAGAAACAAGCTGTGCAACGTCTTCAAATTACTCAAACTCACCGGAATTTCACCAGTGAGGTTACAACCGCCCAAATCGAGTAGCTGAAGCGAACTCAAAGCTCCTAAATCCGGCGGAATACCTCCTTCGTACGAATTGAAGTAACCAAGAGAAAGTTCTTGAAGCTTAGACAACCGAGCCAAACTCGCCGGAATTTTACCGGTGAGACCGTTGCCTTGCAAACCTAAGCTCTCCAAGCTCAGAATCTCCGAATAAGCCTCCGGAATCTCGCCGCTGAAATAGTTCCCGCCGAGATGAAGTACTCTCAGCTTCGGCAGATGAACAAACTCCGTCGGAAGGTTTCCGCTGAAGTTATTGTTATAAATATCGAAAACCTCGAGCTCTGCCAGTTCCACGATGACATCTCCGGGGAAGGACCCGTTTAAGTTATTGTTCGAGATGTTAACGAACCTGATATCTCTGAGATTCGACACTTCCACGGGGAGAAACCCCGTGAGATTGTCAGCAACCAGAGTCAGATTCACGAGTTTGTTCAAAAAACCAATCTCCGGCGGAAGGGTACCGAATAAAGGGGTATATGAAATGTCGAGAGAAACAACCCGTGAATTCTCGTCACATGTGATTCCGGAGAAGGAACAATGCGAAAGATGAGATGAAGAGTACAACCAGTCGTGGAGTCCGGAGCCGTTTGGTCCGATCATGGAGGATTTGAGCTTCATCAAAGCTTCGAGGTCGGAGAAGGCATGAGAGGAGAGTGAAACGAACAGCGAAATGTAGAGAATTTGGAGAAGATGATTCAAAGGAGGGGTTCTCATTTTCTGTGGGGTGTTTTGTTTTTTTTTTTTTTGCACTGTTCTGGAAACGAAACGTACGAAAAATGCGTTGGGGGTTTCAAATAAGTAGTGGCATTGTGAGGAATCGAACTATCCGAGAATCAAAGTTGGATGAATAAACAATGGAAATTGGAGAGAGAGAGAGAGAGCGAGAGAGAGTGTCTCTGTGTGTGTGTGTGTGTGTGTGTGTGAGAGAGAGAGAGAGGGGGGGGGGGGGGGGGGGGTTTGTGGAGCATGCGAAGTCCATGGTTGTGATTCGGCATGACTGGGGTGATATGGTGTTAACCGTTGCTAACGGAGGCTGAAGGGTGTAAATTACAATTGTGCATGCTAAAATTGATTTTGTGAGGTACAACCCCATTTTTTAGCATCATGATTTTGGAAGAGATATGCAATAATAAGACAAAAAATATAGTTGATGAGCCCGGTATGAACTTTGGATCAATTAGCGACTAATATGCTTTTTAGATCAGCTAGAGCCATTCGAGTTAAGGGAAAATTACCTAATTTGCGGTCAGCGTTACTGATCGGCAGGCCTCTATCCTGGTTGGCCAATAACTATTTGGACATGAATACTATAATCTTGGTCTCCCAGAGAGAGCAAACGTCCCTAATTCTTCACGTAATTTCGGCAGACCGCGTCACTAACTACTCGACATCCCGAAGATTACGTCCAGGATCAGAGTGGCAATCTTCACAAGTTAAAATGCGCTCAGCGTTGGTGGTGAGACGTCTAGCACAAATTGATCATTTTCTCAAGACATTAAAGTCCATATCCGCCCATGAGACCAAATATGTTTTCATCTGTACCAACAGTACGCACTCGATTATCCTACCTCCACTCATTATAACCTGATGGAGGGTCCCTTAACTAGACAACTACCCCTGACCACTGGATTTGTGTGCAATAGCCAAAAGAAAGAGGTCAGAATGAATCACTATTTTTCAACACCATCAATAGTAAAATTAGAAATTTATTACAGATGGTTGAATTTTTTTTTTTGAGTTTTATTTTGAAAAAAATATATGATAGATATGAGTAGGTAGATGTTATTTTTGGTCGTTCATAATGATACCCTTGTAAATAAAAATAGGATATAAAAGAAGATAAAACATGAATAAATAAGGAGATGAGATAAGTGTATCTTCTTCTAATGAATAAAGTACTTCTCCAAATAACACATCCAAAATGCAATAAAGTAAAAAAAATTAAAATTTAACAAATTCAAATAGTCAAATTAAGAGCGAAATACGCTCTTTCGATCACCTATTACCTTAGTTCAATACATATTATACCAATGGGTATTTCCTATGAATCCTATATGCACGGGTCTATTTAGACTATGATAATTATTGAATTATTGCCTGATTGATTTATTATCCTTATTTGAATTTTTTTCTAATTTTTTATTTTTCGTCAATTTTTTTATGAATGTTGGTTCGTCTCGACAAGAGATTTTAGAAAAATATAAAATTATTTTTAAAACTTTAAAAAAACAAAAGCACAAACCAGTACATAGTCTTCTTTGACTTATTTTTCGTCTTTAGTGAATTTTTTTTATTTTTTAACATAATTTTTATGTTTTTGAGACTTTTTTCACTGCGACAAACCAACAATCAACGATTAAAAAAAAATTGATGAAAAAATAAAAAGTACAATTTTTTTGAATAAAGACAAAAAAATAATTTAGATAAGTTAAGCTAAATAAAGAACGTTAGGGAAAAATACATTGGTAAATCTGGAAAAAAAAGAGAGACTACGATTGTGTACTATTTTAAAAAAGATTCACCTTTTTTGTATATGTTTTGTGTGCAAAAAAGAGACGAGTTTGCGATTTCTAATTTTCTTATTAAATGGACAACAAAAATAAACAACGAGATCACATGGAGCTCGCAAACGAATGATATCATTGCATAAGTTGAAAGATCACTCAAAAGTGAGATAAGTTTTTTATAGTCATTCAAAAGCGAGCAAACATACAGGACAAACTTGAGCGCTGAGATTGTTTTCAATCAAAATATTAAAAACATTATGTTTCTTAACTTATAGATGAACCCATTTTCAGACTATGCTTAAAATACTTTTAAACGCAATAATAACCTCAAATGGAGTAAAAAATTTCCTCGCGAATTAAATGTGCAAAGACTAGAGTTCTGGTCAATAATTGAAGGATCAAAGCAAGATTTTTCTATACTTTTGGGACGTAAACTGTAATTAACCCTAAAAGTGTTACTGACGGGGAGTTAACGGACAAAGACTTTGATAGACTAATAGTACTGGTCCTATGGGGTTGACGTGATGGTACCCTATCTGCATTTTTGACGGCTGAAATATGGCGGTTTGAATGACAGGGTCATGATAATTTTCTGCATGTGTCAGCCAAGCTAGTTGGCATGTACTTCAAACGCCGCCGTTTCACCTATGGCTCCCAAAAAAAAAAACAAAATCACTTGGCAATTATTGAAGACCACTTACACTAAAGGCTCCATTTGTCTTAATTTAATTATAAACAATTAAGTTTTGTCTTTATTCAAAAAAAAATTCACATTTATTATTTTTATCTCAATTTTTTGTGGATTATTGGTCCGTCTCGATGGGACGAATCTAACAAGTATAAAATTATGTCCAAAAGCTAAAAAAAAGTCACTAAAGACGACGAATAAGCACAAAAAAACTCTGTTTTTAATTATTTTCGTCTTTTCTGATCTTTTTTCAAATTTGGTCAATGATTTATAACTTTTCTAAAAGCTCTCGTCCAATAATCTACAAAAAGTTGACAAAAAACAAAAAAATTTCAAATAAAAACGAAACAATAATCAAATAACCAAATTAGGCCAAATCGAATTAATCATCAAAAAATAAGATAATAAAATACGTTTTATGGATTAGGGTTCGGGACATTTTCAAATAAGAACGAAAAGATAATATATTTACACGAACATTTTCAAATAAAGGCGAAATGAGGTATATCCGAATTAGGCACCGAACCTTAATGATTATTTGGTCATAGACTTTGAAATGCATTGTGATATACCATATTTTAAATAAATAAATTGAAAAATGTATCTCATAACCACTTCTTGATAATTTTTTTAAATCTCTATATAATTGAACACATCGTTATTTAACAAAATCTATTTTATGCATTGGATCATCCATCGACCTAAGCATGGGAAAACAAAATATAATCCTACGACTTTGGTCTGGAAGAGTTTAAGATGTTCTATTGACTAAAAAGAAAGAGAATCTTAAGATACTCGATAGATAAAAACAAAAAATGAGAAAAGACAAATTCGTACAATAATAAATAAAAATAGAGATCAAGGAAAGAAATATCCAAATAAGAAGAACGGTGTCCTCATCCTAACATATTTACAGATTTTCGCTATAACTTATACTATAAAATTTATAACTATTGAGCTCATAAATATTTGTGTAACAATATTTCCCTCAAGGGCCTTTTTTTTAAGAGTAGCGCCACACACAATTTTACCTGCATAAATCTTAATATAAATGTGTCAAAAATTGTCTGATGTGTGTGAAACCCTCGTAATTTATAAACTCTACTTGCATGGGATGATTTCAGATGCGTTTGTATCCACATTTGCGCACATTGGGTTGTTCCGTTCACAAACTTTCTAATTTTTAAAATAAAAATGTATAGAAACACAATACTTATGCACAAATCCAGATGCAAACACATTTGAAATTGTTCGATGCAAGCACAAAATAACAGAAACTCTTTTGAACGTGTATGTCCGAATATGTGCATTGTACACAGGCCCGGTTTGGCCTGACTTGATTATTTGCTAATTGTTTCGTCCTTATTTGAAAAAAAATTTACATTTTTTTGTTTTTCGTCAACCTTTTGTGAATTATTAGTTTGTCTGGACGAGAGTTTTCAAAAAAGCTATAAATCATGGACCGAATTTGAATAAAGATCAGAAAAGACGAAAATAATAAAAAACAGAGTTTTTGGTACTTATTCATCGTCTTTAGTGATTTTTTTAAGCTTTTGGATATAATTTTATACTTGTTAGATTTGTCTCATCGAGACGGACTAATAATCTACAAAAAAAAATTGAGACAAAAACAACAAATACGAAAAATTTTAAATAAAGATAAAACTTGATTATGAATATAATCAAGTTAAGGCAAATGGGGCCACAAAACTTTTATGTATTTCTTTTGGGGCATGATCTCAATGTTGATACTAGCCTTTTAGGAGGACTTGATTGGGAAATGGGGGGTTGCGGGGTGTGGAAAAAGGTGGGGGCCAGTGCAAAGGCTGTCTTTGTCTTTTCCCAAACTGATATCTCTTTCTCTAACCTCTGAATTTCGATTTGGATGCAAGCGAAAAGTCTTCTCTTTTTGTTTTCTTTGTTTCGGAGCTTCTAACCACCAAATCAGGTTCGTCCAAAACAATTCCGGGCCCCCTATCAAATAGATTTATTGTCCTTTTGTTTTCGAGCAATGCCACACAATTTTTCGTAGAACACAAATATATCTTGAATAACTTAATATAAATGTGCTTCTTATTACATTATTATAAAATCGAAACGTATCTAACGATTTCGAACACATATGTATTCATAATTATTAACATAAAATTGTGTGCACAAACTTTTTCTTTATTTCTACGTTTTTTTGTGAATTGTGATTATTTTCAAATTTTGCATCTATGCACGCTTCTATTTTTTAAGTCAAATGAAACTTTACACTACACAAATGAGAAGAATGCGAAATAATATTATTGCAATGGGACCGAATGACGAATTATTTCTACTACTAGCGATACAAAAGTTAGGTATGTGGAAAAAAAGTAGGCGTTATCGAGAGATGAGCCGGAGAGGTCGTAGGCCCAACAAAACCTATAGGTCTTAATCCAATACCAATTACCAGGTCGAGCCGATTATTCAGCAAAGATCGAGATCGAATCGGAAAAGCTTTTAAATATCTTGAGAATATATAGAGCTGACGTCAGTACTGTAACAATGGCTGCAATATCTTAGTTTGGAGAATAAAGAAGATTAGAGTAACTTCAAAAACCTTAAGGGATGTCAGTACATAAATTACATACCTTAGGGCAGGTAAGTGTAATTCATCCAAAATAAAATCTGGACATAGGATGGAAAATAAGAAAGGTTGGAAAAATTTCAAAAACCTTAATGGAGGTCAATATATAAATTACATATCTCAGGGGAGGTAAGTGTAATTCATCCAAAATAAAATATGGACCTAGGAACTTTTAGGCGCCATAATTGGCCCTTTTTAAAATCACTCTTGCAACTCAATGAGTCCAACCGTGGACTTCCACACTACATTATCCATTTCAAACTGTTCCCTCAAAGAAGCTTTACAAGTCCCTTTATTCCCACGAATAAAAGTTGTACAAAACACAACTTGACCCTTCAAATTTTGTGACACCCGTGTCAGCTGCGAGGTCGGACATTTAGAAGAGAATTTCAGTAGATTTTTGAATGAGTGGTCGAGGGTTCCACGTCTATTGATTAATGTAAAAATGCAATGGAAATTTTTTTGGTTCCCAAAAACTTTCTCAAAAATAATTTTGAGATTCACTTGAGTGTGCAGTGTTTATAAATTCAAGTAAATCTGATTCATTAATTTTGAATTCGAAAATATTTTTTAAAAAAAAATTCGAAGACTATAGAACTCTTCATAATATAACAGATCATGATTTTGCGTACACAAAGCGTGCTTACATCCTAACAGTGATACGAATAACATATTGAATGACCTGATGGGAAGTCTATGAAATTTGAACGACTAAAGAGGATAATATTATATGAAGCGTGAATAGGTCGTTACAAATTGTCTGTACCAAAATTTTTCAATACCCTTCTTTCAATGTATTGTTTTTGCCGTTAGATCACGTGAAATTATTTGAAGGGAAGTTCATGGAATTTGGATGGGTGAACTAGTGGGAAGTTTACGAGATTTTAACGGTCGAAATGAATAATATTGTACAAAATGTGAGCAGGTTGTTACAAAATTTCTCTACCGAACTTTTTGTACCCTTATCTCAATTTATATTTTGTCGTTAGATAACGTGAATTTTTTTAATTCTTAATTAATTAATTTTTTTACATAATTTGACGTTATAAAATACACCGAAGCAGAATTACAGAAAAAAATTCAATACAGAGGATTCAAGCTCCAAGTAGACTGAGAAAAGGGGAACCTCAAAGCTCACATTTATTGTAACATTAAAGCCTAGCATTTATTCCTCTTCCTCTTCCATCCTGTGTGGTTGATCCACCAAGAGAGAGAATATATTCACATTCTCTCTCTAAAAAACAAAAAGAAGCATTAGTGGATAATTTGGCATTAGAATCTGAGTGAGTGGTACAAAGAATAAAGATTCTTATTTGCTTTTGTGGGTAACAAACCCAAATTGGATGATTGTACTTGCAGTTGAGACCTTATCAAAAGTGAGAAAAATGGAGTGGAGAATCCCTCTAGTTGATGGTGGAGAATGTATGGGGTATTTAATGGTATTATTGGCCAAAATAATATGTTTTTTCAAAGTTTGGTTGATACCCCATGTGCAGCTCTTTTGCAAAGTTTTAATGATGGTCTCAGTTTCTTGTAGGTGCGTAATTTATTCAGTTTCTCGAATCGAACAAGAAATTTTGATTTATGATTTCTTAAATCGAAACCGAACTAGACTTTTTTTGTTCATTTTTTTTCAATTTTGACCCGACTCGATTTTGTTTTTCAATTTATTTGGATGATGCCCATTATGAAAAAAATAAATTTCTTAATTCACAAATAAGCATCCGGCCTATGAAGGGGCCAAGCCCAACACATATATATGAAAATCCAATAAATACAAACTAAAAAAATATTAAGTTCGTTATCTTATTTCGGTTCGATATCTATAGCAAAAAGCAAAAAGTCAAACTGTGGGGTAGTGATGATCCACCAATATGATCCAATTCGCCTCCAAGATCCAAATTGCTTTTGTTAGTGTCAACGGCCTGTTTGAAACAGCCTCATGGCACATCGATGATAAAGTTAGAACTTGCATGCTCAAAGCGTAATAGTATTGTCGTAATAATTGATAGCGTACCTGATTTTAGGCTATGACCCTCTATTTATAAGCCAACGAGTGCCTTAGTTTGGCAACAATATAAATTACACATTGCAAGATATGACCGTTTCTTTGCTGCATGGTAAGTTTCTTAACATGAGTATCACGCCAAATCTTGTACTTTCTTATTCGGATACTTTTTCGATCCCAGCAGGTCCCAGTATCTGATCGATAACCTCTTATCATGGGTCGTTTGGTAATACACCGGTCGAAACCCGCGCTACTAACACAAACCGATGATCTACGATCCCAATCTGTATTTCGGCCCCTCATTTTTTGATGCGGGTTCCTCTTGGTCGATAAGGCCCATCATGCTTCTGACCCACTCTATATGTTCGGCCCATCATCACAGATGTGGACTGATCGACAACTCGATCCACTGCACAAATCAATTATTTTTTAATATGCCAAACCAAGCTGGACTGTAGCGGTTTTCACTTAGACCCCCTATTTCTTAACAATTTCTAACCCTACTGCACTTCCAACTTGGTTGTAGTTAAATGATTTGAGTTGTCCATTTTATAACAATTATTGTAGTTCATCAACCAAAAAAATCATCTTGATCGGCTCAAGTTGAAGCACTCCTGCATACCTTTTACAAAGTATTAATGATGGACTTAGTTTCTCGACAGTTTTTGATCCCGACTATAATCTTTGTCCGGTTCTAGAAAATGATTCGAATTGTTTATTTTTATAACAATTATTGTGTAGTTTTTTAATAAAACAATTATCTTTATTGGGTCCTGTTAAAATACTTAATCCAATCATATTTATATCAAAAAATATATAGAAGGTTAAAAAGTTCAACTTGTATTTTCTGCAAGGCTAATGTGACTTTTTTGTCCATAATTATTTGGTGTTAATGTCACTGTGTGTTTTATTATTTTTTTCTCATTTTTATCAAGTTTACATCTAATTTTTTGGATTAACCATTTTCAAGAATCTAGAAAGTAAAAAAATATGAGTGAAAACTATTAAAAAAAAATCACTAAAGACAGACAAAAGTAAATTTTTTTTAGAATGGTTATTTGTATTTTCAGCATCGTCCTATCTGAATTTTTAAAAATTAACTTATATTTTTGTATTTTTTTGATTTTTCTCATCAATATGAATGAGGTAAAAACCCAAATTGAATGACTGTAATTGCAGTCCAGCATGCCCAATTTGGCTTATGAAATTTTTTAATTTTTTTTTGTCTTTATTCAGTTTTTTTTGGATATTTGTTATGTTTTCACCGATTTTTTTATGTTTATTAGTTCGTCTCAACGAAAAGAATCTAAAAAATACAAAATTGTACCCAAAAGCTAAAAATAATTCACTAAAGACGAAAATTATTCGTCTTTAGTGAATTTTTTTTAGTTTGTGGATATAATTTTATATTTTTTAGATTTCTTTCATCGAGACAAACTAATAAACATCAAAAAATGGTGCAAAATAAAAAGTTATAAAAAATTTTCAAATAAAAACAAAATAATAATCAGACAATAATTCAATAATAAGTTAATAACTATAGTCCAAAGGGAGAGAAAATGGAGTAGAGAATCCCCCTCTAGTTGATGGTGGAGAATCTAATGGTATTTAATGGTATTATTGGCCAAAATTGTAAAGTTATTACTTTGTTTTTTTTCAAAGTTTGGTTGATGCCTATGTGCAACCCTTTTACAAAGTTTTGAGATTCAGTTTCTCGATAGTTTTTGATGCGGCCTTTACTCTCAGTTCGGTTCTAGTTAAAGAATTTGAGTTGTTTATTTTGACTTTATTTGGTCAAATTAAATTATTAATTTATTAGCTATTGTATTCTTGAAAAATCTATGTTCATTTGGGTTAAATTGTTCCAGGTAAAGAATGATTTTGGGCCTTTGACTTTTATCACTCGACACGAGTGTACAATGAAAGTAAAATATGTAGGCTCCATTTGGCCTGGCTGAATTTTCTGGCTTATTTTTTGTCTTTATTCAAATTTTTTTTGTATTTGTTATTTTTATATTATTTTTCATAGCTTATTGGTTCATATCGATAAAAGAAATCTAAAAAGTATAAAATTATGTCCAAAAGTTTAAAAAAAGTCACTAAAGACGAAAATAAGCCAACACAGACGCTGTTTTTGGCTTATTTTTTGTCTTTTCTGAACTTTTTTTAATTTTTTAACATAATTTTATACTTTTCTGAAATCTCTTGTCGAGACGAACCAACAACCATCAAAAAATTGATGAAAAATAAAAAATTTTAAAAAAATTTCAAATAAGGACAAAAAACTAAACAGTGAATAATCCAATAATTCAGCCAGGCCAAATGGAGCTTATTACTCCTTAATTAATAACTTATTGATTTTC
Organism: Arctostaphylos glauca; assembly: GCA_019985065.2. NCBI lineage: Eukaryota > Viridiplantae > Streptophyta > Magnoliopsida > Ericales > Ericaceae > Arctostaphylos > Arctostaphylos glauca. The sequence continues at coordinate 25,835,454 of JAHSPW020000009.1, read as the reverse complement.
ATTTGGAATAAATTATTCCAACTAGAGTAATGTTGGAGGGCAATTTTGTCATTTATCCTACAGAGTTAGACAAAATTTTGCATTAAATTTGGTCAAAATACACTACAAATAATTTAATCCAAATAGGTTGAGATAGATTAAGTTCTACTTCGTATAACCTAATTCAATAATCTAATAACTACCACAGGTTAAATTGACATTTTGTAACAGGTATTGTAGTTCATCAAAAAAAAAAAAAAAAACCATCTTGCTCGGCTCTCGTTAAAGTACTTGACCCTGCATACTTTTTACAAAGTATTAATAATAGACTCAGTTTCTCGACAGCTTTTGATCCTGACTACATTTTTTTTCTGGTTCTAGTAAAATGATTTAAATTGTTCATTTTGTACCAATTATTGTGTAATTCATCAATAAAGAAAATTATCTTCATCGGATCCTGTTAAAATATTTTATCCAATCGCATTTGTTTTAAAAAATATAGAAGGTTAAAAAGTTTACCTTGTATTTTCTTAAAGACTAATGTTATCAAGGTCTTCTTTGGGCCAAAGTTATTTTGTATTAATGCATATATGTCACTGTATTTTTTATCCCAATTACATTCTACGTTCAATTCTGGTAAAATGATTCGAATTGATTATGTTTGTAACAATTATTGTGTAATTCTTCAATAAAAAAGTTATCTTCATCGGGACCTGTTAAAATACTTGATCCGATCACATTTATTTTAAGAAAATATAGAAGGTTAAAAAGTTCACCTTGTATTTTCTTCAAGACTAATTTGTTTAAGGTATTCTTTGGTCAAAATTAGTCTTTGGTCACTCTATTTTTATTATTTTTCCTCAAGTTTACATTTAATTTTTGGATTAACCATTTGCAAGAATCTAAAACATAAAAAAATATGAGTAAAAACTAAAAAAAAATCACTAAAGACAAAAAAAATTAAAATACAATTTTAATTTTTTTGATATTTTTACCGTTCTTATATTTAATTTTTTAATTTCAAATTATATTTTTATACTTTTAAAATTATTCTCACCGAGATGAACAAAATAACAATGGATAATTGTACATGCAGTTCAGCCATATCCAAGAGAGAAAATGGAGTGGAGAATCCCTCTATATCTACTTGATGGTGGAGAATGTCTTGGTGTTTAATGTTATTATTGGCCAAAATAGTAAAGTTATTACTTTGTTTTTTCTAAGTTTGGTTGATGCCCATGTGTAACTCTTTTGCAAAGTTTTGATGGTGGACTCAATTTCTCAACAGTTTATAAATGATTCGAGTTATTTATTTTGTAATTGATAAGTTCGAATAAACTTAACACTCAATCGTTCAGTACATAATTGTTTAGATTTAAGTACTCAGTAAGAGCAACTCCAAAAGAAGTACCCATTTTAGCTACTCAAAAGTTTGACTATTTATTTTTTTATAGATGCACTTCAATATAAGTTTTTATTTGCCTAGCACCTCTAGGCTAGCTATATGTAGCGAGTGAGAAGGACAACATGTATTTTGCTTAGCCTTATGAAGGGTATGTTGGAGCTAACCAAACCAAACCAAACCAAACTGAGCCTTGTGTCCCAAATCAATTGGGGTCGGCTACATGAATCCTTTTCCTCCAAAGAGTTCTGTCAAGTGCTGTTTCCTCACTTAGCCCTAGTAGACTTAAATCCTTGCGCACTACCGCATCTAATGTCAATTTGGGTCTTCCCCTCCCCGGAGCATTGCTATGCAAAGCTATCCTATCCGCTCTCTTAACTATTGCCTCCGTAGGTCTACGATAGACATGTCCAAACCACCTAAGTCTATTTTCCCTCAACTTCTCGTCTATAGGTGCTACACCTACCATCTCGCGGACTGTTTCGTTTCTAATCCTATCTCGTCTAGTCTTACCACACATCCACCTCAACATTCTCATTTCCGCTACACTCATCTTGGTCACCTGTTGTTTCTTCATAGGCCAGCATTCTGTCCCGTAAAGCATCGCTGGTCTTATAGCATGTTGGAGCTCTATAATAAAAAAAAAGGTCTTGCTCCCACTATGCGTTGGATAATATACACACAATGTCAAATAAACACGAATATCAATATATATTTTACGGATATCAATGTATATTCGCAGATATCGATACACTTTTTATACATTATCCACTGTTTAGTGGGCGGTGGTTAGCATTTTCAAAAAAAAAAAAAAAATACTAGCTATTTTAGCTGGGGGGGATTTGTCTAGGGTGTGTTGGAGATGCTCTAATATATCTTAAATTGTCAATTGACAATCAGTCTTCTTAGCCATAGATTGATCGACCAAAATGAACCAACTATTGGATTTGCTCGATAAGATTCCTCAAGCAAAGTTTAAGGGCGCTTCGAATTTAAAAAATAAAATTCTCAGTAGACAACACACTCCTCCCTGTAAGAAAACAAGGAGCGTGATCTATGACTGTAAGGTCTCATCACATCCTCCATCATTTGACACTATAAAAAGAGTTATTGTGTCAATATAAATGTATGTTCACAAGCTATCTTCTATATACTTGTTTACACACACATTCAACTCCCATACAATCAAGATACAAATTGATCAACAGAGCATTCTTGATTGAAAAACACTGCACAGTCTTTTGACTTATCTGCAAAAACCTAATAAGAGACTCGAAGGTTATTGTCTAATTTCCAGCATCATAAGTGATAGCTATTGTGTAACTCATCAATAGAACAATTATCTTGATCGGGTCACGGTAAGGTACTTGGTCCAATCACATTAATTTTAAGAAAAGTATGGAAGGTTAAAAAATTTATTCTATACTTTCTTGAAGACTAATATGATTAAAGTATTCGTCCAAGATTATTATTCTGTCAATAAACAACACATCGAGTCCTACAAAATAGATGGCTCATATTATTTCAGTAGAATTGAAGCGAGACCCTTCTAGTTAAATAATTCAAGTTGTTCATTTTGTAACACTTATTGTGCAGTTCATCAATAAAAAAATTTATCTTGATCTGGTCACGTTAAAATACCTAATCCAATCACATTTCTCTTAAAAAATGTAGAAGGTTAAAAATTTTACCTTGTATTTTCTCCAATTCTAATGCGATTTGATACTTAGTAGTATTCATCTGAGATTTTTCTGCTGATAGATTATACTCTAGCCCGATCTGCCCTATGGTAATTATAGGTTTTTTGGCTTATTTTTTGTTCATTTCCGCTGTCTATTTGGACTACTTTATTTGATAACGAGTCTTGAGTTTTGAGCTTTGAATGGTGTGTTGCCAGCCTTACTAAATGTCATAGAAAGACCGAAGTACCCTCTGTCACTCTAATTTAGTTCAAATGTTATACACCTATAAGGACAAATCGGTAATTGCTCATTTAAAATAAAACAAAATACATTATTAAATTTGATCAAATCACACTATAAACAATTTAGTCTAAATAACACCGACTAAATTAAATTCTATATTGAACATTGTAATTTAATAATAATCACGGTGAAATAAATTCATTGAGTCTTTAAAAATAGACGGTTCAAATTGTTAAGTCTCACATCGCCTATGTTAGTTCTTCTTTTTATATTTATAAGTCTTGAGCAACTTTTACCTTTCAAGTCGATTTTCAAGGTTGAATTAGGCCAATGAATTTCTAGCATGATATCAGAGTTAAGTCCGTTACACAATTATGACACACGCAGATCTTGTCATCTAACTCTTAGGTGTCCTCACATATATATGCATTCCATGCTTCACGTGAGGGAGGGTCTCAGCGAGTCTCATATCGCCTATATTGGTTCTCATTCCTCTGCTTATAAGTCTTGAACAACCCTTATCTTCAAGCTGGTTTTCAATGTTGAATTAGACCCATGAATTTTTAACAGGAGGAATAAAATAAGAGGGAGTCCACCCTAGTACTTAAGGATGAAATCGGCTGGAGTTCAGTTAATTTGTAAGTACGAATGATTGAATCCGATTGATTCGGAATGAAAATTTTGTATACCAATTCTGATTGATTTTATATAGAGATCGAAATCAACTTGGGTCTGAAAAAAAATTTAATTTTGTGTCACGTGAATAAAAAATGGTCTTAATTTTGATCCACATAAATTAGATTTTGAAATAGTAGCAATATAAAACTCAAAACTCTTGTATTGATGCCTAAACCACTTATTAAAAAATAAACAAATACAATTTTCATAAGTAAAACCAAAAAAATAAATTATATAATTGATACGGTTCAGTTCAGTCAGTGCAAATAAAAAATAAGAAAATCAAAACCGGATCAAAGAATCGACAAAAATCGTAAATCGAAATTAAACTCACCCCTATTTCGGCAATATATAGCAATATCCGTCCAAGGTTATTTTTTCTGCCGATAAATTACACATTAAATTTTACAAAATAAACACTTTAAATTATTTCAATAAAACCGGAGTGGGTCCCATGCGCCCGAACTGCATGTTGCAATCCGAGAGATTCTGAACTGAAATGTGTCAAATTCCGTCGAGAAGCTGCAGTTCTTTAATCAATTTTTTATTTTTTGTGTTGTACGAATAATGTAACTTTTTATACTGGAAATTATAGATGCCCACCAAATAAATAAAATATAAAAAAATAATACAAAAGGTATATTGATTATCTATAAGATATGTATTGATATGCATAATTATGTATTGATATTAGTAAAATATATATATTAATATCGGTGTTTGTTTGGCATCATATGCTGTATATTATCTGCCACCTTACGAATGTATCGCATAGCTCGATTATTTTTACACACATTTTATTTCTATACGATTTGTTTTTGCATTTGTTGTTTTCACCTCAAATTTTTGTGAATTATTGTCCATCTCGATGAAACAAATCTAAAAAGTACAAAATTATATCCAAAAGTTTACTAAAGACGATGAATAAACACAAAATACCATATTTTATATTATTTTTGTCTTTTTAAAACTTTTTAAAAATTTTGTTCATTATTTATTATTTTTTATTTTTTATTTTTTTGAAACTTTTGTGGATTATTTTCCTAGAATTTTGTACCACGTGACAGGAGTACACTGAAAGTAAAAGATGGAATAGTCCTCAATTGACTTACTAGTTTCTATTTAGACTAAATTGTTATAAGTGGAGTTATGTTATAGGGTAATTGCGTCATTTAACCTGCAGAGTCAAATAAAATCCTATATTAAATTTTATTTCGTACAACATAATCCAAATAATATAATAATTACCACATGCCATTTGTAACAATTAATTTAGTTCACCAATAAAGAAATCATCCTGATCAGCTCAAGTTAAAGTACTTGATCCAGTATACTTTTTCCAAAGTGTTAAGAATAGACTCGGTTTCTCAATAATTTTTAATCCCGACTATATTTTCCGTTCGGTTCTAGTAAAATAATACAAATTGTTCATTTTGTAACAATTATCTTCATCGGGTCCTGTTAAAATTCTTAGTGCAATCAAATTTATTTTAAGAACATATAGAAGGTTAAAAAGTTCACCTTGTATTTCCTCAAAGACTAATTTGATTAAGGTCTTGTTTGGCCAAAATTATTTGGTATAAAGAGAGAAAATGGAGTCGAGAATCCCTCTAGTTGATGGTGGAGAATGTATTGGTAGTGGTATTGGCCAAAATAGTAAAGTTATTACTTTGTTTTTTCAAAGCTTGGTTGATACCCCATGTGCAACCCTTTTACAAATTTTTAATGATGGACTCAATTTCTCCGTAATCAGTTCAGTTCGGTATAATTTAGAGTAAAAAGTCGGATTTGATTTAGTATGATTTTTTCTATTTCAATTTGATTTGTTTGTTTTTCAGTTTAGTTGGACCAAACCTTTGAAAAAAAACGAATTTTGTATTCAGAAGTACGCTTTTGTGCTATTAAGGGCTCAAGCCGTATGTGATAAAATACATTTTATAGAAGATGGAAAAATATAAATTACAAAAAGTTTAGGTTAGAAAACAAAATGAAGATTACAAAATAATTGTTTATGCTTTATTCCGTTCCGGTGTGCTTCGGTCTTTAGAGTTAGAAAAATAAAATTGAAGCATTTTTTTTTAATATATCAAACTTTACTTGTTCAAATTTGACCCGTTGAACTAAAGAGACAGATTTGATTTATAACGCCTTATATAAATCACTGACTCAACAACTTGTTGGAGCCCAACCACATGGCCCAAAATGGTTATGCCCAAGTTGTTAGTAGTAGTTTACATAGTTTTTTATATATCCAGGACCACCCATGTAGACTTTCGATGTGGGACGGGACATCACAATCTCTTCACCTTTAAGACCTTGCACCCTCGCAAGGGGTTCATACTAGAGTCACGACGGCCTAACCCCGGGTCTATTCCCTAGTGACCAAACAAAATTTTCGCCCCACACTCGATCGTGTACACGGGTTACTATGATACCATTTGTAACGCCCCATGTAAATTACCGACCCAACAACTTGTTGGAGTCCAACCACGTGGTTCAAAATACTTAAGTCCAAGTTGTTAGTAGTAGTTTACATAATTTTTTATATATCCAGGATCACTCATGTAGACTTTCAATATGAGACGAGACACCACACGATTTATCCATTTTCACTCATACTCTTACTAGAACAATGTACGACCCTGCTTCATTTGGCATAAGGAAATTATTAGCTTTTTGGATTGTTTGGCTTTAAAAAGATCTGCCTAATATGAAGATTTTTTTGTTTGTCCAAAAAATGAAATTGTCCTCCCAATTCAAACAGAAAGAGTCCAAGTAAAATTAGTTTCTTGGGTATTTCCGTCATTATACCTATTTAGTCAAATAAAATTTTGCATAAAATGCAGTCAACGCATACTAAAAATAATTTAGATTAAAAATCTACTCGAGACAATATAATTTAATAATCTAATAATTATCTCAGGACAAATCGATTCTAAGTTGTTATAGTTTAATACTTACAGTTGTTTACCTTCTAAGAATTATAATTTAATAATTTATTTAGACTAAATTATTTATAGTGTATTTTGATTACATTTAATACATGTGTTTGTTTGACTCACGATGCATAATGACTGAAATGCCCTTGTAACTAACCACCTTTGTACTGATTTTTTTTAAAGAATTATTTTATTTATTTCTATAGAACAATTGTAGTGTCATGTCTACCAATTAACACACAAATCTAAATCTATAATAATTTCGTCCAAATAAACATTCATTTAAACTTGATAACTATTTAATAATCAAACAATCTAGTTTGGTAAATATTTAGCTCTATCCGACCCATATTATTTTTCAATCAATAAACAACACATCGAGTCTCATAAAATTAACGGTTTAAATAATTTTAGACTTTTAGTAGATTCTGAGTGGGACCCATGCACCCAAATTGCATGTTGCAATCTTTTATTGAAACGTGTGTAATAATTTTTTTATTTAATTATTTTACGAATAATGTACCTTTTTATACTGGAAAATACAGATGCCCACCAGATAAATAAAATAAAGGAATGCATTTTCCTTTGCTAGCCATTACATTGACATTTGGAACTTCTTTTTATCCATATTATATGGTATTATTGCCCTCTCTCAAATATGATTTGATAGTGTTTCTAAGCTATTTAAACACATTTTTCACCCAACAAACAATTGGCATTGTGCGATTCCCGGTCGCTCTTTTTTTTTTTTTAACTAGCAGTTAAAATTTTAGAAAAAATATCGTAGATATAGTAAAAAGGTAAATGTAACAAAAAATATTTATTTTATAAGACATATTTTGCTCTCTCTCAAATATGATTTGGTAATGTTTCCAAGCAATTAAAACACATATTTTTACCCAAAGAACAATTGTTGTTGCATGATTCCTCGTCGCCTTTTTTTTAAATAGGGCATGTTCATAGGCGGAATTAAGATTTGATATTGTCGGAGCCGAGACTTTTTTAGAAATGAAGGGGGCCGAATGTAATTTAGGAGGACCGAAATATAAATTTTTAAAATTTATACTTAGGTCCTAAATTGTTTTTTTAAATTTTGGGAATCCCAACTTCCCAGTCTCTATGTAGTTCCGCCCTTGGGCATGTTAGGCGTTCAGTTCTTACTCAAATAATGACTTATTTATTAGCAGTTAAAATTTTAGAAAAATATAATAGATATAGTAAATAGAGAAATACAGTAGAAGGATAGATTTTTATTTTATAGGAAGATGAATAGTTACAGATGGTTTGTTTAATTATTTTTTTCAATTAATATAAGAAGGTGAATCTTGTATTATAATTAATAATATCATTCTCCTAATTGGCAACGATATTTATGAAAATATAACGGCGATATAAAAGATAGATAATATATAAATGAGAGAGAGGACGGAATAATTTCATTTTCTTTCAAAAAATAAAATAATTTTTAAATATCCGAATACCAAAGAATAAATAAATCCAGAATATGATGAATCCGAATAACTCTTTAACCATAATGGAATTGGATATTTTTTATGGTTAGATCCAGCAGACAGCATCAGCACAAATTGCAGGAGGAAAGTGCCCAAGAAGTTGTGAATGGGATGATGTTCTAATCACAACAATTATTTTACAAATCCAACAAGATGGAGCCCACCCGAGTACTTATAGCGGGTCGGATTGATGGGTTATTCCCTCTATTCGATGATATTAGAGAACATGGCCATAACACAAATGCTTGGGCCGAAGCGAGAGATGGGCAAGTGAAATTGGAAGCCCAATAAAACTCGCATGCCTTAAAAACAAATACTCGATCAGATCAATAATTCAACCCAGATGAAGTATTGAATCGATGAGGTTTCTAGAAGGTCATGAGAACATCTAGGACTTATATCCGTACTGTGATAATGATGTTAATCATGAGTTTTGAAGAGATCTCGACATAATTAGTTTATAAAATTTGAGACAAATCTATAACTAAACCAAGTTACAATAATAATAAAACCTAAAAATTGCGTATAAAAGACTTTTTAGTTCCTGAACAGTGTTACAGACTCACCTTAAAATATAAATATATTTAAAACCGTATATAATACACGCGAGACTCTTTAAAACAATACAAACTCCATGTCCATGAGATGGAATATCTATGTGTTAATCATATATTAAAGGTGTATTTGTAGATTTTCTGTTAGTTCCCTCACAAAAATACAAGCAATCAATTGTTAAGGGATCCACCTCCATAGCAGTCCAATTAAAATATTATCGGTATATTCTGCATCAGTCTCGTAACAATACCGGCTCACTATTGTACTATATCGGTTGGTTCCGATCGGTGCCATACCGGCTCACAATACTTTTTTTTAATTTTCAATTGATGATTTTTTCGATAATTAGACTAAAATCATCCCTTTTATGTTTGATAATTTATTTTTAAAGTTGTAAGATTTTATTTTATATGTCCGATATAATTTTTTATTAAAAAATATATATTAATTTTAGCGATAAATTCAAAATGATACGCCGATGACACTGATGCCGATACATACTGTACTAATAATAAAATGCTATGTTCATGGTTACGAAATTGATAATTTTGATTCAATTCCATCCCCTTAAGGGCCTATTTGGATGGGGTATAAGGAAGGGGGATAATTTTTTGAAAGGGTAAAAAGATTGACGTAACATATTTAACATAATTTGAAAGGATAAAAATGAAGGGGATAACTTTTCACTTCTTCAAAAAAATCCCCCTAGGCACCCTCTCCCGGCCCAAAAGTTATTCCTAGGTATTATCCAAGAATAATATCCCATCTCCCTTATTACAACTACAAAATACCCTTATTTTTCTATTTTATCTTTCATCCAAATCAAATATTATTTTATCATATTTTTTAATACTTCATTTAAATTATTTACTTTTTTAACAATTCTCTGTAAATATCGTATCAATATGGTTCAACCTTCAACAAATAGCAAAATGCTACACACACACACCCTTTTAACACACTTTTTTTACACAACACCCAAAACGACGTCGTTTTGGGTGTGGACCAAATTAAAAAAAAAAAAAAATGAAAAACCAGAGACCAGAGATCAGAAAACCCACCCCCACCCCCACCGTCCCACCTCCACCTCCACAACCGACGGCCACTGCCATCATCTCCGTTCGCCGACGACTACCACCATCGTCGTTCGCCGACAAGCTTCGAAGACGGGTCCGATGGTGCGCACGAGGCCTCTCTCTCTCCCTCTCTGATCTCTGGTCTCTCTCTCTCTCTCTGATCTCTGGTCTCTGGCGAACGACGAAGCTTGCGAACAATGTTGGGTATGATCGAATTAGATACTTGATTGGAAGCACAGCTGAACCAAGCGTCCCAAGCAGAGCCACCATGCCAGAGGAAGCTCTTGACACTGAAAATGGAGTGATCGTCTTCTTCTTCTTCTTCTCCATTACCTCCTCGCTGCTTTACTTCTTCTTTCCCATCGGTTTCAGTCTCGTTTACGGCAGAGACTATGGCTTCCTCTCCTTGCTTCTCACCCAACATTGTTTTCGATTCTCTCTAAATCCCACTTCCAGATCTGAAACACAAAAAATAAGAAACCATAAACTGGTACATCCCCCAGAAAACGAAAATCCCAGAGACCCGTCTTCGGAGCTTGTCGGCGAACGACGATGGTGGTGGTCGTCGGCGAACGGAGATGATGGCAGTGGCCGTCGGTTGTGGAGGTGGAGGTGGGACGGTGGCGATGGGGGTGGGGGTGGGGGTGGGGGTGGGTTTTCTGATCTCTGGTCTCTGGGTTTTCTTTTCTTTTTTTTTTTAATTTGGTCCACACCCAAAACCAAGAGTGCTACATACACATCGTTTTAACACACCACTTTCACACATCACTCAAAACTACGTCGTTTTATATTGAGCAAGACCCAAATATGTTTTGAGCGATATGGGTCAAAAATAAATATGGTTTTTTTTCAATACAAAACGACGTAATTTTGAGTGATGTGTAAAAATGGTGTGTAAAAATGATGTGTCTCTAGCATTTTTGTATCAGTTGATCTAATAGCCGCTGAAGGGGAAGTGGGATGGGAGGAAGCTACTGAAGCTGTGGGTATGATTGCCTACTTTTTCTATACCAATTAAAAGTTGTAGCCAGAATGACATATTTCACCCCTTTTGGGAATTTGGAACTGATATACGATGGACCAGACGACTGCAAAACTCAAATAATTCCATACCAGTCTTCCTCCTACAGAGAGAGAGAGAGAGAGAGAGAGAGAGAGAGAGCCATTGCAATGATGTTGAACATCTATTTCTTCACAGCAATCGCGCGCAATTCAGGTGTGACTTGTGAGATCAGAGTTGTGCATTGCCCGAGGAGGAATTCTAGGAAATTTTTTCAGAAAATACTTTTGAATTTTAAATTAATAAATCAAATTTATTTAGATTTAAAAGCATTAGGTATGTGTTATGAAAAAGTTTTTGATTATTATACTGAATTGTGATTTTTATATTGGGTCTTGCTAATCACCACTGACCATGGATAATATACACTTAATGCTAAATAAACAAAAATATCAATATGTATTTTACGAATATCAATACATATTTACAGATATCAATACACAATTTATGAATATCGATATACTTTTTATATATTATTCACAACCTAATGGGCGATAGTTAATATTTTCCTTTCTTATTCATATTCAGTTCATAAAAAATTAAAAAAATAATTATAAGAATTGAATTACTATTTGCTCAAAATAAAAACATAATTATTTTATTAAAAACTTAAAAAATCACCATATAATTTCATTCTTTTGTAGTGATAAGATAAATCACCCATATTTTAGTAATACATATAAAATATGACCATATCAATGTTCCCCTCTTTTTCTCTCACTTGACTCATTTTTTATACAAGTTGCTAAGAATAAACTTTCTTAGAGAGAGAGAGAGAGACCGGGGGAGGAAGCGCGAGTAAATTATTATTATTATTATTCTGTTGCACACCTAGTTACTAAAATAAGACCTAAGTATCAAATTCAAGTAATATTTTAATTTATCAGTCTAATGTAACTTTTGCCTCTAACGAATCCTAATCCACATTGATTCGAGACCCAAATAAAGGAACTAGGAGGGCCGGTGCTATACGAGTATGCGAAGAGTATGGAGCTAGCTAGTTAGCTACTAATAACCTGACTCCGTCTCCCTCCAAACTAGTGAGATCAACTGCGAATTCACCTCCAACCAAACATAAGAATGAAATTGATCATTCTAATTGTATGCTATTCAATTTCACTCGAGTCTCTATTTCATAATATTTCAACATTGATTCAAGCGAACCAATCATAGCCTTCATGTTTCTTCTTCAAATCTATTCCTTTAGAAACAACCCTCAGGTTGCAAGCTGTTTTCGAATCTATCTCCAAGCCCATAACCCATTAGAGTTTGTTTGAAGTGATCAAGTTCAGAGAACGAGTCCCCAACTCCCGGAACATAGGTTACAAGGGCCTCGTTCTTGTACTGCTTAATGTTAGCCTTCCAAAGATCCTATTCATCTTGACTCAAGGCCGACTTTTGTAGCAGCTCTTCAGACTATCTAATGTGCCTGTTAATTAATCTATTTTCTTTCTTGAGAAATGCAGATTTAGAAGGCCAAAATCCAAAATTTACAAACATGGAACACTCCTGTCTTGTCTATGCAAAAGCGAAAACAAAATATTCACGTAAAAGCATGTAAAAAGCAACTAATGTAGATACGAAGAACAAGAAAACAGTTTTATTCTATGAAACTAGAAAATTGAAACAAAATGTTTTCGGAAGTCTGTAATCAAACTTCCGAAAACTCATTGATCAAGTTGAAGAAGTCCTCCACTGCAGTTCTATCTGAACTCGACCGTTCTTCGAGTCGATCAGGTGGTATCTCTCGTTGATCCTCTTGTTCGTAACCACATCAGAAAGGTTTATATCCACATAACCCAAAACTTCCTGATGGGAAAAGAAAATACAGATATTGTTAACGGGAAGGCCTCCAACTGGTTATACAAATTTTCACATGTACAATCAGGATGGAGTTAGAATTTGTCTGACATGTTTACTTTGATTGTTTTGTCTCACGCTTTGCCACGATAAACTACGCTAGTCTGATTCCTATAACAAGGTACGTATGTAGCTCGAATATTGGTGGATGGAGTTGGGATCTTCTATTCTTTTGTTAGAAATACCAAATCAATAAATGAACAATCAGGATGGTGTTGGAATTTGTCTGACATGTTTACTCGGATCATTGATAGTTTAGTCCCGTGCATTGACCCGACATGTAGGGATCAAGCATGCCCAATGGGCTTAACCAAAGCCTGACGTGTTTCGCATTGTCTTGCGCAACTAGCCCATTTGATGGGCGTGCACGTTGTGGACTGAGCCAAAGAGGTAACCAACCCGGTGACCCGACCAATGTCGTTACACCCGTCCTCCACATGTCCACCAGGTGGCTTGGCCCATGTGGTCTCCGACTTGACGTCCAGTGCATCATGCATGACGTTATTGGGAGCGTGCTCCGCATATGCTGGCTTGGAGCCCAAGCTGGGTCCCACTATATAAAGTAACCGAAGGTGAAAAGCACGGTACATGCTCTTTATTTATCTAAAAGTGCTTTTAGATTATTCTTCTCATTCACAAACTTACTTTTAAGTATAAGAATGTTTTCCAGTTGACACCGGTCATAGACACCAACTAGTTCTTATAACTTAAGAGGGATATCGTAGAAACTTTTAGATCGAGTTCGGGTCAGACAAACAACCGGATAAAGGACTCCATAGTCCCCTGCAAAATAATTCCTAAAATTTGGATTGGTCACAAGTACTTGATTCAGACGATGATCAAAAGAACATTGTTTAGAAGCATATGCAAAACATCATACCTTGGGGTGCAGGAGACCCATCCTTGAAGAGGTACTAACAACTTCAACATGAATCCTGTCGTTAGTTGGGGGTTCCTCCATCATGAACTGAAACTCTTCATCCCATCTCGGATCTCTGTTCTTCTTCACAGCCTGCATAAAGAAAAATTAACCACTCTATAGATATCAAGCACCAAAAACTGTTCCCTTCACTGATTTGACGTCACTTTACTTAAGATCAAAGAAAAGGGCAGGGTGGGCAGGGAAAGAATTGACGATGAATCTATAACAGAAAAGCAGATAGTTTTCAGTGTTTCGAAGCTAGCTTCTTGAGCCTCATGGGGAACTGGAACTGATCAGTGGTGTGGATTCTACAAGGCAAGTCTAGGTTCAACTCAACTAGATTGGGATTCATATGTTGTTTTGAGGTTGATATTGCGGGGAAAGAGGAGTCCTATTTCATGCCGGGAAAGACGAAAGTTACATACGTTGTTGATTCGAAGGCTGGCTAGTCTCCTGAATCTCCTGATTTGAAGGCCACTATGCTAAAAACATTATGGCTTCTCAACAAAAGTAGCAGTCAAGCATGAATAAGCTCACGACACGTTACCCGAAAAGTACGTAAAAAATTAGGAAGGACAACCCCTAGTATAATATAGGAATGAATCCCATATTCACATTGTAAGAATAGCCTTTGTCCGGGCGTCAAGACCCTAGGTCAGCCAAGCTTCAAAACCTCAGGAAAGTTCAAACATGTTACACTTTTGAGCCTAGAGCAAATGATGGTATTGGAATGAACAGAAGCGACAAGGAAGTGAAGCTGACCTGCAGCTCAAAAAAGGTGGAAAGAGTGGGTTCTTCTCACTCAAGAATCAACTGGTTTTTAGAAGTGGTTCAACTGAAAAGAGCAAAAAGTAGTAGACTCGAAAGCAATGAATGTAGGCTTGAACTATGAGCGTAATGGTATAAGCCCCACGCTTGTCTAGAATTAGTATACCAACAATTTGTTACCTTTATTCTTTCTGCACACTCACAAAGAAAACAAAAGTTGTTGCTTGAAGTCCCCGAATAAAGGAAAAAAGAAAACTGGCTTTTTCAAAGCTAAAAGAAAAAATAAAGCAATAAAATAGCCATTCCATTTCTGTAACCACCCACCTGTCACATATAGGGAAAAATTACCAGTAATCTGGATTAGATGTAATTTAGATATCAAAAACTCGAATTCTGTTGAACCTCATACTTCTTTCCTAGTCCTGTTTTGTCCAATATCACAAGAATATACTCCTTAGTCCATTTTCACTGTTGAAGGGCAAGACTGTAAAGAAGGGACCATTGAAGTAGGGCTGAGAGAGTATAGCAATTGACGTGTCAGCCATTTTAATTGTGTTGATAGGGACACGGGGACCCTGCTGCCCAAACGGTAGAGCCATATTTGGGCAGCATTTTGGTGGCCAAAACGGCACCGTTTTGACATGGAACACATCTTGTTGTGTCCCCGGTTCTATATTTGTTGATAGGCTAATAACATACCTTGGTTCTTTTCTCCTCTCCTCTGAAAAGTAAACGCACTTGAGGATTTGTGTGGTGCTTCCCCTCCAGATCTTGAGCTTCATGGACAATTACTGCAAGCAAACCTCCACCATCTGGGGTTCCATCAGGAGCCTTTTCTACCTCATTTGAATCTTCAGATTCTCTCGGGATCTCATCGTCGTTAAATTGTTTGTATATCAATTCAAGAGCAATCTGTCCTCGTGCCTTTTCGTTTTGAACATCATTCGGGTCCATGTTTTTCAGCAGATCAAGAGTCATAGTTTTTGGCTCCTCAGGTGTAAGTTCTTTCAATGGTACTACATTCAAGCCCATCTTGTCATGCTTGCCAACCTAGTGGGAAAAAGAAGTATACAGTTTGACTAAAATGAAGACGAACGAAAGAAACTTTTCTGTAGTTCTATGTCCTCTGGAACGCGGATAGTTCTGGTACGAGAAACGAATGAAAGAAACTTTTCTATAGTTCTATGTCCTGTGTTACCTGGAATGCGGATAGTTCTGGTACGATAAAAAAGAATGAGAAAGTGGTTTGCTACATGCCCTCAATTGTGGCATGGCAAGGGGACACTTCAAGAGACTAGTATATTAGAATGTGCAATTCCACCCTCTTCCGAATTTCATAGCTCGTATGACTAGCTTACTAACTTGACTTACATAACTTACTTCCAGTTTACTTTCTTGAAACTAGGCAAATGCGTTCACGATGGCACTGGAAAAAAATAGTTTCATTATTTCCTATACAATATGCAATATTTCCAGGAGCACAATGACCAATGTTTCACATTTTGCCTTGCAAAAACTCCACTTGCTTTATGTTATTGTTCACAGTTCTGGGAAAGGACCATGGCTGATCGCTTCGGACCACTAAATGTAACGATTTTGGAACGAAGACCTACCATGTTTTAGAATGTGCATTCCAAAACAGTTTTTCCTGGTTACACAGCTTCTAACTGAGACTTATACAAGCATGCTTCTAAATGAAAGGGCCAAAGTGCATACTGTCCCATTCTCCTTCAAGTTGAACCAGAAAGCAT
This sequence comes from Arctostaphylos glauca, assembly GCA_019985065.2. Taxonomy (NCBI): domain Eukaryota; kingdom Viridiplantae; phylum Streptophyta; class Magnoliopsida; order Ericales; family Ericaceae; genus Arctostaphylos; species Arctostaphylos glauca. Next base: position 25,819,028 of record JAHSPW020000009.1, on the reverse strand, counting down.
AAAGATGGATTTGGATTTTGATAACAAATCTGAAGAGAAAAATAAACATCAGAATATACCTGTTCCCAGTCATATACATTGACCTCTAAAGCTTGAGATTGCGGGTCTTTCACAACGAAGTTAAATTCTTCATTCCATTCAGGGTTCAAGTTTTTGTGCTTCACAGTAGTTTTCTTCGATGGAAGTTTGTCCTCGGTAAGTTTTAACTTGACGTAAGGATCTGATGCCCCCAAAAGGTCTTTCTTTTTAAGCTTCGTTGCTCCCAAAACTTTGACATGAAGGATTCCGACAGGTCTCTTCAAAGCTCTGCAAATTATTAGAGTTAATAATCAAAACACAGACGTATATGGAGGATGAATATAGTGTTCTCTAAGTGAAAATAAGAGAAACCATGCACTTACTTCGCAGGATCCATGATTGGTACCTCAAGAGTTTTGGGCCAGAGATACATATTAGCCACTTGGTCTTTGATAAGCTCCTAAAGGGAAAAAAATTGTAATGAGTACAGCTGAACCAAAGTCCAACACAATAAGTTAACAAAACAGAGCTTGGGATTCATAAAAAAATGGAGAAGGTATTAGGGCAGTTGGATGTAGAAACAGCCTAAATCATGCTCTTGCAAGTGGCATAGATTGTGGATACTCTCATTGATTAAGAAAAATTCTGCGCTCCACGAAAAAACATAGGGGTTGTCCCTAGACTTAAGGAAGGAAGAACAAAAAGTGTCCCTATGACTCCTGTTCTAGAGAAAGCGATGAAAGTATAGCTGTTCTCCATTTTTTTCGGGTAAAAGTTCTATGGTGAAGAGCCATGGTCAAGGTGACCCTATTTCATCCATGAGCAGATAATTGCAATTCAAAGAAGTTCAGCCATTACAAAGAAAGGTCTACGTTGCACGCCCAATCTTGTATAAGGATTAGCTCTGATCCAGCAATCTTTGAGCTTAGAAACAAGAGCAGTCCGATCTTGTCCCTCCTACAAAGCCTACGACTATTATTGTGCTTTTTACAATCTTAGCTGATAAGCTTTCACGTACTTCCGCCCCAAAAAATGCATTAATGCATAGAAACAATAAGAGTTTCCAGAGCGCTCCTCGTCCACTTCAATTTACATTAGCTAAACCAAGTAAACAATCTATGTTGGGAGAATTCGTCTAATCAAGGTCTGTATTCTTCTACATCGAATCCTTTGCAATCTGATGATGTCGGCCTACCTACTGTATCCACCAGCCAATCTCTTAATGACTCTAGTAACGTGACCCTTTCTAGGGACTAGGTAGGAGTACAATGCCTTGCTTCAGAAGACTGAGCAACCGTCCACCTCGAATCTTCCTACTTCCGCTCATCCGTGTAATCTCTCTCTCTTTAGCTTGAGAGCATCTTCTAGCGCTGCCTCCTGAGTCATTGATTCAGGAGCCTTAGCCCGCACGAGTGGTAGGTCAGTATATCGTCTTTCTTTTGTTCATTCCATATTCATCCTTCTAAATCGTCTTTAATTATCGCTGAAGGTAATGCGGGGATAGGGTAGGGGGAAGAATCTAATGAAAGCATAAAGTTAATAAAGACAGTAGCAAAGCCAACCATTTTGACGTACCTGGACAAACCTATACAGACCAGGAATGGACATAGCATCTGCTCCGAGCACTTTCAAACCGAAGTCAACATGAGGCTGCGAACTCGGACAAAAAAGGGAGAGTGAGAACTTAGCTTTAGACAGTAAAAAGGAAAAAAGATTCTGTAGTTTTTTCTCCCAATCAAGATCAAATGCCAATTTCACTATGGTCTAAAAGGCTGCATATGTACATACTAAGCACGTACCTTCTCCATGAGAGAGACTAATATTTTGGCAAAACAAGGGAAGCTTGGAACCAGTGGCTTCAACGTAATACGTGGACAAGCAAAAACTTGCAAATCAACCACCTGAAGTATTCCAAAAGAATATACAGTCAACTAATGCATTCAAATGACAGACAATCCCTAACGAATATAAGCAACAAAACGTCCCTCTTGGTGGAACTTGAAACTGTGTTTGCAGCCTTCACCAAGCCCCAGGAACGGTATTCTAAGGCTGAAAGGCATGGATAAAGAGATGAAGGCCATTGAGAAGAATAAGACATGGAATCTAGTCAAGCCACCACGTTTTGAAGATTGCAGACTAAAAAGGGTCATCGGTTGTAAACAACTAGGTGATAATCTAATTGCATTCGGGGAGTTAGGCCGGTTTCAGCGAACATCTGACTATAAGCTAATTATCATTCCTCACGGACAAGAGGGAGGGCACATTCACTAGGCAATTGTATGTGTATGTATGTTATAAATCCTCCATGTTCCAACACCAAGAAATTTGGACAGCTAGGAATTCTTAAACAAAAATCAGTTACTTCTAAGTTCTAACCACTACTGATGTCATCTTCAACAAATGACAAACACACCAATACCTGAACAGTAGCTTTCAAGCCAAATGCCTTAGCTGCAATGGTAATGTTAGGGTTTCCCGCCCACTTCATGGATGGTTCCATTATCAACTCTTTCTCCTCAGTAGTATACACTTTCATTCCTGCCACAAAACGGTATCAAGTATCGAACTATTCAGTTTAGTGTCCCATGAAAAGTTTTATCATGAATTCTCACTTTGGCTGAAATAATAGGAGGTCATATACCATGTAATTTGCAAGTGATGCAAGATTTAGCATTAATGATGGACGCCATATGAACATACCCATTTCGGTAATTAAGAAACTCATCCATTTATATGATACTACAACATTTTACTTCACTCTAGTCCAAAGTTTCTCAGATCAAGGTCCTAAAACATTAGGAGGGATAAATATTGGACAAAAAAGGGTGATTGGAACATTGAGTAAGAGAGAGATGGAGAGTCAACCTTGAAAAGTAGGAGGGAGGGAGCCGAGGGTAAGGGCTTCAAATTCAACCGACTCAATCTTGTACTTTGGAATTTGCTCAGCGATAATGGGCTTTGCTATAGTTTTTGCAGTCTTGCAGATTGCCTGAGTAGCTTAAAACATCAGTAAACTAAAACAGAAACTTCAAAAATTCTAGAAACAAGTCCAAGAAAACGTACCTTGTCCAAATAAGGCCACATAGTTTCAATGAATTTGTTAAGCCAATCAACCTGTTCAAAAATAAAAGTAGGCAGAATTGCTTGAGAAGGTGGACAATCCTTCAAGACTCGTATGGACATCTATGGAGCATAGCAATAAGACTATTAAGTAAGTATGCAGCAAGAAGGTAGATATACTCATCTACAAAATTCATGGGGAAAGTTACACAGAGGAGGATTTTGTAAAATTTTATGAAGTAAGAGCTTACACGGTCGTAATCTGGATTTTTCACCCAAAGTGGTATCTCTGGAAGCAAACGTTGCAAAGTTTCGGAGTCTTGCTCAACCAATGGGCGGATAAGAGGATCCTGAAAAAAAATAAGATTCAAAAGAGATGAAAAAAAGGTCCAATCCTAAATTATGTTTTGGATTCTAAATTTTAGATAGTAGATTATAGATTTTGTAAATTATAATCAGAATTTACAAAGGTATTTAGATGATACTGTGCAAAATAGATTTTGCAAAAGAGTGGTTTGTAAATTTCTGTAGGAGTAAAAAGCTCATTCAAAGCTGATTTTGAGATTATCCATTCTCCGGTTTGTTTCTCTCCCTAACACTTTGAATGCAAAAAGCACAATAGAAATGCAAAAAATGCGGTGCCAAACACCCATAGTCCCCAAAAACCCTGATAGTAGGACAAATATCATTGCGCTGTTGTTTTGTGAAGCATAAAATGAAGGCGCTTTTTCTGTGTTTAGGTCCTCCTAGGCCAGGTTTCGCCCCTTTTATTGAAGTAAAAAACAACCGTGCCGGATAGACATGAGGTTGTTCCCCTGTGTCCTAATTGCATAAGTAAATGAAAGTAGCTTTTGAATCATCTTTCAAGGCTGAAACTACCTTTCTACAATAAACAGTCACACAAGAAGGGTGAGAATTCAGAACTTTGAAAAGTTTTCACTTTTTTTCAGTGCCTTGTTTGTTTTTTTGGTGACCAGGAAAATAACTCTTCTCCTAACAGATTGCAGATATATAAAATGATCCAATGATATACAAATCTTGAAGCCAAAAAAACAATGCACTCCGGAGAAATCAACCAAAATTATTATCAAATCATTTTCTGTCTGAATTTTCTCAGTACCAGTTGGAACAGGAAACTCAAATACATAGCATGAATCACCTCAAGAAAAAGCATCTTAAATTGTTTTTAGAGAAAAAGATGACATACAATTTGTTACTAGCACTTCCATAACAACAATCAACAAACACACACACACACACACACACACACAGAGTTACACATCATTACTGTATAGACAAATGGCCAAGTAAGAAAGGGTTCATTCAACTACACAGATCTATATACGATAATTGTTGAAGAAAAAAGCCAAATAATGCACACAAGAAGCAAAACCAAGAAAACACAAACACAACCAAAATTGACAAACGTCTGTGAGAGAGAGAGTCAGACCTTGACATCACTGGGTTGGAAGTAGATGAACAGATAATACCCAATTACAAGTCCAATTGAGATTCCCACTCCAAATCCAAAAAAACCCATTATAGCACTCACAAAACCCATCTCTGATCTTCTTCCAGATCTCCCACTCCAGTTCCCAAAGAATTCAGCAAGATGCAGGCAACAGAACAGAAGTACCCTCAAACAGATATTGCTCTGTACGAATTCCACCCCATTGACAGAACCCAGAAAAAGAAACAAATCAAAGTCTTCACAAAATACGTTATGAGATCAACATTTTGGATAAATTAAACTATTAAACAAAGCAAACTCTTTTTTTGTGTTTAATTTCACATACATGCTGAGATTCATTATCAGAAAGGCAATAAATCAGGAGGGGGAGGGGCAATAAAAGTTGGCATTTATTCTTGGCCAATCTTGCGTTTCAACGACCCATCGGATCCCACATGGCGCACACAACGGTTTCCAAAAGGAAGAAAAATTCAAGGCGCGTGAAAAGTAGCCAAGGGGTATGTGTCGGTAAACTCCTTCGTTCCTGGTGAAGGGGTAGATTCGTCAACTACCTGAATTTCTCTAATCATTAATCAAAATTATCCAAATGGATAGAGTGAAATCTGGTTTTGCCCGGTGGTCTGTAGTATGTTTTTGATGGGTGAGATATAGGAATACAGATGTTTTTAAAAATATTCTGACATAGATGTGTGCAGAATTATTGAATACGTATGAGATTTTTAATAATTTATAAATTTTACGTGTATCTAACGATTCCGGATATATCTATGTCCGAATGTGTCAAAAACACACCTGTGTTTTTAGACTTTTTGTTAGACGATACAAAGATCATGTGTAGCGTGTGTTGGGCGACCAAAATGCTATCGTTTTAGCGCATCATACTTTGCTGTATGTTATGCATATCACGGTCCCTAGGTTCGACTTCTATGGAGCGAAAGTTGACCATTGTAGTAATCTAACATATTCATTAACATGATAACAGTACTTTATAACAAAGACTCGTGTCCGTTGTGCTACTAAAGTGCACTACGAACTTATAGGGTCTAGTTTTATAAAATTTATATTTCAATTGTTAAAAAAAGATTAATTGAATATTTAAAATTTCATGACAAAGAGATTTTTCTCATAGACTATTTTCTAAATTATTTTATGTATTCATTTTTCAAAAATATATGTTGTTCGATTACATGACTACCAATCTTCATTCAATTTAATTTTTTGTACGAACAAAGTGGTTAAAGAACTTGAAGTTTCGTGGGATTTGTTTCATTGGTATGTCTTGGCTATTTTTCCTATATTTATTCAACTTATTTTTTTTGGAAAAGGGAACGACGTTGTTTTGGTTCAAAAATACAACCCGACTACTGTCTTAATTATTTGAACACTGCTCTAACTTTTCGAACAATATTTTATACGCTAAAATTATATTAATTTAAAACATAAGCATTGTGCACGGTAGAACCCCAAGTTCCCTATTTTGGTAATTACTCCATTTCTTACAATGGCTTTACAGTCTCTTAAATTAACCTTTCTTGGGATTCACAGCGGGATAAAGTTACAAATGAACTTTTCCTATAAAAATTGATGGGTGAATTACGCTGATATCCCCTGAGGTTTATAAAAAATATAATGTTTCTCCAGAGTTTTCTAAAATTATTTTGACCTCTCTTATTTTTTTAAATATTATGCAGTTATCTTTAAAATCAGTCAAACACCGTTAGTTAATCTATTAAAAATTGTAAATTTGTTTAACAAAATGAACAATAATATAATTTCTATTGCGTTCGAATAATTTATGTTGAATTTTTAAAAAAATTCTAAAGCAAAAGTTTGAACAAATTAACAAAATTTTAAAATTTGTTCGAAATTTGACTTTAAACTATTTCGGATGCGATAAGAATTATGTTACACTTTATTTTGTCAAAACAAATATCAAAATTGAAGTTTTAATAGTTTAACTAACAACATTTGACTAATTTTAAAGATTGGAGAAGTAACTGCATAATAATTTGAAAAGTAAGATAAATTAGAGTCATTTCCAAAAACCTTAGGAATACATTTTATTTATTATAAATTTCAAAGGAGGCCAGTGTAATTAATCAAAAATTGATGTCACCTATATGTTTTGAACCAAAAATCTAGAAGATAGCAAAACTTTAAATTTTATACTTTGACCAACTAATATACATATAGTGAGAAAACTGGAACGACATTACTTCAACAAGTTATGGAAAAAAAAAATTGTTTTGGATTGACCAACCAATTACAATATTGGTCTTTTATTGGATGGTGACAGTAAATTCCTTTTTTTAAGTTTAAAGATTATTGTTTATCTGACACTCTTAGGCCTTGTTTGTTAGAGGTCAAAAAAGTATAGTATAAAATTTAAACTCTGAATATGACAATTCAGTTTATCATGCATATTCGGGATTTTTTAGTGGCTTTGAATTGGCTTTTTAGAACTTCAAAGTTTGAACCCCAAATATCATATATGTGGTCCAAGTTATATCTGCCTGGAGGGGGATAAAATTTGGACACCCTCTTCTATCCATATTTTATCTCTCTTCCATGTCCTTCTTTTATTTACGTTATTATTAATTATAAGAATGTTATTATTAATTACGAGAATATCATCCATATACTTATATCTAACAAACTCCTTTTTTCAAAAAATAATCAAACAAATCTTTTATAATTATTCATCTTTTTATAATAAATCTCCCTCTTATTATATCAACCATATTCTTTTCATAATTTTTGCCGTTAACAAACGGGCCGTTAGGAGCTGTTTGTAAGAGGTTAAAGAGGGAATAAAATTATCATCCCAAATATGGTTTTCCGGCTTGTCATGTTTAGAATTTGTTTACTTCTTTGGACCTCGAATATCATATACAAGGTATAAATTTATCCGTTTGGAGGGATACAAAAAAATTTCACCCCTCTATAGATATCTTATTCCCTTCTATATCCGTCTTCTATTTACGCAAATATCTATTAATTATAAGAACCATTATTAATTACGAAAATGTCGTTCACCTATTTATATTTACCATATTTCTCTTCCTCAAAAACATCTTTTATAATTGTTCACCCATCTATAATAAATCTCACATTCTACTATTTCTCTCATCTTATTATATGTATCATATCGCTTACATAATTTTGACCACTAATAAATAGAGTGTCATGTAAAAAGCTTAAGACAAAAAAATCACACACACGCACCAATATGTATGCATACCCATAGGAGGTTATGTAGGCTCAATTTGGCCTAAGGTAATTATAGGTTTTTTAACTTATCTTTTGCTCATTGTCGTTGACAATTTTGGCTTTTTTATTTGAGAATAAAGTTCTGAGTTTTGAGATTTTAATTGTGTGTTGGTTGTTTTGACTGACAGAAAGATTGAAGTACCCTTTGACACCTTAATTTACTATAAATCGCATACACCTACGTGGGCAAAATCGGCAATTTATTTATTTTTCAAATCAAATAAAATACTTCGCTATAAATAATTTAATCTAAACGGCACCGATAGAATTAAGTTCTACTTTCAACATTATAATATAATAATTTATTAACAACCACAATCCAAATGAGCCCATAATATCCTTGTCGGATTATAGTATACTTTGATTTTCACTCCAAGCCATAAAATTTATACATTATCTAAAGAAAGTCTCTACGTGACAGGTAAATATTATTACATATTTAAATATGTAATTACTAACATCTGTACGAGTAACATTGTGGTTTTAAACCAGCTTATATTCATCACAAAAATAGAAGAATATATATGTCCCGTTCAAGCACCCACCTTTATTCATCAATATTAGCTGTCACGCATGTCCCAACAAAACTGATTTCATCACCCCTCTAACAATAAAAAGCAAAACACACCAACCCTTCTTTCTTTCCATAGAAATATCAACCCTTATGTCCGAACTCGATATAATTGGTCCTACAGACGACTATCCTAGGGTCTTCTGAACCCTTAGGGCCTGATTGGATGAGTGTTTAAGTGGTGTATTAGTTAACACAAGCCTTAGTTAAAGCTGGGCCCACCTCTAACCCGTTGATTGGCAAAAATTTCTGAGGTGTGTTAGTTAGCCCGTGGGCTAATTAAAGCCCCCATTGATGTCTTAGTTAGCCTTACCCCCCCCCCCCCTAAGGCTAACTAAGGCATTGCCTTAGCCTTAACCAATTACCAAAATACCCACCCTTTTATATACACACTTATCTTTATTAAACATAATACAAGTATATATAATAGACGTATATTATATATATATATATATATATATATATATATATATATATTGATAATATTTATACACACATACATATATACTTATATAATATATAATACGTATTTATAAACATACGTATATTTTATAAATACATACATATAAACATATATATATAATACATATATATACACTATATATTATCCGTATACATTATACGTATATATATATATGTGTGTGTGTGTGTCTCTCTCTCTCTCTCTCTATATATATATATATATATATTATATTTATATTATAAGTGTATATATATAAGCATGTGTGTATTTTTTATGTATATATACGTATATTTTTAAATATATATACATATGTATAAATATCAATACATACATATAAACATATATATATATATATAAAATACATATATACACTATATATTATCCGTATATATTATACGTATATATATATATATGTCTCTTTCTCTCTCTCTCTCTCTCTCTCTCTCTCTCTCTCTATATATATATATATATATATATATATATATAAGCGTGTGTGTATTTTTTATGTATATATATGTATATTTTTAAATATATATACATATATACATATATATGTATTTTTTTAAGTATATATACATATATGTATATTTTTTAAGTCTATATATGTACATATATATATATATATATTTTTTTTTTTATGTATATTTTTTAAGTATATTATACTTATATTGTAAGTATAATATAAATATAAGTATAATATATACATATATAATATAATTATAATGTATATGGATATATAAATATAACTATATGTAAGTGTTTGTAGTTATGTACTTATAATATACGTATATATACATATATATGTTATTTTTGAAATAATTCATTAAATCCATAGCAAGGGGCAAAAATGTCTTTTGATAGTTTAATACACATTCTCCTTTTCAAACATGCCCTTCATCCAATCACTATATTATTTAACACACCCTTCTTAAAAATCACATCAATGTGGGCCACCACATCTTATTTAACACACCATATTAGTTAACACACCCTCTTTACTTAACACACCAAAAATTAAAACGGCATCCAATCGGCCCCTTAAATCTTTAAGCATTGCTTCAAAGCAAAACACGCCAACCCTTCTTTCTTTCGATAGAAATATCAAGCCTTATGTCCGAGCTCGATATAATTGGTCCTACAGACGACTATCCTAGGGTCTTCTGAACCCTTAAATCTTTAAGCATTGCTTCTTATAGCTAGTTTTTCTGTTTCGGTATTCTTCTTCTTGTTTAAGGATTGTCCGAGACTTCCCCAACTACATTATTCTCAGATTTGTTTTTACCAATGTCGTTAATAATTGGCCATCTTACTTCATATATTTTATAGTTAACGTGTCTATCCCGCCAACCATAATAATAAGCTACATATATGTATATATATGTGTGTAATGTACATACAAAATTAGGGCTGTTTAAAGGACCTACAGCACATGTAAAGCGCTGAGAGAGAGTGATTTCAAAGCAGGACTGTGTCTCCAAGTTCCTCTTCATGTAAAGTTAAAGAAATTTGCTGGGGGCCAATCAATCATTGAACATGGTAGGGGCAGTAGACTAGCAGTACGGCTGTCTTGCCCCAAGTTTGTCCCTACAGCATTCAGTATGCCCTTACCCCGAGGGTTCTTTCCGTGGCACGAGAGTAAAATAGTCAATCCCGTCCAGGTTGGTACATTTCGTACTATTCTCTTAACGGTACCGAATCATCGGAATATCATTTCAGTTATTGTTTCGGGCTTTTCTGGCATGTTCCGGGTAATACCGGCGGTACGGGATCATACCGATCTGTATTTTAAAAACATAAAAAATAATTAATATTTTTTTTGGATAATGCCTAAAATCATCTTCTTTTTTTTTTTTTTATGTTTGGTGATTTATTTTTAAATTGTAATACTTTATTTTTATGTTTCATATGATTTTTTGTTAAAAGATATTATTTAAAATATGTATATTAATTTTAGCGATAAATCGAAAAAGGTACGTTAGTATACACCGGTACCGATACGTACTATACCAGTAACAAAATTGATATGCTCGCCGGTACAGGATTAATAACTTTGCACGAGAGTGATTAAGGGATTTACCCCCAAGATCATGGGTTCGAATTTCATTAGAAAATCGGTACTCAATCGGATCTGGTATTTAGAATATTATTTTATGCATCAAAATGACATCATTTTAGCTCGCATCATGTCTTGTTGTGCGCAATACACAACAGAGGTCCCTGATCCATATAAAACTGACAAAATACCTTGGTCATAAAAAAAATACTGAGTATGCCATTCATTGCATACACAGATTCCTGGTTGTTCAATGGCCTGAGTGTTAATATAACACAGTAAGAGTGAAATCTATTCAGGTTGATTGGGTTTTTTTAGGGTAAGTTTAATCATACCAATCGGTTCAAGTTGAAGATTGATCCTGACCGGACTAATTAGAAAAACAAAATTAGCTCAGGGTGGTTCGATTTGGTGGGGGATATTGATCCCAACCGAACTGTCCAAGACAAAAAAAAAAAAGTCTAGGTAGTCCATATTTTGGCTTTTTTAAATTTAATATACAATTTTACTTTTTTAAAATATCTTGTCGAGACAAATTTATAACTAATTACACATTAATATAAAATAAAAATTACAAAAAAATAATTAAATGATTATCAAAGTCCAAATCGTAACACAATTTAATAAATTCACACACCCTGTTGGGAAACCCTGAACCAGAAGTTCTAACACGGCACAGACCCCCTGAACAGTAGTCATTGCCCACTAGAGGGCCCCTCCACAAAGCATAGTCAGACATCAAGAGATAGGGATCAATTTTGTGGTTATCATTAGATTAAACATCTTTTTCATATATTAGAGACTACCGCATGTAATGGGTCTGGTTCAGTCTCATTTAAAAAGAAATATTCTGATTGAACCGGGAGTTTCAGTTATAAAAATTTATAAATAGAAACCGAACCAAACTAATTTGATAGTAAAAAAATGAGAAATTCACAAGCTCAAAAAAAAAAAAAAAATTACAAGGCTTAATCTAATTTCAGTCTGTTAAAATATATTAGAATATTCTAGTTAGTTTAGGATTAGGATTATGTATCCTAATCTCTATCTCTATCTCTATCTCTATCCTTCTAGTTAGTTATGATTAAGATTATGTATCTCTATCTCTATCTCTATCTCAATCTCTATCTCTATCTCTCCTATATATAGGAGCCTTTGTACATTGATTTAACACACAATAATATACAGAGTTTCTTTCTCTCTCAATAATTCTTTCATGGTATCAGAGCAATAGGTTAAGGTTTATTTGATTTTAGTTCACCGGCGGGCGGCCTAACCCTTCCTGTCGTCCGCCGGGCCATTCTTTGTTTTATTAATGTTCATCCTGCGCTATTATGCGCACTTGTGTCAAGCTTCTGTGCTACAATTGCTTCCGCCTTCGTTACACATGCGGCATCACACGGTCTTGCACCAACTTCTGTGCTCAGTATTGGCCACAACAGCGCCTTACCAGCACCTTCATCATAGGTCACATCAGCGCCTACGTCATCGGCCACGACAGCGCCTTACCAGTACCTTCATCATAGGTCACATCAGTGCCTACTTCATTGGCCACGACAGCGCCTTACCAGCACCTTCATCATAGGTCACATCAGCGCCTACGTCATCGGCCACGACAGCGCCTTACCAGTACCTTCGTCATAGGTCACATCAGCGCCTACGTCATCGGCCACGACAGCGCCTTACCAGCACCTTCCTCATAGGTCACATCAGCGCCTACGTCATCGGCCACGACAGCGCATTACCAGTACCTTCGTCATAGGTCACATCAGCGCCTACGTCATCGGCCACGACAGCGCCTTACCAGTACCTTCGTCATAGGTCACATCAGCGCCTACGTCATCGGCCACGACAGCGCCTTACCAGTACCTTCGTCACAGGCCACATCAGCGCCTACGTCATTGGCCACAACAGCGCCTCGCTATATCCGCCTAACTCAACCTTCGAGCCGCCTCCTTGATCTCGTTTCCAAACTCAAGTTGGTTGATGTTTACCCTCCTTGAGTTTGAGGGGGGCTGTTAAAATATATTAGAATATTCTAGTTAGTTTAGGATTAGGATTATGTATCCTAATCTCTATCTCTATCTCTATCTCTATCTCTATCTCTATCCTTCTAGTTAGTTAGGATTAAGATTATGTATCTCTATCTCTATCTCAATCTCTATCTCTATCTCTCCTATATATAGGAGCCTTTGTACATTGATTTAACACACAATAATATACAGAGTTTCTTTCTCTCTCAATAATTCTTTCACAGTCTAATCTGGTCCAGTCTAATTTTTAAATTCATAAAATCGAAATTGAATCAAAAAATTTAAAAATAAACCAAACTAGTTGAAAAATCAAACACAAATGTCCAAACAAAATCTGAACATGTGTCTAAAGCGACTGATTCGTATAAATTCTACGCATGTTGTGCGCGGGGACACTCCCAAATGGGTACATGTGGCTTCACTCAAGTTGAATAAATTTGTCACAAAAATTATATCTATTAATATTCTGCGTTGTAAACTTCTGGTATCAATAATTTATAATGAATATTAAAGTGTAGTATTATCTCGTTGTGATTGTATTATTCATTCTTTATAGATTTATTTTTTGATTTTGTCTTTACTTAAATTTTTTTGTAATTTTTTATTTGGCATTAATTTTTTTATAATTTATTGATTCATCTTGACAAGAGATTTCAAAAAAAGAAAAAATTATGTTAAAAAATTTTAAGAAATTTGGAAAAGAAGAAAAATAAATCAAAACAGGATTTTGTTCGGGCTTTTTTTTCTTATTTAGTGATTTTTTTTTTTTAGTTTTTGAACATAATTTTATACTTTTTGAATTCCTTTTATCGGAACGAACCAATAAATCATAAAAAATTAATACGAAAATAACAAATGTAAATAAAATTTAAATAGAGACAAAAAATAATCAAAATAGATAAGTTCGGCCAAATAGACATAAATAATTTATATTGTACCATTAATATCCAGTGATGGAGGGTTGTAAGAAGAAGTTCTACAAGCTTCTAATGGAAGCTGTCGATAAACAACGAAAGTAGCTCTAATGGAATGATCGGAGAAGTTCAGTGGTCGAAAACTTCTCGAACAGACGTGGGGAACTATTCCTTGTAAATTTTTGGATCGGCCATTGATGTATGGGATCAATATATATTTAAGGATTTCAAATATATTTGTGTAAGAATTCAAGTATGAATATAAAATTATTGATTTCAGTTTTGGGAGTGATCATTTAATGGGGAACAGTGTAGTCACACATCAAACTGTGGTGTATGGGCCACTACCATTATCTTTCTGTAGATTTTAAACGCCCCTTCAACCATAAATCATAACTCTTGGCTCTTTCAGGTCAATCTATTCGAGAGAAAAAAAAAAAAGCAATTTGGTGGACAATTTAGTAGGTTAGATTTTAGAATGACGGGTTGTTCCTGTTATCTGGCACACAAAGAGCATGCTCGTGACAGAAACAATTGGGTGGACTTGAGAAATGGGCCACGAGGTCAGAGACACAACAAAACTGCGAACCTTAATCCAAGACTGGATATCAAATTAGGTTGGTAATTCAGCCCAGGTGAAAATTCGAATAATCGAGGCTTTTGGAAGATCTTGAAAGGAATAGGGCTAACGTAATTACTGTGATGATGAAGTCGGTCAACGCACGTATCAGGAGTAAGTTTGGCAACACATTTAGTTTAGAATAAACTATAACTGAAAAGTGAAAACACAGTTGTTGTACTTCTTTTTCTTCGAGCTGAGGTCTAACCTAAGCATCAGGGTGTCCTTTAGCTGATATCGGTCAGGAGATATTAACGGGTTGCTTCTCTCGCAGACTAGCAAAATCGAGATGATCATGGAAGAAAAATCGGATCAGATTGATAAATTTAATAACCGTACACATATTAATTGCATATTACAAGAGTTATAATACATAAAAGGACAGCTAAAACAACTAAAGAAGTTTAGGTAAGAGAATTAAGTGCAATGTGTTCATAATCACCTCCCTCACAAAAAAGGACCAAAAAAAAAACTCCAAAAATCCTGCAACTAGGCATGGAGTAAGGATTCAGAGCTTTATGTGTGTGTGTGTGTGTGTGTTTGTGAGAGAGAGAGAGGAGAGAGAGAAGGTTACATGTTTACTTATTTATAATTCATGTTTGTGAATCGTTGAGTAGTTCCAACAACTTGCACTGAAACCGACCATTTGATCAAATCCCAAGTTCTTTGTCTATCGCAGTTAAGATAATTTACAATTTCTATATAAAGAAAAAGATTTTCCTATTATAAAATAAACAATGCTACGAATACATCACATTGTACATTTAAGTTATATAACATACCTATTTGGCATCTACTAATTTAAAAACATATCAAAATTAGGATCCGTTTTTATATTTTGTCTTATAATGATATGTTATGTAGGCATGACGTACATTTTGATATATAACTTGATGTGTTAGTAGACTTATTTTTATAAAATAAGAGGAATAGAAATATGTCATAAAGAATTTCATAGCTTGGAGTTTCTCCTCTTGACCTCTAGGCCATAATATTGTTTAACTTTCCTACTATAGTGAGCTGGATCGATACTGGATTTGAATCGTGAACTGGGCAAAGTCCAATGACTAAGCGAGCCTAATGAGCCGAACTGAAGCCCAACGTGAACAATTGAAAAATATATTTAATTATTGTTCTTACTATACTTCACTAAAAAATTTAAAAATAATTTTTACGCACTAATTTCTTAACAATTGAACAGACTCAAAATGTATATCCTATATTTCGTGTTTTTAATTGGTCCCTTTACAAAAATCTATTGAGATCACATGAAGCATTTGGGACTAATTTGATTGGGGCACCATGATTAAAAAAAGGAAAGAAAAGATTTGGTTGGACAATCATGATTCAAAAGGGAAATGTAAAGGCAAAGGAGGGAAAAAGAAAAGTTGGTTGCGGGTACATGACATAAAGCAATGGACTTTCTATCAGGTACTTTAATTTAGTTTAAAAGCAAAAAAGGTCGGCCCTTTACAAAAAGATAAGCAATCTTTCTTCTTTTGGTTCAAAAACAAGTTTTGATCCGACATTTTAACCGGATGTCATTTGAATTAAGTTTGAATTTAAAATAGTCTCTAGATCTCTTGAGTACTATACGGAGAAGGCTTCAATTTCAAGACAATATCTGCAGAATAAATTGACGTAAAAAATACCGTCACTATCCTGACGTTAAACATGATTTACCAAGTTTCAAATTGGATGTGACATGTCGAAACTGAGCCACTTAGAAGCCATGTGAAAATAGGCCAGGTTTGGGTCCCTCTGTCGGGTTCGACTTGGCTCGGTCCACACGAAACACACTTGCCAAACAAGCTAGTTGTGAGGTCTCGTAGGTCATGTTAAGCTTCGATCCGATCCATTGACTCGCTGGGCTACTAAAGCTGATACAAATTACAACCCAAAATTCAATGTCGATTCGACCCAATATACTCCTCATTAAATGGTCTTTGTTTGGTTACAATTTACAAAATCAGTTTCCCCAATCTTTTGTTTTGAAAACCTGTTTCCTCGGGACTATAAATTTATTGTTTCAGATTTTTCCCCGAAAAGGGCATTTTTGTCAAATTTATTGTTTTAAATTCTCGACTACTGTTAAAAAAAACTAATGAAGAAATAAGGAGAATTTCTACTGCTAAAAAAACATCTGAAAAGTTTTCTGATTATGGAAACTGCAGATGAATAAAGCCAGCCTTCTCTCTGTCCTTGAGCAACCAAAAGAATTTGTTTTACAATCATATTCATTTCTTATCTTTCTGAACCCAAAATAAAGGAAAAAAAACGGAGAATTTCCTAAAGTTGATTGCTCCGAGCGCACTCGCCGGGAAATTAATCAATATGAGTTGCCGGGGGCACCTAATATTGTCATTTTGCCATTGCTCATTTCTATTAGGCTGAAGTATTTGGCATTAATTTCTTCGCGTCTGCTCACGCTTTACTGACCTATAGCGTAGTAAAAAGAAGAAAGTACAAAAAGAATAGTAAACGGACAACACCACACAAAGAAATTGAACATTATTTGTCCCCAACTCCAGCAGAGAAGATAACATGAAACAAACATGAAGCAGGATTCACTGAAAGAACATGAAGAGTGAGAAACCAGAAGGTATCGCGCAATAAAACTACATGAACATGAATATTGTGAACAATTTCTTACATAACCGATGCTTTCTCTGAATAGGTTACTAGTGTTTGATCCTGATCCGAGGAACCAGGCTTAGTACAGTAGTGGCACGCTAGGAACCGCACATCAGAAAACAAAAAATCTACAGTTACCAAGTAGAGATCAATTGTAAAACAATTGTTACGCACTTGCTTTTACGAGTTCTCATTATAGGTATATCCACATTTAGGGCAGTCATAGAAAAGAGTCTGCCCTTCATCAGCTGACCTGATCTGTTCAAAGAAAGGGGGTAAAAGGTAATAGGTATTATGTATAATGCCCCGGTGAAAAAAACGAAAGAGAAAAACAAGAAATTGTAAAATAATTAGGTACGTCAAGGATTACCTGTCTTGGAATGAAAAAGAGTCCCACTTGGTCGCATTTCTTACATTTCGCATTGTGATCCTGCCAATATAAATTCAACATGAATAAATTAACGTCAAACATCTAAGAGAGTTTTATGCATGGAGCTCAGTAATAACCATACGCACTTATGAGGCTTTGCCCTAGCTTTAATTGGGCTACCCGCTAGTAGACGGTCTGATTGGTCCATTAGAGATTAGTCGACCTGCTCGTAAGCTGGTCCGGTTGTTAAAAAAAAATAGCCACATGCACTTACCATTTGTTTCTTTTGCTTCTCTTGCTCAAACTCATCCATTGACACTATGCCCAGTTCCCTTTTAATATCCTGGAATTCATAGAAATGGATACATGATAAGTATATAAGCTCACATCAGAGACGGTTGACTCACTGCAAGTAGGGTAAAACATATAAGCTCACAACTATTTTGATCAGATCTAAAATGTAACATCTCTACATTTCGATAAGTTCCTCATGTGGTAAGTACATGAGAAAGTACTAATACATCGTTGATCGTACAATATTAAGCACAAGGGATCTATAGATTGACTTAAACTTGTACAGTTCAAGGAAGAAGGAAACTAAACTCGTCTACGTGTTTAGAGGTGTCCCTAAATATGGAGACAAGACGATCATGTTAACTATTTTAAAAGCACGCTTAATGAAAGATATATCCAAGGACTTAAAAATTGGGGCTCAAAATGATGGATAGGAAGGAGCTTGTGAATATGAATATCGGCTTGCAACGTTCAGCAAATAGATGTTGCATGTGTAAAGAAGTGGTGGAGCAAAAGATTCATGCATCATCATACAACTTCATAATTGTTAAGTCTTCACTACATTGTGAGGAGTTGTCGATAGACAAGAGGAAGTATGCCACGCTGAGGTGTGTTGTTTCATGTTTATCTGGCGTAAATAGTCTTTTGCTTCTGAAATTATTTTCCATGTTTTTGTACGTTGAGCTGACCCCATGGAATTGGACAGAAGGCTTTGTTTGGCTTGCTTTTGTATCTATCTGTTGACACTAGTTGCAAGTAAACATGTTATCTACAGGCATTACGCATTCTGGGACGATCATCGGTCTCTTGATTACATAACCACACACACGAGCACACACGCTCTATTCGCAGTGTTCCTTTTCATATAAATTCACAGTTAACCTTCCTATGGTTGGATCATCACACTCTATTTCTTTCCCAGGTTTTTCAATCCTCTTCTGACTTTTGATTTGGTCAAATCTTCACAAGTAGCTATTGCATCAGCTAAAACAAAAAGAGCTCATGCCAAAATAATGCGTGAAAAACAGTTCCGTAACTATACACTAGTAACAAAGAAAAATTCCTATCTTTCAAGGGGCTGCTCCCAGTTCCTACTGATCGGGAGAGGGATCAACATGTGGTTCACTTGTTGGGTCAAGATTGGCCAGTGAGACGATGGAGGCTAAGCTTCTTCGTCAAGAGGGAAACAACCTGGATCACCAGCTAAGGCCGACCACTCAAGTGATAAAGGAGTTAGGGGTGCAGAGACAACCATGTCCTTATTTCATAGCCAAAAACTTATTTGGCAAACTATATATTCTAGATGTTCTGGGATTAAAGCAGAGATGATTAATCATGAAGATTGGTTTACCATCCCGTTCTTTTTTTCACCAGCATTGCAGAAAAGTTTTGCCTATACTCCAGTGATATACTTCTAGTCCTTTAAATCTCATTTCCCAGGAAATTACAGCAAAAACATTGACTTCTTTTAAACAAGAACACAAACAGCACTGATGCTTATGTATAACAGAAAATTTTCGTACGGTTTGATTGATTTTGACAATGATTCACTTGTTCAAAGAAGAGGCAATTCATAACTTGTGTACAATATGCTAATGCTCACATATAGCACTATAGGTGTTTTGACCTGGAAGGTGGGTATCCTAGCAGGAAACTGCATGGTGAACTGTCCCCATCATTGTCCAAGCTGCCGGTCGACAATACGCGTACTTAAACTAGACAGAGCTCTTACAAATTGGTGTCATGGAAAGATGATGCACCAAAAAGACCAGAGTGTGTATAAAATCTTTGGTGCTCACTGTCAGTGATTCCTAGTTCGGTCAATGCATGTGGCTTATATGCTGTTTTTTAATTTCCAAAAGCAATTTCGCGCAATATGTAAGCAGGTAAAATTCAAATAACAACTTGCATGAAAATGGTAAATGAAGGTATACCTCAGAAGTGGCAGAATAAGTTATCTCTTTTCCAGCGATCTCTGAAAAACGTGAGAGAGTTACAAGACAAATTTTAGAACTGACGAACAAGAAAATTACAGAACTGAATCACTTACAAGCATATTTCAGAATGAGTACAGAAAGCTGAGCTCTAAATATGCCTGGGAAATGTTTTCCTAGTAGCATATCATTCATGATTTTGAAGTCTCTAACTGTTTGACTTCACCACTACGAAGAGAAACAAACATCTAGAGGGCAGAGACTGTTTTGAGGCACTGAACACTGGGGCGAGAAGAAAAAGAAGAATGTTTGAAAATGCTCAAGATTTGGTTTATTTTGACCAAGCGCTTGATAGTTAGTAGGCTTGCCTATTAAGGTTCACTCCAAATCCCCTAAAATAAGACTTAAGACTTGTGTCAACAAAGGGAAACGTCAATTTAATGATCAGATGAAGCATCCAAATATACTGGCAATCAAGGAAATGAATAGATAGGTCGGAGCCAGCTGAAGGAAGGGCCCTAACACGCCCCTTATTAAAGAAAAAGAAATAAGCAAGAAAGTTGACTTTGAAAAAGGAGGCCCAACCCGCCCAACTCTTTCTATATGGTATAACTAGTAGCTACTCATTACACATAGGAAAGAGCTCGGGTTTTAGTTCAGTCTACCACCTCCCTACCGGCATTCGGATATCAATACGTACTTAGCATGCGCTAGTAGAGTGAGGAGTGAACGGACTCAAATATAGTTGTCAGGAGGGGCTGCAGCTTCTAAGGAATGAGAATATTCTCCTTCTGCGCCCAACTCGGAGCGTTCTCAATCGTGTGTCAAGCTGACACCACACGAAACTAAGATGTCCATCATTGATTGCCCAAGCTAAACTAAATAGAAGGACTCGGCTGAGTTTGCCCCTCGCCTACAGGAGTTATGGATCGATAGACTCTTCCTGCTGAGGCACACAAGTAGCTTAAACCTAACATTCATATTACATAATCCCAAGACCCGTTTTGTACTTTTTGGCACTCATCTGGATGTTTAACTTCAACATCAACAAAATATCATGATTAAGAAACCAACGAAAGTTTCTTAGAGCATCCACATTAGTCTCTCCAAACTCTCTCCTTCCCTAATTTGATAAACAAATTCTCTTAATAATGCTCACATCAGCCTCTTTATTCATGCTCTCTATTTTTCAAAATGAATAGTGACTCCCTAGTTTTAGGGTGTCACTATTCACTCCTAACATTTTGTTTTTATTTTTTTTCACCTCCCTTATAACATTTGAATTAAATATAAAAGGAAAAAATAATATTTTAATAAAATAGGGATAGAATAGAGAGTCTGATGCAGGAGACATTACAAAATATGGCTCCCTAAAATAGAAAAGTGAGATTTTCTCTCTAATTTGGAGAAAAAATAAAGAGGCTGATGCGAATGCTCTTAGAGCATCCGCATCAGGCTCCCTAAACAACCTCCTTCTCTAATTTGAGGAGTAAATCCTCTTAATAATTCCCACATCAGGCTCCCTATTCCTTCTCCCTATTCTCCAAAATGAATAGTGACTCCCTAGTTTTAGGGTGTCACTATTCACTCCTACAATTTTATTTTTATTTTTTTTCATTTCTTTCTCCTCCCCTATAACATTTGAATTAAATATAAAAAAAAAAAGAATATTTTAATAGAATAGAGAGTCTGATGCAGGAAACCAAACCAAACCAAACCAAACTGAGCCTTGTGTCCCAAATCAATTGGGGTCGGCTACATGAATCCTTTTCCTCCAAAGAGTTCTGTCAAGTGCTGTTTCCTCACTTAGCCCTAGTAGACTTAAATCCTTGCGCACTACCGCATCTAATGTCAATATGGGTCTTCCCCTCCCCAGAGCATTGCTATGCAAAGCTATCCTATCCGCTCTCTTAACTATTGCCTCCGTAGGTCTACGATAGACATGTCCAAACCACCTAAGCCTATTTTCCCTCAACTTCTCGTCTATAGGTGCTACGCCTACCATCTCGCGGACTGTTTCGTTTCTAATCCTATCTCGTCTAGTCTTACCACACATCCACCTCAACATTCTCATTTCCGCTACACTCATCTTGGTCACCTGTTGTTTCTTCATAGGCCAGCATTCTGTCCCGTAAAACATCGCTGGTCTTATAGCAGTTCTATAGAATTTTCCCTTCAACTTTGTGGGTACCCTCTTGTCGCACAGTACACCAGTAGCACTTCTCCACTTGAGCCACCCCACTTGGATCCTATGGGTCACATCATCCGTAATCTCTCCATCTTGACTAATAATAGAGCCTAAATACTTAAAACGGTCACTCTTTGGTATCTCCTGATCTTGAATCATCACTTTTTCTTCGTACGCACTTCGGGTATCACTAAACTTGCAAACCATATACTCAGTTTTACTCCTACTTATCCGAAAGCCCTTAGACTCTAGTGCATCCCGCCAAATTCCTAATTTAGTATTAACACCGCTAGCAGTATCATCTACAAGGACAATATCATCTGCAAACAACATACACCATGGAATATCCTCTTGAATCTGACTAGTCAATTCATCCATAACTAAAGCGAAAAGGTAAGGGCTCAAGGCTGACCCTTGGTGCAATCCTACTGTGATGGGAAATTCACTCGTCTCCCCTGCTGGTGATCTAATGGCAGTGACAGCACCTTCATACATGTCTCGAACAACATCGATATACCCTTTGGTTACTCCCTTTCTCTCCAGAACCCACCATATAATGTCTCTGGGCACCCTATCATAAGCCTTTTCTAGGTCTATGAAGACCATATGAAGATCCTTCTTCATTGACCTGTGTTTCTCTACCACTCTTCTTAGTAGGTAAATAGCTTCCATGGTCGATCTCCCAGGCATGAACCCAAATTGTTTCTCCGACACCATAGTCACCATCCTCAAACGATACTCCATAACTCTTTCCCACAGCTTCATCGTATGACTCATCAACTTAATACCTCTATAGTTGTTGCAATTTTGAATGTCCCCTTTGTTCTTGTAGATAGGTACTAAGGTACTCCTCCTCCATTCGTCTGGCATCCTCCTAAATAAAATAATTTTGTTGAACAACTTTGTCAACCAAGTCACCCCCAAATCACCTAGGCTTTTCCACACTTCAATAGGAATACCATCTGGTCCTAAGGCCCTACCCGGTTTCATCTTCTTCAAAGCCTTGGCCACTTCGGATTTTTGTATCCTCCGATAAAACTCGTATTCCATTCTCTCGCTAGGAACGTCAACTTCCTCCTCACCAAAACCTTCTTCATGTTT